>JABYQU010000067.1:0-165375 GCA_022264855.1 Lenzites betulinus | reverse complement strand
CTTTCAGGAACCGCGGCCCCTTCTCGACAAACACGGAAGAATCTTTGCGGTACTCGCCGGAAGCCCGTATCACGACGATTGGAAAAACGTCGTGCGCGAGGCCCAAGGTCTTTATGAAGATGCGCGGCGGCAGTTCGGTACCAACGACGAGGACTACAAGCATCGCCGAGGTTACTACCCAGCAGTGGGTGCAGGGCTCTCATACGGTGGAGGGCAGCAGGTATGTCGCGTTCCTAGCCTGTTGCTATCGGCGTTCACCGTGCCCAGTTCCCCAAGAACCTCAAGATTACAGGCGTAGAGAGAGACATCGCCAATACTCTACTTCGAAGCACCGCAGTTCGGCGCATAGCCAATTTCGCTAGTGGTAAGCTTGCAACGGCATTATTTATCTCTGCGATCGCTCTGCTAACAAATCCCGTTCTTCCAGCTGCGATGCAGGCGTACGCCCCACGGCTGTATGCACACTACAGCCGTACACTGGACGCCCTTGTAGCGTCCTCGCCCTCGATGAAGCCGAACTTCCAGAACAACGTCTTCGGTGCTGCTTATTTCAACCTCGGCCCGCGCGTGGTCACGCTCCGCCACAAGGACTTCCAGAACCTCGCGTGGGGCTGGTGCAGCGTCACGGCGATGGGCGACTTCAACCCCTCCCTTGGCCCATATTGTCCTGTGGGACCTGAACATGATGATTGAATTTCCCCCCGGCTCGACCATCCTCATCCCCTCTGCTCTCCTTTTGCACTCCAACATCGCTATACAGCCGGGCGAAACCAGGTTCTCGCTCACTCAGTTCTCCGCCGGTGGTCTGTTCAGATGGGTAGAGTGCGATTTCAGGAGTCAGTACCAATATGAGCAAGCTGGAGGGGTATTGCCTTCTGGACAGGACAGGTGGAATCAGGGTATAAGCATGTACAGTACTTGGGCAGAACTTTGTGTTGACGAATAGACACTCTGATGGCTCGTCTCAGTGAGGGCGCCTAAAAGCGTCTTAAGACGCTCCTGTGCTGAGCTGCAGTTGAGTTCGCAGCGTCTACTCTAGAGACGCCAGGCTGTTGGGCTCAATCGGCGTCACTTCGCACTTCAACCATCTCTCTCTGGCCAATATGTACCACATCATCGGTCCCATCACAAGGCAGCAAGCTCTACGTCGTGCTCGCAATAGGCGTTTCAGGGAAAAACAGGCACTGTGAGTATTGATGGTGTTCGCCTCGGCGCACTGAACTGACTATGTCCTAATAAGTGAACGCGAAAGGCTCAGGAAGGAGGCATGCCGGATGCAGCACTCCTGTGGCGCAGCTCCCGGCCCAAGTTCCGCCGTAGAATCCAACATAGCTCTCAATACAGCAGCCAGCGCAGAGCTTGAGGTCGGCATGCACGACGCAGAGCCAGCGCCGCGGTGAGTCCCGATCATCTGTTCAGATGCAAGACTGTTGTGTAAACATATCATATACATTATCAGGCCTGCAGACGAGGACATAATCTCGTACAGAGCCCAGTTGCTCACACCAGCGTTTGCTCGCTCGCTCGCTCACCTCAATCGCAAGCTTCGGATATGGTGTTCCCAACGACCCTCGCGCCCTTATACCTGCACTCCAGGCCGCCGCCGTTGAGGCACGTCTCAACGAAACCCAGCGTGTTCAATGGATCAGCCAGCAGGAGGATTGGGTAATCGCCGGAGACCACCTGTTAGATGACCTCGAAGACGCCATCGTCGAGCTTGCCAGCCAGGATGTATGCAAGGACGAATTACGCGCGCTCTGGCGAAGCATCTCCTCTGTCCTATTCAAGGTGCAGTGGGCTGTGAGCGCTGTTGAGGTTTACTTAGATGGATGTCGTTGATTCTCCATATAATTGATGCACCACTCTAAGTTTGGGGGGAGGACACAAGGCATCTGAATTGTAGCGATACTGAAGCACACATCATACATCAAAGCAGACATAGATGGGGGACTAATAAAATGTCCGCGCTCAGGCATTCTCCATGATTGGCTGACCAACACGGCCGGCGGCCAGCTCCTGTTCATAGAATCTAGCCGCCTTCCTACGGGAACGGAAGGCGGACATCTTACGGCCAGGCAGGTTCCCCATCATGATCGCAGCCGTCTCCCTGGGCGAAAGTATGTTAGTTACCCGAGCGCGCAGAGACAATTGTACACCTACTTGTCAGTGTACACTCCAGGGTGTCCCCTCTCACGACGACGTACGCCCTGCCTTCGGGCACAACGATCGACGACGTGGCAGTTGAAGCCAGCGAAGACAGAGTGACCGCGGGGGATGCAATAAGCCCGGCGGGGGTGTGCGCCTTGGCGACGCTCTCAGGCTTAGCCGAGGCACCCTGAGAGTTGTTCGGCGGCTGCAAGTTTGACGCCGCGTGGAGGGTGGGCGGCTTGGCCGATGCTTTGGTGCCAGGCTGAGGCGACACCCGTGAGGAGACCATGATGGGAGAGGGCCGAGGTCGAAGAGGAGTTGAACGCACGGCGGGGGCGGGAGTGGGTAAAGCATTGGCGAGTTCCTCGCAGGAGAAGTAGGTCTCATCTGTCCCAGAGCTCGGTCCCTGTTTCTTCGAAGCACCGGAAGCCTTGGTCGGTCCCTCCGGTGTGGAAGCCGCGATTGTAGGGGATGGAGGAGGGGTTGGCGTGGCGACATCAGGCCCGAGGCCAGGCAACGCGGCGGGTCCGTAGCCTGGTGTGGGGAGGGCGGGGCGAGGATGGACAGGCGGGGTCCAGACGCCGCGCAAAGGTCCCCAGTCCGGCCCCTCAAGCCACGCCTGACGAGCCCGCTGGAGATTCTTGAATCCTTTGAAGAGGGTGCCCGGGAACCCAGAGGTGAGTGCTCCACATATGCCCCTGTATTTCAAGACCGCCGGTGAGCTGTATTCAAAGGAAGATGAGGCTACAACGTACCAGCCGAACACTATCCCCATCGCCCTCCCATGCCAAACGACGTAGATAATCTCTCCCTTATGATACTCGCCGATGGGGACGATTTCCCCGGATTCATCGTAGATGGGGTGGGCCCCAGCTGAACGGCCACCGCATCCCATTGCCGGATGGTTTCTGGATTGATTCTGGAGGCCATACGAGGGGGGATGAGAACAGATGGCAGTTTGAGAACAAGTTGCCTGGGAGCGGGTTCCTCGCGTATGGATTTAAATAACGTGACCGTAACGAGTGCCTTGCGGTCAGCACGTGTGCGCGTTGAGTGCCGAGTCTTGCGCGCTTAACACTCTGCTCGCCCACTCCGGTCTGCTGCTCGCTGCGCTCTGCCTAGCTATGCCCGTCAGATATCGCTCATCTGCAGCTGTCCGGAAGAAGAGGACGTCAAAGCGGAAGAAGAAGGGCGGAAAGGCCGGGAACCAGGGGCTCTTCCACGGCCAGCGCAAGGAGTTCATGGACCGCTGGTTCTCGCGCTTCGTGGATGTCATCGACCAACCTAATGCCACCGTCAACGAGTTCTGGCAAGATCTCTTCGAAGAATACTGGGCTACATTCCCGTGGCTTCTTCCTCTCGATAAGGAGCCGATGAAGAGGGCGACTGGATGAACCGGAGGAGATGTCGGAGGACATGCAGGAGCAAAAACGGGGAGTCATTGGCAAGATACAGCAGGTACGTTCGCTGCATAATGCCTATTGTGATTGGTGCATGATGCATTCTCTTTAGCAAATTAAGAACCACATGCGCTACCGCAGGAATGCCCGCTCGCGTAAGGAACAAAACCCGTGGGCAGGCGTCCTCGACTCCTTGCGCCATCATGCCACCATTGCTCCACCGCGCAAACTCCCGCCTTGGCAGCTCTATATGACTCTGAAGGCGACTGAAGTATCGGAAGTCTTCGACGAGCGATGGCCGGCAGCAGGGCTCAGGGACTCTGAGGGGCTTAGCTTCCGCGCAGCTATTGCGCGCGAGTTGTTACGCGCAGAATCGGATGACTACAAGAAAGAGCTCCGGGACGAATGCGACCGTCGTCACAATGAGGACTTGGAACGGATGGCGGAGTACATCCCTCCTGACGGTCCCTCAGATGCGGAGCAGCAAATAGCGTGAGTGCCGTGCTACCTCTAGATGACGCGCAACTTACAGTCTTGTATAGGGCTCGCGATCAGCTTGCAGTCGTCGTGCAACCTCTGCTTGAGATGCTCCGGGCCTACACGGGAATGTACTTCACTCTCATTGCCGGTGTCCCAACATCACGGACCAGAAGGAATTTTGCTTGAAGATGTAAGTTACACTCAGTCGCAGCAGACATGAATTACACTAACCTTCATCCTCAGTATCAACGCCGGTAAGACTGCGGGGCCAGTCGTCTTCATTGGTACCAATACGAGGGTCAACGCTTCAGCGACGACGTCATGCAGTCCTTCACACGATTCCTCATGGCAACCCCTGGTATGTATCCCCTTGTTACCTAACGTCCTGCATGGCTGATTGATGTTATAGAATATGCACAACGGCAAGCTACTCTCCAAACCTCATCGACACCATCCACGCTCTCAACTCCTACGACACTCTCCTCCCTTGGCCTCAACCTCGCAGCTCCTCCGAGTACAACACCCACCCCTCCGGTAGCTACGACACAATTATCGACTGTACCTGCCGGTGCGTCGGTGGCTCAGAGACGTAAAGGCAAGGCAGGGCAGTCTGGGAAGAAGAGACAGGGAAAAGGGAAAGCCCGTGCGCGTGACTCAGACGAGTCTTCGGCGGAAGAATGGGAGAGTGACTCTCGGGACAATGACGACGAGGTGGATGAGCTACTCGGTGATGACGATGAGGACGAACTCGAGGAAGACGACGACCTTGGCGCGGACGACGAGGACGAGGACAACGAGAACGATGACGAGGACGACGACTACTACTGGCTTGGCCTGGACGAAGACGACATACCTACTATGGAGGAGCTTGGCGTAGGCCCAGTGATGGCAGTCGAGCTCGATGCTATGACTGAAGCTGCCCGGCGCCGGTGGCTCGTCGAGGCCGGGGATTTGCCCACGTTTGAGCGGGTCGCCTATATCAACAGGAAAGAGCACACCGCCAATATGCGCCGTATCCGCGAGGAGGTCGGGTTTCTGATGAAGCCATCGAAAAAACCCACCCCGCCTGCTGCAAAATCTGCAGTCGCCACTCGCCAATCTTCGCGCCTGCGTAAGGCCGCAACGTCCAACGGTGGGACAACATCAGCAACCACAACAACCACCGCGGGCGCGACGGCCACCACCGCGGGCACGACGGCCACCACCGCGGGCACGACGACCGCCGCCGCGGGCGCGACGACCGCCGCCGCGGGCACGACGACCGACGCCGCGGGCACGACCGCCGCGGGCACGACGACCGACGCGGGCACGACGACCGACGCGGGCACGATGAGCGCCGCGGGCACGACCACGACCGCGCGGGCACGACCACGACCGCCGCGGGCACGACCACGACCGCCGCGGGCACGACCACGGCCGCGGGCACGACCACGACCGCCGCGGGCGCGACCACGACCGCCGCGGGCGCGACCACGACCGCCGCGGGCGCGACCACGACCGACGCGGGCACGACGACCGCCGCCGCGGCACGACCGCCGCGGGCGCGACCACGACCGCCGCGGGCACGACCGCCGCGGGCGCGACGACCACCGCCGCCGCCACCTCAGGCTCGACAACAGCTACCGGAGCCGCGACGGCTCCAGCAGCCGCGACAACTCCGACGTTGCTCACAGCGGCCACGCCCACTCCGGCAGCTTGCACTACGCCCCCAATGCCAGCAGAGGCAGTGGCGACCACGCAGGAAAGCGCATCTGCAATCGTATCCTCTAGCGCGCTCACAACGGCAACAATTGCGCCAACAACAAGCGCAATTTCTCGCCCCCCGAGAGTGGAGTGGCCTGTATGGGTCAGCGAGGTGTATGAACACCTTGCAGCGCGTGGGTATGGTGACGAATACCAAGGGGCGCTGGAAGGCTGGGTTGTCTTGGAAGGGACTTACAAGTGGGAGACTCCGGTGAGCTTCCTTGCCACCAATCTCTCGCATTGGACGTTGACTAACATCTTTAAAGACTCAAGGGCTACCCACTGCAAACCGGCCAAAGGAGGTCAGCGAGTGGATGAAGTGGGGGCGCAAGCTCAACCGCCTCCCATCCATGCCTCAGGACGTCAACTTCGCCAAGTCCTGGTGGGCATGGTGGAGATCTCTCCAGCCAGGGTGGCGCACATTCGGCGAAGACGGCCGTCCTCTTCCACTTCATGGCGCTCAAGGCGAGTGGGGGGAACTTGTCAGGCCTGGTAAGAACGGAATCATGCTGGTACTTCTCACTCTGGCATGGTGGAAGGACGTGATCAGTCCGGCGACGCTTCAAGACTGGCATCAGGCGGTGACCGATGTTTGCTGGGTTGTCACTCAGATGGGAGCTAGTGGTCGAGTCTCCGGGTGAGTGGCGCGGCCGTATAGTATTATTGCTCATACTCAACAAGTCGTAGCATCAAGCGTGGACGAGGAAACGATGGCACGTCGTCCTCACGGTCTGCTAAGCGTCGCCGCTAGTGGATTACATGACAACATCCTTCACCGCCCTTGTATCTGTGCACTTCCCTGTACCTCGTTCCCCATGATGATCCTTTATAACTCTCCGCCTAGCCCCCTTGTATACATTTACTTCTGTAGTTGTGCAATCTACATGTAACCAGGCGCTCTCCAAGGGTATAAACCCCATGGTAGATCATCCCCGAGGTGCCCGAGAGGCTGGTAGGTGGCCGGGCGCTCTCCCAGGACATCCCCGAGGTGCCCGGAGGCTGGTAGGTGGCCGGGCGCTCTCCCAGGACATCCCCGAGGTGCCCGGGAGGCTGGTAGGTGGCCGGGCGCTCTCCAAGGGCATCCCCGAGGTGCCCGGGAGGAGGAAGGGGCGCCCGGGCGCTCTGTATACACTACGCGAAGCTGAATAATACGTCCGGGAGGCGTTTACGCGGTGCGCGCGACATATTACACACGAATTACCGCTTTAGGACATGTGCCGAGGTGCCGAGAGGGCCCAGTAGTAACCCCGCGCCTCGCCAAGGGGGCGCCTAAACGTACGGTCTTTGGTGCATCACGGGGGGTGGGCGCTGTACGGCCTCTGATGCATCATCGCTACAACAGCAGCTGGGCGGAGTCCCGGTCGTGGCCGTTGGGTAGGTCGCCGATAGGAAGGTACCTCTACTCCGTCGAAGCGTTCTTTGGTCCGTCGCAGAGCGTAAAGCTCGTACTCCAGCTGTGCGATCCGGTCCTCCGTCGCAAGCGCAAAGCCACTCGCCGTGTACGGGTCCTCTGCGATCTCGAACACCATCTGCGACGCCGGCCGCGACGCGAGCTGATTGGGATTGCGACGATGCCACTCGTAGACTCGATCGCGCATAGTGAGGCCATTGAAGCACTTGTGGTTGCCACCATAATAATATAATCCCCCACCAGACTGGTGCACACCTCGTGTATTTTGTGATCACCACTTGTAATTGTTTAACGCTACCCCAGCCATTGTATTATAAGTGTCAAGTATTATATTATAAGGACCACCTATTGTACAATCCCTGGGCAGTTTGTTTTTGATACTGTGGGCGCGTATTTGGGATTGTACAATCCCTGGGCAGTTTGTTTTATATTCTGGCAGCTGTGCCTGGTTTGCGTTATCCATTATACAATCAGTGCCTGCTTGTAGGTCCCTGTTTACCGCTTAATGGGCGCTTTTTTGGCTTCCTAATAGGGTAGGCATACCAAATGACCGCATTTGGGCGCTTTTTTGGCTTCCAAATGGGGCAGGGCCTACTACCACCCCCTGGGGCTCCCTTTTGGCCCCCCTGGGCGCATTATTGCCCACTTTGTGCCCTATGTATATGTGATCATGATACATATCAGGGTGTTCTGTGGGGGCTAAAAACCGACCAAAAGCAGTCAAAAAAGCGAACCCAGGGCAGGGTCAGCAGGTCCTGGTAGGTGCATGCAGCATATTATTGGTTCCTCTGGGCCCATTATGTTGATCAATATATCATTTGAAGCTATAGCACAGGGCTTTCTGGACAGCTATTTGCATAGCCCCCGATGCTGTACTGATGAAGATATGGCCTTTCGCATTTTCGCAAAAGCAGCCGTTTTGTTTGCTCAATAGCTCCTGATCCAGGGCACATATAAATCCACCCTATACACCGTTAGATTTGTATTTAGCAGACCTTTGAAACAGGCCTACTCTCAGGATATTCCATCCACATGTATTCTGCCCCTCCTCCTGCCTCCCTGCCAATAGATCACCCTCCAGGCCCTCAGTTCCTAATGGATTCCCTTGAAAGCCTTTGTAGTGTGTACTGGCAATATATCCATACATATTGCCAGCTTGGCATGGTTTAAAATGGCCTACCCCTTACGTGCCCTCTTGCTGTACATTTGGGGCACTTCCAGCTTGTTTGCTCCATAATATTATATCCTGTACAGATATGGCCCTGCTCTCTTTTGCATGTTGTCTGTGTATACTATAGCTACCAATAAATGTGCTCAAAAGTGTTATCATACATCTAGATCTCTTATAGGCTCCTTATCAGTAGCCACAGTGTAGCCCAATCTATCGCGTTTTGGGGGCATATTATTTAGATCAGACAGCACAGCTGTACTGGCATAGTGTTCAGGATTACATTGCACCAAACATCATGAGATTTGGTGGAGAAGTGACGGAGGTATGGGCAGAATATCCCAAATGGTGGTCTACATGCTTAAGCACAGCTTACAGCAGTGCATTCATGTATTCTTCACCAACTGCATCAGAGGGCTGTTCTGAGGTGTTCCCTCCATACCTCCGTCACTTCTCCACCAAATCTCATGATGTTTGGTGCAATGTAATCCTGAACACTATGCCAGTACAGCTGTGCTGTCTGATCTAAATAATATGCCCCAAAACGCGATAGATTGGGCTACACTGTGGGCTACTGATAAGGAGCCTATAAGAGATCTAGATGTATGATAACACTTTTGAGCACATTTATTGGTAGCTATAGTATACACAGACAACATGCAAAAGAGAGCAGGCCATATCTGTACAGGATATAATATTATGGAGCAAACAAGCTGGAAGTGCCCCAAATGTACAGCAAGAGGGCACGTAAGGGGTAGGCCATTTTAAACCATGCCAAGCTGGCAATATGTATGGATATATTGCCAGTACACACTACAAAGGCTTTCAAGGGAATCCATTAGGAACTGAGGGCCCTGGAGGGTGATCTATTGGCAGGGAGGCAGGAGGAGGGGCAGAATACATGTGGATGGAATATCCTGAGAGTAGGCCTGTTTCAAAGGTCTGCTAAATACAAATCTAACGGTGTATAGGGTGGATTTATATGTGCCCTGGATCAGGAGCTATTGAGCAAACAAAACGGCTGCTTTTTGCGAAAATGCGAAAGGCCATATCTTCATCAGTACAGCATCGGGGGCTATGCAAATAGCTGTCCCAGAAAGCCCTGTGCTATAGCTTTCAAATGATATATTGATCAACATAATGGGCCCAGAGGAACCAATAAT
This sequence comes from Lenzites betulinus, assembly GCA_022264855.1. Taxonomy (NCBI): domain Eukaryota; kingdom Fungi; phylum Basidiomycota; class Agaricomycetes; order Polyporales; family Polyporaceae; genus Lenzites; species Lenzites betulinus. The sequence goes on along the minus strand of JABYQU010000067.1, from coordinate 155,862 downwards.
ATGCTGCATGCACCTACCAGGACCTGCTGACCCCTGCCCTGGGTTCGCTTTTTTGACTGCTTTTGGTCGGTTTTTAGCCCCCACAGAACACCCTGATATGTATCATGATCACCACATATACATAGGGCACAAAGTGGGGCAATAATGCACCCAGGGGGGCCAAAAGGGAGCCCCCAGGGGGTGGTAGTAGGCCCCTGCCCCATTTGGAAGCCAAAAAAGCGCCCAAATGCGGTCATTTGGTATGCCTACCCTATTAGGAAGCCAAAAAAGCGCCCATTAAGCGGTAAACAGGGACCTACAAGCAGGCACTGATTGTATAATGGATAAACGCAAACCAGGCACAGCTGCCAGAATATAAAACAAACTGCCCAGGGATTGTACAATCCCAAATACGCGCCCACAGTATCAAAAACAAACTGCCCAGGGATTGTACAATAGGTGGTCCTTATAATATAATACTTGACACTTATAATACAATGGCTGGGGTAGCGTTAAACAATTACAAGTGGTGATCACAAAATACACGAGGTGTGCACCAGTCTGGTGGGGGATTATATTATTATGGTGGCAACCACAAGTGATTGAAGCCATGCATGAACCTGGGCACATACATCCCGTTGGGTAGACAGACCCGTCCTTCGTGGTTCCGGATACACCGCCCTGCGTCGACATCTTCCTGGACAAAGGGGCAATTCCGTAGCATGCAGCCGGCGTTCCCGCAATAGTGGCAGAAGCCGTCGTTCTGGTCCTGCGTCGCGTAGCTTCCCGATAAGCGATTCTGTTGCGACTGTGTGGCGGACCAGGGGCGTTTCCTCGCTCGTTCACGGACTGTGCGAGCAATCGCAACAGAGGGGCGAGGTCTTCCACCTTTACTGACGGGTTCGCGACATTTGCGGTCGCGTTGGCGCTAGATGGGAGGGGGGCGGTCGCGAGCGTTCCGTGGAGGACAAACTTCGCGGCCTCGTACACTTTGTTTAGCTCGTAAGGGTCGTCCGGATAGTGGTCCGGGTCTTTGAGCTGCAGCCTCTGCGACACTTGGTCCCATAGGGGAGCGCGGATTCCTTTGACGAAGAGACGCGACTGCTCGGACGTTGACAGTCGCGCTTGCGATATGAGGTAGGTGGTCATCGCGAAGAAGTCGCGATAGTAGCTGGATAGCTCGGTGATGCTAGTGATTGCGACGGCCGCTCGTCTTGCGACGAGTGCCTCGACATCTGCGACCGAATATTTGCGCGACTCTTCCGCGCCAGGGTATAGGTCTGTAACCGCTTTGACGAACTCGCGATACGCGACTCCAGCTCATAGGCCGGGAGGCTCTCGCAGAGCTCGGATACGTCGATCGGTAGGTACCGCACTACCCACTGCTTGCGCTGTCGGTCCTCCTCTACTCCGCTGCGCTCGAAGAGCGCTTCGATATCTTGAAAGAAGCGTCGCAGCGTACGCGGCTGTTCCGGAGTGAAGGTGGGCGCGGTCGAGTGACCTCGCGCTGGCATGGCCGGTCGCAACTGCGGCGCTGGTGGTGGCGCTTCCTGTGGTTCTGGCATAACGTCCACGATGGGTTCTCGAAGAGGTCCTCTAAGGGGGACAGGGGGGAATGAAAGGCTGGCGCTTGGTATTCAGTCGGTTCGCGGCCTTCCGAGTCGCGTGGTGTGGGACTAGCGGGTGAGAGGCTGGTCGGGGAGAGGTTTGCGATGGCTAGGGCCGCGTCGCGGAACCAGTCGCAGGCTGCGGGGTCGCGTCGCAGAAGTTCGCAGCCGCGGTCGAGGAGAACAAAGACCGGTTCTATGATCGCAGAGAGCCTCTCGTCGTCTAGGTGGTGGCTGAACTGGGTGATGAGCAGCTTGAATCTTGCGACGAGTAGCTCGGAACCGAGATCGGGATCCTTGGTTGCTGCTCTTGTCTTGCGCTTCGGCGCCTGTTGTGTGCGTTGTCCCGGCTCAATGGCTGCTGCGACGACTGCCGTTTGGCCCGGGGAAGGAGGAATGCGGACTACTGCTTGCTATATCCCCCTCGCGGTGGGCTCCAAAATGATGCACTGAACCTGCTATAACAGCAGGATAGAGGGCGCGGCCGAGAGCCTAGGGGGCGAGGCCGGACGTAGTGCGGGGAGGGAAGGATAATGCCTGCGAGTAAGGGCCGGTTTCCCTTCACTGGGCTTCCACGAAGCGTCGCAGGTCGCAGTCGTCCTGCTATCGCAGAGGGAAGGTGGGTACGCGGTCCGCCGGTTCTATCGCAACCGGTCGCAGTGCCAGCAAATTGGTAAAGAGGCGTGGACGGGGCGGTCGCGATGGTCAGAGGAAGCCGCGATCGCGGTCACAAGTTCACGTCGCAGCTCGCGGTCGCAGTTCGCAGTTCGCAGTCGCCGTCGCAGTCGCAGTCGCAGTCGATACCAGGGCCGGTCTATGAGATCTGAGGGGTGGGGATTGCTTGGGTTCTGAAAACTACGGACTACGGAATATATACATGGACAATACCGGGTCGCTCTCCCAAAGTCCGAGATCAGCCGGTCGCACGGCCAGACTCCTCCTGCTGCGACTACCGCCCTCAGGCGCCCGCGACTCAGCCGGGCGTGCGACGGCTTGACGGCTTGCGACGGCTGCGCCTCAGCCTGCTACGCCCGCGCCTAGCTGTACCCTTCCGGTCTCAGCGGGCCGCAGGTCGCATCACCGCTCTCCGTGATGAGACTGGCCGCGTGCCGCGAATCCCAGGCGTTTCGCTGCGAGCAAACGCTGATGCCGGAAAACTCTCGCTCGAGCGCGAGGATGCGAGACCGACTCGCCCCCAAAGCGCTAGGGGATGGTGGGTGGGTCAAAAAACAACGTCGACCGAGTGGGAGACGTGGTGGAAGAGAGCGAAGGCGACTGGCGCTCAAGCGCCCGATTCGCTCTCTTCCTCATTCGGCCGCACTCTTAGTAAGCACTCGTTAGGCTCACAGGTCGTTCCTCCCTTTTGGGCCTAACAGCACGCTTCCTAATAACGTGCTCTCGATAGTACGAGTACGTTAGTCTTCCGCACTTAGTTGAACTCCCTAGTCGGATTTGAACTCCGAGCTTTCCAGCTTCAAGCTAAGTGCTAGTTTCCGGGGGTGGGGGGAGACGAAAGTCTTCCGGGCTGGTCACGTGACCTGTGGCTGCACGTGATCGTCGCGTCGCGCCTCTCGGACGCGTCTCGCTGCTACCTGGTCGCGCTCGGCCACTCTCCGTGATGAGACTGGCCGCGTGCCGCGAATCCCAGGCGTTTCGCTGCGAGCAAACGCTGATGCCGGAAAACTCTCGCTCAAGCGCGAGGATGCGAGACCGACTCGCCCCCAAAAGCGAAGCACCACAGTCGGGCTCCAAAAACGCGCGTCCCCAAAACGCGCTGCCGCGCTGTCACGCACCAAACCAGTTTGGTACTTGAGCCTGACGGCTAGCGGTACAGACAGTGTGTGAACCAAAGGTCATGAACACAGACATACCATCATCCCAAGCATGCACCAGAAGGTTCTAGCAACCACCAGAGAATAGTAGAACAGTACGGAACCTCGCAGAATAGTACGGAACCTAGCGGAACAGTACGGAACCCACTAGAACAGTACGGAACCCACTAGAACAGTACGGAACATTCCAGAAACCCCCGGAAACACCTGGAGTAGTCAGAGAACATCCCAGAACCATCTAGAAAACGCTAGCATCAACACAGAACAAGCAGGAATAAAGGAGTAACCACAAGAACAGACTGGAACCAGAGAGAATGAGCCAGAACACGGCGGAACATTCTAGAAAGTATGGGAAAGACAAGGAACATTCCGAGAGAAGGCGCCGGAAGCTTCTCAACATACCAAGAACTGTCTGGAAGGATCTATGGAAGTGCCTGGAAGAGTGTGGAATATTCTGGAATATTCTGGAAGGAGTAGGAAAGAGGTAGAAGGATGGAGAAAGTGCTGGACATGGATTCGTCAGCGTAGATTTTGCTTACATATGTATTACCAATCAGCTCCCACGCCCCTCGTCCTCAGGTATAAATACCGGGGTGAGCAAGGCAGGGAGGGAATAACACACATTTTCTCAGCTATTTCCCCTTGCCTGCCATGCAAGCCAGCTTGCAGTGGCATAAGCAGTAGCACCAGTAGCACACTCAGCTTAGCAGTCACATCAGCCAACTACACACAGTCATTACCCTTAGTAGCCCACAGATTGAGCTAGATTAGTTGGGATTCGCCGTGAATCTTACGACAACTACTAGCATATGACATTGCACGACAGAACACGGATTTGTTAGATTGGTTGGGGTTCACCGGAGCCTTACGACAACCACTAACCTCAGGAGACAGAGAGACTCAGACGACCCAGAACACAGAAGACACACGCAAGATATTTCACGGCCACGACCACTCGCAGAATCAGGACACCCTCGCACACACCTACGACACACAGACACCGTTATAGTTTCTATATCACACCATACCACACACCGCGGACTGTCATACAGGATCACAGCCAGCCCGGCTTAGTCACGAACTCGGCAAGGCCTCTGTTGGAAAAAGAAGAAACCCCACAAGCTTTGCGGCAGAATCCGGAATCATCCATCACATTAAACCCCTCACCATTTTATTAATCAATCGATTCCCGGATATTCATCCGACATCACTGGAGCCCACCGCGAGGGGAGTGATTGATTCCCACCATCTAAAGACTATCCTAGACAACCGCACATCATCAGTATGACAACACAACACCATAGCCAACCATACGACAGGGCCCATCGATCACCAACCCCAACCATTGGTTCCGACTTCAGCATTGCAACCTCTTACTCCGTACTCGACATGCCAGTAGAAGGATCTCGCCGAGCCCCAAAGCAGTTCCGTGGAGAAGCATCTGATGTGGAACCATTCCTTCGCAAGTACGAAAGACTGGCGCTCTCATACCACCTTAGCAACCAGGAGAAATGTGAGACTGTTACAGACTACTGTGGACGAGTAGTCAGGGAGACCATCGAGGGCTTCCCATCTTATCAGCAAGGCAATTGGACACAGTTGAAAGAAGACATCAGAGTATTCTGGAATGCCGACTTGGAGTCAAAGCGCTTCCGCATCAAGGATCTCCAGAGATTTGTCAGCGAGTCCAAGCAGGAGCCAGTCAAGGAGTTGAGAGATTGGAGACAATACCTCCGTAACTATGTTCGGATTGCCGGATGGTTACAGGGAAAGCAGAAGATCTCTGAAGCCGACTACGCATACTACATGTGGATTGGATTGCCAAAGCCATTCCGGAGACAACTAGAGCCGCGCATTCTACTTGAGGATCCCGCCCATGACATGTCTGTACCCTTTAGTCCCCAGGCTATGGACAGAGCAGCAAAGTCTATTCTGAGTGTGGACAGATTTGACATGGAACGTCTTGGCTCACGCCGGAAATACAAGGACCAATCAGAGGAGAGATACTTGGAAGATGACGATGAAGATTTGCGACTGCAGAAGAGGAGCTCACCAAGACCAAGACAATGGGATGAAGATGATGACGAAGAAGATGATGACCTATCAGATGAAGAGGACGAGCAAGAAACACGGAAGAAACAAATACGCAAGTATGCACAAGACCAGCAGGAGAAGCTACGACAAGAGCAGCACCAGACTCTCGCACCCTCTGAACGCAAGACAGAAGACAAAGAACTAGACACGCTGGTAGAGCAGCTCCGTTCACTCCAATTGGACGACCCACAGTATGCTGTTGCATATCTGAAAGCATGCCGCATTGACCCTACGACCCAACAATGCTTCTGTCAACCAGTCCTTAGGCCCCCACCCCGCTTCAACCAGAATGTCACACAGAAACTGCTGCCACGTATGGAACAGCATCAACCGAGTCCAGCAACCTTGCCAGTACCTCGCCCAAACTGCTACGGGTGTGGCCAATCCGGGCATATCATGAACAGCTGTCCAGAACTGCAGAAGTACCTCTCAAAGGGACGAGTCCTGCGAGATTATCGAGGACGGATCACAGACAAGACTGGCATGGTTATTCGATGGAATGAGGGAGAGACCGTCTGTCAGGCAATTGAGCGTATCCTACCAGAAGTCAACTACATAGCCTATGGTGGACCAACAGAAGCCTCCAGCGAGCCGAAAGCAGACATTATGATCTACCCAGTGGATAACACCCAGCGCAATGCTTCTGCCTATCAGAAACAGACCTTTGACGGAGTTGAAGTACCCACCCGGAAGGCAAGACAGAGAGAGCCAGGAATTCTGCCAATGCCTGTCCAACGTAAAGCCTCAGTAGAAGCCCAGCCAATCATGACAAGGATGGACATAGATGTGGATATGACTGAGAGGACTCGCAGCACAGCTCGGATCTCTGATGTAGCCCGGACCGTAGACCCCGCCAGAATTGCCGAGAAGCTTCTAGACCTTCCCATCACCTTACCGGTCAGAGAGATAGCCGGGAGCTCACGAGAAATTGCAAGCAACCTTATCGACATGCTGAAACTCAAGAAAGTTGACACCGTATCCACTGCATCACTTCCACCAACATTGCACTTAGTCACATCACGCACGGGATCACTTATCCGCCTACAAATGGAGTGTAACCTCAAGCCTGTCACATTTATTGTTGATACTGGGTCCCAGCTCAATATTATCAGTGAGAAAGTCTGCAAGAATATTGTCCGCAGGCCAATCAACACTGGCGAGTCAATCACGATGAATGACGCAAATGGAGGAACTGGACGTCTATTAGGATTGGTCGAGGACATACCACTCAAGCTAGGACATGTAGCAACACCCATCAGTGCCTATGTAGCAGAGAGCCCACCATTTGACGGATTACTTGGTCGCCCATGGCAACAAGCGCACAAGATTGGGATAGAGGAAAGAGACGATGGAACCTATCTGACATTCCCTGCCACCCAGAATTATCCAAAGACAGAGATGCTTGTCACGCCACAGTCAACAACAGACCTACGCCCGGATGTCTACACTGCAATTATTGGAACTCAAAGTACGAAGCCACCTGGATCAACACCCAAGGAGAGAGAGAGCAATCAGGATGAAGAACACTTAGCCGAAGAAGACAACCCAAAGGAGAACTTGGAGACAGAAGATAATGGGCCTGTTAGTGGAGAAGAGAATGAGCCACCAGGAAGTCACCAGACAGAGGACACTGCGAGGAAGCCAATAGCCGCTGAACAAAGTCATGTTATGGACTTGATTGCACGCGCCTGGAGAATAAGCACAAATGCGAAGAGATTAGCAGAGCTACAGGAAACCAGAAAGATCAGACAACAACTTCAACGGCTTCAAAAGCGCAAGCAACGTGTCAATCGCAAACCCCGGACATCTTATTTACAGTTACATGCATCAGCACAGCAGGCCACCACCAGCACCCACAAGTGTAACTATATCAAATCCAACCCTACGAAAGATCGATTTGCAGCACAGGCTATTGAGCTCTTTACACCTCAGTCAACAGTGTCTGGTCAGAAGAATAAACGGAAGAGTCACTGGGAAAGCCTTAGCAGGGAAGGACAGAAGAGAAAACTTGAAGGGACACCCACTCCATGGCAGCAGGATTTGCAACATTTTCCGCTTTTGAACACCTCTAGAAACCCCGAAAATAATATCAGAGGTCCAGATAGTACCTGATTGAATTTACAAGTTGTTACCTTGGGCAATACCACTGAAGGGAATATTTTGGAGGGATTTAAACAGGCCAGAAACGAATATAATGTGGAGAAGGACAGCCAGACAAGAAGTCCAGTAGAAGGCACCGGAAAATTCCAGAAAAGCGCCGAAAATTCCCAGAAGCCTCTGCATACCGAGGGCACGCATCAATAACGTAGTCAGAATATTTGGATAAGCAGGAAAGCCTTGGGAGACTATACCTGATGGGGAAAAATCCGAACTTCACATCCCTCTGACATAATGAATTATGGCTCAGAATATTCTAGACAAGTCTTGATTCATCCCAGAGCATCCCAGAATCATCCAGAGGAGGTCCAGAAATATTCTACACATCTGGAGCAGGGCAGAAGTGGCCAGAAAATGCGAAGAAATCACCAGGTCATTCCACAAAGGGAACAGAAAATTAATATAAAAACCCCCTGCTGAAAGCCTATAGCCCATCACCACCCACCAGTTATTCACCACGGAAATCATTACCTCAGCCATCACTCCATGCCCCCGGTCTGCATCCCTATCCCTCACCCAGGTCACCCTGACCGTTTTGGTTATATTCATGATTTTCACTGTGACGCAGCGCGTGACAGTCACCTGCCTCAGGTTCCTACTCCGATTATTCTCTGTGACCTTGCCTTTTCCGTCCCTCACATCCGGGCCCCTTGGGATCCCACGGTCTATGTCGAATTCTTCCTCCTTCGTAATGTCAGATTTACCCAAGCGGGCCGGACCCGATCAGGCACCTGTGTCCTCCTCTTCGAGGAGTCTACCCCTTTCATCAACTCTTTCGAGTCCAATTCTGATGGCCCTCCCCCTGCCCCCTCCCCGGCTATTGCCCAAGTGGCCTCCGTTGCCACCACCCCCTCCATCATCCGGCTTCCCCCTTCCGCACCCATCAACCACCCCGCTCCCTTGCCCGCCCTCCAACCCGGCCTCAACTTCTTGCATCACCCGGAGCCCGACTACGCAGGGCAGCTCGCAGCCGTTCTTAACCAAGTCGCAGCGCAAGCGGAGGAGACGTCGCGCCCGCCAACGCCTATCCCATTCGAGCACCCGTGCATCGAGCACCTCACAGACGCTGAAGAACCCAATATCGAAGACCTTGGATACCCGTATGACGAAGAAACCGACGAACTCCAACCTCTCAGCCCTCACTCGAGCCCGCCGTCCACACCGTCCAGTCCATCACCTGTAGTATCCCCTCTCGGCTCGGACCCGCTATTCTTACACGACGACTCCGACACGTCCTCGATCGACCTCTCCAGCCCGCCCCCGTACAATCTCCGCCCGCGACCGACACGACGGACCCAGCTCGCACTCCCGCTGTCCGCGCCCGCGTCAGTCAAGCGCCGCCGTGCCGCTCGCCAGTCACACCGCCGTCCATCGCCTCGCCGTACTCCCCATCGCCCGGACCTCGCACTCCACGAAATGGAGCTCTCGAACCTCACCGGCTTGCTCAACGTTCCCGTGCACCTCTGGAGCAGGCCCGAGCGCCGTTTCGTTCGTACTGTAACACGTTCGCTTCATCGTGCGGCCACCGGAGGGCTAGGCCATGGCGAGCCCGCGTCGACTCTTGGGCTTTGGAATCACGATTCTGCGATGGAAACCGACACGTTCTGATTAGTTGTATAGCACCGCGCCCGGAGCGCAGGCCCGAGTTCTCATGTCATCACCACCCCGTCGGCTTGATGCCCCACCCGCCTGAGTCCCTTTGATTCGTTTCGTAGCACGGCCTGGATGGCCGATTGTACCGTTACGTAGCAGGCCCTACCTACCCCTGTACTACTATAGCCATGCTTCTTGAATTGTTGATGAACGCCACAGGCAGCACGGACGACAGAGCCCGAACGGGCAAGCGTGGGCCAAGTGACCCACGCCCGATCCACGCCCGAGCTCCACCGCCCGGCATACGATGTGCGCGGACGCGTAGAGTTAGCAAAATCGGCAGAGCACGTACCTGATGCCCTTATAAGAAACGAGCATGGAATGACCAGACAGAGGAGCAAGGGATGGGAAGGCCGGAAAACGAAAAGAGAAGAGCGAGGTCTGGAAGAAACGAGCCTAACGGCTATGAAGACTCGGAAACAAATCTGCAGAAGACAAAATGTTAGCACACAGACGTACGCACATGCGCACACTCCCTAGCACCGCGCCCGAGCTCGCTCACGCACAAGGCGTACGAGACGGACGCGGGCCGTGCATGAAGGACGTGCGCGTAGGCTTCTTGAACGTTGCCCAGCCGCTCGCGCTCGTCCCAGAACGCATACGGGCCTCTTGAAGCGCCTCGCGCCGCCCGCACACGCCCACACACACAAGAAATGACGGTTAGTACATACCTGATACCCCGCCACCGCGGCCGCATGCCCGCATACCCCGTCGCCCTGCCCACAATCCACCCTAACCCGCGCAACTCTCGATCCCACGCCGCCCACACGCCATCCTACTCGGAAAGGGTCGCGTTCGAGCTTCAAGCCGCAGGCAGCCGTGTCCGAGGAAGCAAGAACGAAGAAAAGTAGCCGACGAGCAAGAACAAGAGGGACGAGAGGAGGAAGCACGACCAAAACGAGACCAAACACAGTGAAGGACGTATGAGAGACGCGCTCGGACACGAGGTCCGGCGGTCGAGCACCACCAGCAAGCACGAGGGAGGACGAGGAGGACGACACGCAAGCAGGGCGAGGAGAAAGCAAGAAAAGTGACAAGCGCGCAGATGTACTTACCGCAGCCTACCGCAGCACAAGCACGTGCCCCGGAGACCGGCCACCGAACCCGAGCGCTTCCGGCCCACGCGACGCGCACGCGACGCGCACGCGAATTCCCAGAATGGCAAAGCTTATGCAAGATTCCCGATTAGGCCCACCAGCTCGATTTGGACGTCACTATGGCGCTTACAGGCCACACGGAACCCACGCGACAGCCACGCACGGCCGAAAACAGCAAGATTATGTACGCAGACACGCAGACCGGCGCTTAACGGCCCGTACAAGCAACTCCCGACGCCCCGCGCCAGCGCCAGCCTGCCATACGCCCCGCCCGGCTCGATTTGGATATCCCGACCAAAGAACGCCATCGAACGACCGCGCACCATCACGCACACGGCTCCACACCCCGCGACGGTCCAAGAAAATTCTAGATAAATTCCCTAAGAGCCCGAGACACCCCGAGAAGCCCCGAGAAATATCCAGAAACATCTAGAAATGTCTATAAAATGCCAGATAATTGTAGAAAATTACCAGAAAATTATATAAAAGCCCCGCCTGACCCAGGACAGCACAAGGACACCCCCCCCACAGTATCAGGACTCCCAACCATCACTTGTACCCCACATACACCCTTTTAGTACCCATCTATCACAGTTGACTGCTCTATATGAAGAACAAAGTACTCGACAATACTTTACGGGAGCTTGAGAAGGAAGAGAAACAGAGGCGTAGGCGAGGCGCCTGGTTTGGGAAGAAGAAGATGAAGGAGACGAGTACCCGCAAGAAAGTCATTCAGAGAATGATCAAGCACGCAAAGACGATGAAGCACACACAGGACCGGGAAGCACGCCGTCCAACCTTTGGGATTGCACCATCACGGCGAGCACGACGGAGATGAGAATTAGGGACATAGCCGCTGGGCAATGTAGCACCACCAATAGGATAGCAGCATGACTGCGGGGCGGCCGGAACCGTACCCTGCCATGTATTGCATATGAAACGGAGAAATGGAAACATAATCACACTCAACCTGGACACACGCACAGTCTACCGCTTTTCTGTCACACACATGTCTTGTCTCTATAGAAATACAGCGAGTACCACTGCCTGCCTGGCTACCTACCAATCAAGCACTCTAGAACGAAAGCTGTATACCCAATCAGCGAACAAGGATATAGAAATGATAGCATGGACACATGCACCACAAAAGCGAGAGAACAGCAAAAGGAGCAAAAGGATCACAACACATACGCGGACACCGGTCCTCTGCCTATGGATAGTGGTGCCACGTAGAGTTGAATGAAGAAGAGGAACTATGTAGGACACGTCAGACGTTGAGGTAGCCAAAAGAGAACACACGACGCACCAAAGAAATGGTATAAATATCACCGCCCCAGTCAGCCGTTCGAGACGGGATTGGCATTGTACAAGCCATCTGCAAAGATGAACATTAATACTCACACCTACGTTGAATGAATGCACAACCCGGAGAACTACGCACGAGACCGACTGGACCACAGAACAGCTGCCCCAGGACAAAGCTAAGGACGAGGTCCACGTAGCGGAGGAAACGACCCTCGAGGAAGGAGAAAGGAGGATGGGAATTCACCGCCAGACAGCCAGCAAGACTTTGAACAAGCCAAGCGTCAGTTACAGCAAGGAATTCCCACACGGTCATCCACCCCGATCAGCACGAGGCCAGACACGAGGATGCCACGTGGATAGAAGTCGTCGGAATTAATAGCATGCACCGCCGAGAGATAAGGAGCAGCCGGAGACCGCAGTTCACACCGCCGAGGAAAGAAGCCATGACTGCGGGGCGCCTGAAGACAGATCAGATCGTACAAGAAACATGCTTCCCACCAGAGAATATCGGAATTCTGCGAGATTGACTGCCGATCCCCGAGATCTGATGTTATCCGTCCGATTACCGAATAGACAGTACTGGGAAGGCCTCGCTCAAAACACATGCATACCGCAAGGCCCCCCCAGCGCATCACCCCAGTCCCCGACGCATCACTCTCCCCGTTCATCTCTCCGCACACCCAGCATGTCCTCCCCGCGCTTCCCCGCTGCCGAGCTCCCCGCATACAATGTCTTCGCCATGGAGAACTACACGATGCTCGTTTACGATGGAGGAGAGGAAGATCACATGGTATACATCAACTCTCACATCCGCCTGTTCAAATTGTTCCCCGCCGAGCAAGCTATCGGCTTCGTTGCGCATGTCGAGCGTATCGTCGAGTATCAGACAGACTTTGTGGTTCTCGCCATCACCCCCCGAAACGTCCCCGACAGCCACGTTCTTCTTGCGGTCCGGTACCGCAAGCTAGGTGGACTTCTTGGTTACGTCGCACCCATTGTCGCCGCGCTTCTTAGCATCACTGGCCACCTCCACCCGAACAGCACACGTACGACGCCCATCCCCGACGTGCTCCCGCCGCTGAGCTCCGCATTGCAAGCCCGCTGGTACCCCCGGATACCAGCAACAATGCCGACTCTGTGGGTCAGAGTGCCGTACGTTCCCCGCCTTTGCTCTATTACCGCCTGCTCAAGACACCCATAGTCACCGGAAGTAGCTACGCACGTACCCAAGCTTGCTAGTACCCGTGCCCCACATGTTGTCGATACGCGCGATTGTATTTATGCCACGATCTCTGTACCCCGCATACCCCGGAGACATGGAGAGGACTCAGAACAAGTCAGTTGAAGTCGGAAATAGGTTGGGACGACCGAGGACGGCCGTATGACTGTGGGGCGGATGTCACGCACCAAACCAGTTTGGTACTTGAGCCTGACGGCTAGCGGTACAGACAGTGTGTGAACCAAAGGTCATGAACACAGACATACCATCATCCCAAGCATGCACCAGAAGGTTCTAGCAACCACCAGAGAATAGTAGAACAGTACGGAACCTCGCAGAATAGTACGGAACCTAGCGGAACAGTACGGAACCCACTAGAACAGTACGGAACCCACTAGAACAGTACGGAACATTCCAGAAACCCCCGGAAACACCTGGAGTAGTCAGAGAACATCCCAGAACCATCTAGAAAACGCTAGCATCAACACAGAACAAGCAGGAATAAAGGAGTAACCACAAGAACAGACTGGAACCAGAGAGAATGAGCCAGAACACGGCGGAACATTCTAGAAAGTATGGGAAAGACAAGGAACATTCCGAGAGAAGGCGCCGGAAGCTTCTCAACATACCAAGAACTGTCTGGAAGGATCTATGGAAGTGCCTGGAAGAGTGTGGAATATTCTGGAATATTCTGGAAGGAGTAGGAAAGAGGTAGAAGGATGGAGAAAGTGCTGGACATGGATTCGTCAGCGTAGATTTTGCTTACATATGTATTACCAATCAGCTCCCACGCCCCTCGTCCTCAGGTATAAATACCGGGGTGAGCAAGGCAGGGAGGGAATAACACACATTTTCTCAGCTATTTCCCCTTGCCTGCCATGCAAGCCAGCTTGCAGTGGCATAAGCAGTAGCACCAGTAGCACACTCAGCTTAGCAGTCACATCAGCCAACTACACACAGTCATTACCCTTAGTAGCCCACAGATTGAGCTAGATTAGTTGGGATTCGCCGTGAATCTTACGACAACTACTAGCATATGACATTGCACGACAGAACACGGATTTGTTAGATTGGTTGGGGTTCACCGGAGCCTTACGACAACCACTAACCTCAGGAGACAGAGAGACTCAGACGACCCAGAACACAGAAGACACACGCAAGATATTTCACGGCCACGACCACTCGCAGAATCAGGACACCCTCGCACACACCTACGACACACAGACACCGTTATAGTTTCTATATCACACCATACCACACACCGCGGACTGTCATACAGGATCACAGCCAGCCCGGCTTAGTCACGAACTCGGCAAGGCCTCTGTTGGAAAAAGAAGAAACCCCACAAGCTTTGCGGCAGAATCCGGAATCATCCATCACATTAAACCCCTCACCATTTTATTAATCAATCGATTCCCGGATATTCATCCGACAGCGCGCCCGACTCCCCCACACAAAGCGAGCTCTGAATGTGAACAATGAATCTAACTGTCCGAATTACAAACGATCAATGATTGTGCCTAATCCTGAACTCTTCTATCGAGTTCGATAACGAAATCGCCCGTGACTGATCAAAAGACTTCGAAATGAACAGCGGCAGGATTGCCTCTATTTTCCTCCAATACTCCAGAAAGGCCTTCGACTTCCAGCCGCCCTGCGTGGCGACAATGTCCGGGTGCGTACCCCGCAGCAGAAGCTCAGTGGCTCCTCCAATACGGAAACAGTGTCCCGTGAGAACACCCAGGTCCGCTCCGATCCAGATCGTGTTGCAACGATTGAGGAACCAGTCGCGAGTCATCGGGGCCCAACCCGGACCCTCCGAGGTCTCGAACGCGAACATCGGCGCGTCGTCGGGCAGTGCGTGATTGACCGATCGGTGATGCATAAGCGCGGTGACTGGGTCCGTCGGGTCTGTGTTCGCTGTCAGAATGATGTCGGCGCCGTCGTTCTTGGTCGTTTTCGTCCAGGGTATGTGGAATACAGCGTATCTGACGCCGCTGGGCAATGTTCGGACTCCCACGTCAACGCCTGCGCCAACGTGCTTCTCCGCTTCGAACCCGAAGCGAGAGGGGATCACTAGCTCGCCGAGCCTGATGTTGACAGATTAGCATTGTCCCTTGCGATACTCGCAACGAGTTCGTACCTCCTACAACCCCAGAAAGCGGAGCACGCTACCGCGAACACTGCTGCGTCAAAAGTGTTTTTGAGGTCCAACCTCGCGAAGAGAGCGTGCATGTGCTCGAGGGTGACCGGCGGGCGCTTTGCCAGCGGCGGTGGCTCCAGTTTCTTGGCGCCTTTTTTCGCGTAAATGAGGATGTTTCCTCCCACCCACCGCGCCCCGTTTAGCGCGTGCCAGACTGCTAGTCCTGATAGCCAGCCCGCGATCGTGTCAAATCGAACGCGTCCCGCGTGATGGGCCACAAAGGCCGCGATCAGAACGTCCCCGGCCGGCATGCGAGCTTCTTCGGGAATGGAGAGACTATCACAGAACTGGGTGAATCGCAAGAGACCGGCGCCGTAGTTTTTTCTAGTTCGTAACTCGAGAGCATGCGCCATGACCGTGAAGAGCTGAGAAGAAGCCGAGGGAGAAAGGAATGTTTCAAGACGATTCTGGAACTGAATTGAATGCGGGGTTGACCAGCGCGTGATGCGCTCATCTGCTAGAACGAACGGTCGCAGCGAGGATGCTGCCACCGCGTTTTGTGATTGTGGTCGACGAGGTTTGCGCTGCGTAAGCGTTCGCGACGAACGATGTGTCGTGGTAGTCCCGACCCGGGCTACCGTTCCCACCGATCCGCTAGACAGCGCGCCCGAAACGACGGGCATTGGAGTTGGCGTGGTCGTACTAGACATGGCAAAGAAATGCGCCTAACTCCTTTGGGAGTTCGAAGTTCGAGTGGAAGCGCTTCAGCGTGTGGTCCGGTATGCCGCGAGACACCGGATCGGATCTGTTGATCTTGGTATTGACGTACTCGGGCCTGGCCACGAGGTTGTTTGTGAGGCAGAGGTGCTCTGTTCGACGAATCGATAAGTTGACCTGCCAATTCCTGCTCCTCCCCCTCAGAAAGGCTTTGATGACGCCCTCGTTATCGCTCCGGATACGGAGATCTGCGTTCCTCCAGCCCAGCTCCTTGACTCTCCTCATGAGGAGTTCGATGGCAACCATCTCGGCCCACCCGATGTCCCTGCCCTGTGCGTGCCAAACCTCATATGGCACCGCCCATTTCCAAGCGTCCCATCCATCGCCGATCACTAGCCCGATACCCCACGACGATGATGCATCGACCCACATGTCGAGGTCACGAAGCTCCCCTCTGGGCACCAGCGCCCGCCGGATGCTCGGTTGCGCCAAGATGGCGCGCCACCACTTCAGATCTGAGATGACCGACTTCGGGGGATAGCGGCCCGCGTGCTCGTTCGTGAACGACGCGATGAACGAACTCAGACCCGCCAGGTACGATCTGCCCGAGACATAGACGAACGTGCAATGTGATAGCGTACCGTTGATGATCTGCATCGATTTTAAGTCCACGCGCCCCGCGCCGTTCTTCGCGTCGCCCAGCGTCGCGTCCAGCCTTGCAAGATACTTTTCGCGCTTCTTGTCTGCCAGCGCCACCGTCTTGTTTGGGAGGTCCCACAGAAATCCGGCGTACTCGCCCGTGTCCTGGTGCAGAGTCCACTTCTCTTGGTGAAGGGGCACCCCTAGTCTCCCCGCGAGCTCGAAGATGTCGAGCACCGAATGCTTGTAGATCCACTCGCCCGGTTTCGCCCCCTCGGCGATCGGAAACCGCATGTTGTTTAGGTCGTCGACCCACTTCCGGTTCGGCCCCCAGCCACGCGCGTCCAACAGCGCGACGAACGGGTCCATCACGGCCCCCTGAAGTCCGGTCCCCGAGGCTACTCCGAAGCCGCAAACGTGGTCGATCAAGAATTGATCCGGTTTTGCCTGTACGACGAGGTACGGTTTGTGCGGCGGCCATATCGGGATCCTCCGAAACGCGGCATCGATGTCCAGCGTCGCCATCTGTGCGCCCGGCGGCGCGTTCGCTACCTGCGAAAAACATGAGCCTCTGCTCGCGCGACCCCAGCGCGACTTGTTCTCTCCCGCGCCCCGCGCTCGTGCATCTGCACCGGTCCGCATCTGCGCGACCCCATTGATTCCCCGCGCTATCTCCGTGCCAAGCGCACTGCGCAACTCTGTGCCTTCTAGCACTCGCGCCCCGCGCGGAATCCCTGTGCCCCGCACTGAAATGAATGAAAAAACTCACTATTTCGCCAACCTCGGCTGCTGTGCCCCACTTCGTAGGAAAATCGTCCGAGTCGATCATGTCATTGACTGAGTTTCCAAACTCGTCCGGGAAGGAGCAGTTCTGGATGAGCCGCCACTTCCCCTTCGACCCCGCCTTCTCGACCACCGATAAAGGCGACGATCGGAAATGCGATCCGAGGATCTCCTCGACGCGCCCGCGCGTGTAAGGTCCCGTCATGTGCCCCAGCGCTACCTGCTCCGCCACATACTCCTCGATGAAGGCCATGTTATCTTTCCCCCCCTTGTGATTTTCCGGTGTGAAGGTCCGCTCCAGCGGTACCATGTCCCCAATCGGGAAACCCGATCGCAACCTCGTCGGCAAGTAGCCGAACTCCCCCCAGAGGCCCCACCTGCGCAACTCCTCCTCGAAGACGTCCGCGCGATAGGTGGTGATCACCCGATCCCTCTCAGATGCACCTCCGACTACCGGCGTAATGCGCGGTGGACCCACAGAAAGAGCAAGCGTGGACTCCGCTCCCTCCAGGACAGCGATAGTTGGTGCAGGGGGACTTGCCGCTGGCGTTCCAAGACATGCAGATGAAGTTTCCGGAAGCGACTGCGACGAGTTGGCCGTTTGAGTAAGTGGAGAAGGCCGGGGAGTTGTTTGGAAGTCTGTTTCGCGTGCACCCGTCCGCGCGATGTCCGTTCTGGCCGCAGATAAGGCAGAGGGGCCCGCCGGACGTGGGCGACCTGCCTCTCCGAAATGATCGTTGGCCGTCGTTTCGGTAGCCTCCGCCGCCATTGTTCCCCGCGCCGCCGCCACCGCCCGTGTTGTAGCCCGCGCCGCCGCCACGCTTGTTCGCGGAACCCCCGCGATCGGACTGAGAGGGGTAAGGCTGGAAGCGCCCGCTGTTCAATCCCCCCGATCCGCTGTTCGTTCCGACCAAGTGTTCCATCGAAATGTCGCTTTGAATTTGCGCGAGCTCCGCAACGTACTCGTAAGAGGCCGGGAAGAATGGTACGCATTCTTTGCCCCAGAAGTAGTCGTGTCTGATGCCGATGTCAAAGCGGAGGATAGCCGGGAAGCGAGTACTGAAATTCTGCTGCCTGACCAGAAAGTTGTGGTGTCTCTTGAATCGCTCTACTCCCTCTGGCTCTAGCACCTCCGGTAGGATAGTCAGATAGTTCGTCCAGGCATCGCGCCACTGTTCCGAAGTGAGGGACGACTCCTCCGGCCACCCGACGGTGACATCGACCACCGAGACCTTGGCGCCCGAGAAGTCCGTCTGGTTCTTGCACGTGAGCCTCGCCGGAGACTGCCGCACGATCTCCAGAGCCTCGTTGGTGCACAGGGTCAAGGGCAGGTGGAAGCCTAGTTTAACCAGGTTGATTAGCCTCCGGTCGATGCGATTACGTCTGGCGGCCCTCTGCTCGGCGGCCATAGCCGCGGATTCCTTCAGAACCCCCGTGTCCTTCTCCTCCGCGTCCTTTTTGGCCCCCGGGGCCAGCGACTGCAGATAGGCCAACGCCTTGTCCTTGAGGTCGCCCTCCTGCCTCATCGCCAACATGAACGCCTCGAAGTGAGTGATGTTCCCCGCCTGTGCTGTACCTGCGACCCCCGCAAGGGGTTCGCTCTGTGACGACATCGTCGCCGACGTCTGGGTGATTGGCTCGAGGAACTCGTTCTCTCCGCCGGACGGGTCTGCCCCTTCCAGTTCTAACAATACCTCGTCCGCGTCGACACCCTCTTCTCCCGCCTCCCTTCGGAAGACGCGCAACACGTTCCTGGCGGCGCGAGCCTCGTTTTCGGCCACGCGGCCCACCGTGGTGGTGAGATCATGCTGTGCTTCATTGCCGCCGGTGCCTGAGGCCTGACTATATGCGCCCCCTTCGACCCTGTTAATGCCCGCAGGGGGTCCTCCCGTGTTTTCTACTCCAGACATAAGTGTTTGGCGTGAGAGGAATGCTTTTACTTAGCGGTAGAGATCAAAAAACAACGTCGACCGAGTGGGAGACGTGGTGGAAGAGAGCGAAGGCGACTGGCGCTCAAGCGCCCGATTCGCTCTCTTCCTCATTCGGCCGCACTCTTAGTAAGCACTCGTTAGGCTCACAGGTCGTTCCTCCCTTTTGGGCCTAACAGCACTCACTCCACTTCCATGTCACTGGCAGGCTATGTGCTGTCGACGCAGGCTAAATACATGTCTAGGTTGGAAACCCTGGTCGAAGTGGTATGGGTTGTGGCGCCGGATTGGCGGTATTGGTAACTAATATACCATGTCTGGGCGGCGCGAACTCAATCATATGATGCTCAAGTTCGCCGCGCTCTCCTTCCTTTCTCGTCTCCGACACCACAACTCTGCTTCTGTCTGCTTCTGTCTCCTGTCCTTTTGCTCTCTACGTACCTTCTATGTTCGGGTGCGTCTTTGCCTCTTTCCCATCTCGTCGTATGCTCACCTTGACGCCTCCTCCCCATCTCGTCTATTTATTTTGTCGTCTACGAATGACGCAATGTCCGCCTCCTAATTCTCGCCATAACTTACTCGCAAGTCCCGCAGCCAGTAAGCAGGCCTCTTTCACCATTCGAGTCTGGTCCCTTCTCGTCGCTGACCGTTGGCTCTCCAGCGTCTCAAGAACCCTCTCCGATATCGACAAGGTGGTTCTAGACTCCTTGCCAGTGGCAGTCTCTTCTACCACCACGCGTGTCACCTCTTCCAATGCCTACAAGTTCACCAATCTTAACCTGGGTGGCGGTAATAAGCACAACAGCTCTCCATGTTATACCCCCATGCCGTATACGATTTCTACGGCACGCCCAGCTGCGCCCTCAGGTGCGTGTTACACACAAGACTGGGCAGCCCTGGCCCGTAGTTGACATGTTGCTGAATCAGTATGCATAAAAAATAAATAATGCAAGTGCCCCATGGCTGAGTTGGTTACAGCGTCCGACTGTTATCCTCTGGGTTGTCATCGGAAGGTCGTGAGTTCGAGCCTCACTGGGGCAGCTTTTTGCGACAGTAACCAAGCGATCTTATACCCCCGACGTCCAATAACCTAAACCAGCGCGACATACATGAAGCCAAGGGTTGCACTAGTTATTGCACGTTGCATGGTGGGTCATTGTTATCATTATGCACAATAAGTCAAGTTAACGATGTTCTACGTGTAGTTTCCTGAGAGAACCAACATCCGCGGGGAAGGGCAGAAGGGCAGAAAGGAGCGAAGCGAAATGTAACGCATGCTGGCCGAGCTCAGGACCGCAAGTTGACGCTGACTGTGGCCGAGAGAGGGAGGGGATGGATGGAGGAGAGAAAGGAACGAAAGCAGCGCGCGATACAAGCAACATAAATAAAACGAACGAGGGAAGTGTCCGTCCACCAAAGCCCAAAGCCGTCCTCCGGGAAAGCCGTACATATCATCCACGCTAGTGATAGCAAACACAGGTAATGTCACAAAGGCAGGCGCGAGGGGCCTCGGCCTGCTACAGCGCATGCGGACCCGAGTACGAGTACGTGCTACTTCGCCATGACTCCTCTTGCTGGTGGCTGGGCGCCGCCGCGGTGGGCGTGACTTCGCCGGGGTCGTACCCCTCGTACGCGGTCGAGAACGAGTCTTCGGTCGCCATTGGTGTGTGCACGGCTTCTTGTGGAAGGTGACCGGCCCACTGCTGTTCGCTTGGCGTCCGCACGCGCATCTCGAACTGTTCTGCTGGTGGTGTCGACGGCGACAATGACCGGGGCGAACGCACCCCGGGGACTTGCAGCGTCGCGGACGAAGGCGTGGAGTACGACGGCGACGGTGGTACATGGGTGACGGAGGAATGGGAGACGGCGGACATTGGCGGTTCCGTTTGGTACGCGGACGTCCTGGTGGAATCCCGGGTATAGGCGTGGTATCGATTGGGCTCTGGTAGCGGCGATGGCGCAGGAATACCAGAGACCGAGTAGTAGGACATCCGTTGCGACGGGCTAGACGACAGCTGCGCCCGGAGGGAGGGAGTGGGCGAGGCTCTGTTGTCGTACAAACCCTCGTCTAGCTTCTCGGGTCGGGGAGACTCTCCTTTCATGAGAGGCGCAGTCGGACGAGGCGACCCGTCACTACCAGGAGTCCGGGGTATTGATGGAGTGGAGTAGCCTTCTTCCTGGTGGCTGATCTCCGACTCTGACCGACAATGAGGTTGATGGTAGATAGGCGTTTGCTCGAGCTCACCCTTCTTGCGCTCGCGCCTGTGCTGAATGCCGAGACGGTCTTTCAGATCTCCGAGAACCCACATTTCTCGCACAATATCCTTGTCGAGAGGCATGTATGTTGACTTGATGAACTTGACCAGGAACCGCGGACCTGGAACGGATGTCAGGATAGCCGTCCGGGAAGAGGACATCGATCACTTACCGAGCGCGATGACGACTGACATCAGGACTGTCGCCCAGAAGGTCACCTCACCGAAGAGTACGACCACTTCGTCGACAAAATCTATGCTTTCGAACGCCGAATATATCGCAATCCAAACCATCATGATGACAGAGGAGCCAATGACGATGCACCAAGTGATGACAGTCCAACTAGAGAAGGATGCGTTAAGCTACTGCATGCCGAGCAGACAAAATACTACTCACTAATGGGTGTTGATCCCGACGTAGGTGTTCGCCGCAATGATGGCAGCCACCGACACCGTCGTACCAAAATCGGACAAGGATTCGATGGTCTTGCCGTTCCACGAAACAGCGATGCCGAGCGTCCAGATGAGGTACGGGATGAAGAACACGATGACCGATTGGTACAAGCCATCGAGCATGTACATCCAGAACTTCCACCGGGTGTATTCCAGCCCTCGGATGCCTCGGATGTAGAGTTGAGGGAACGCTAGGGCCGCTTTGGCGTTAATATCCTGGTCAAAGGCTGTGCAAATTCATGAGCGACATGGGCGATGTAGAGGAAGAATATTCTTACCTCCGAGGGCGATGACAGGCAACGACGTAAAGACGAGGTTGTAGAGCAGAATGAACGTGTACTGATACAAGTATGTCGCATCGAAGCTGTTGTAGATCATAAACCAAAACATAGCAAAGGTCCAGATCACATTCTGCAGACATTCGTTTAGCAGAGCACACACTGTCGCCAAGCAGACTCAAGACGTACCTTGTAAAAGAAGTTCGCGTGCATGTCTGCCACGCGTTGGTACGACCACCGACCATGGACGAGAAGAAGCTTCGTGAGGAACCGGAACTGTCCGAAAGCATAGTCCGCCGACATGGCAGCCTGAGAACCCTCGTGGCCGAGGAGACCACAACCAATGTTTGCCTCCTGGATCATCGCCACGTCGTTTGCGCCATCGCCGATCGACAGGGTCATGGCATTACGACCCTCCTTGACCTAGAACACACAGCCTTAGCGTTGAAGGGTGCGAGACAGTCGTGAATGACGTACAAGGTTGACAACCATAGCCTTCTGTGCGGGAGAGACTCGACAGCAGACAACCGTTTCACATTGTGTCGAGAGCGTCAAGAAAAGCTGCTTCAGATTGGGGTTGAGCGCATGCCGAAGGGTATCGCCGTCAATGACTACGGCAAACGCAGCCTGTGCTCCAGGAACGAATCCACGTTGCTTCGTGGCCATCGAGGGAGGGCCGTGCACCGAGGCTATCTTGTTCAGGCCCCCCTCGATCTGCAGCCGGGTCGACTCGTGGGAATCCGCAGACAGGATCATGATCTCCATGTCGTTCTTGAGAAGGTTGCAGCTGAAACCTACGCGACGTCAAGATGCTGCTCAGTGACCGGTAATACGCTGCAGACATGCGGACTCACCGATCTCAATAGCCGTCTGGACCTTGTCACCTGGTCGACCGTATATTAAAGCCTTTACGACATCGCGGCAGAGATGATCCACGTACCTGTCAGGATCCAGAGCTTGATGCCGGCCTTATGAAGGGTTTCGATTGCCTCTGGCACCCCTTCCTGCAGCTTGTCCTCCAGCGCGGTCGCCCCCAGGATCTGCAGTGAGTGCTCGACTAAATCATTGGCCTTGTCGATCTCCTCATCGCGGTCGTCAATCGCGTTCGTCGCAGCCTCGTACGCCCGGGACCAGTCAATATACTCCTGCTCAGTGAGATACCGATACGCGATGCACAGCGTGCGAAGACCGCCGTTCGCGAAAGCCTCCATGTCGCGTGCCGTCGCCGCCTTCAGCTCTGGGTCGTGGTTGGCAGCGAGACGCTCGTAGATGACGCTGTCCGCGCCCTTGCAGTACAGGACAATCTGGCCTTGCGGGTTGCGCACGACGACACTCATCCGCTTCCGCGTACTATTGAACTCAAGCAGCTGGAGTGGTATGTAGCGTTCGGGCTGTCCCATCACCTCAATGTTGACCGAATCCTTGGCCCGGTGCACGAAGGGGAAGCCGACGTCACGCGCCGCGGCGACAAGGGCGGCCTCATCGGGGGACTCCGCCTTGTACTCGAGAAGGTACGGCTCCCGGTTCGCGTCGGGGCGCTCAGACAGGACGCTGTGGCATATAGCGAGAGCTCGGAAGAACTCGATGAGATGCTGGCGTTGGGGGGAGCTGCGGTCGGCGAGATCATCAGCAAGCCTGGGAGAGATGAGGGTGAGGTGGTCCGGCTGTGCGTAGCGGTTCTTGAACGTCTGCGCCATCTTGTCGAGCATGCGCTGTTTGAGCATGTGCAGCTGGACGTCCTGCTCTTCGGGTTCCAACGCGTCTACTCTGCCCTCCCTCTTCGCGGCGCCTCGTTGTGCCTCCGTGATACCTTCTCCGTAGGCCACGCCGTGGATAGAGCACTTCTGTAACTCCATGACGTTCTGGGTGAGCGTACCGGTCTTGTCCGAGAATATGTACTCGATCTGCCCGAGATCGTCGGAAAGGTTCCACGTCTTCGGCGTACAAGCTGCGTCGAATGGCTTGTAGTACATGTCGATGTCTTGGGCGATGAAGAATGCCTGGATGGTCTTGACGATCTCGATAGAGATGTACAGGGAGACAGGGACGATGTTCTGGAAGGCGATGAGACAGGACCTATAGTGTACAATGCTAGTGAGCTAAATGTGCCGATAGCACTACGTTGAGCACTTACACGAAGGTGATAACCCCATTGAGAATGAACGAAGAGGTAGGATCCGCACCCTGCTCGTATTCTCGTGCGCTGGTATTGGCTTTAGAATCGAGGTAGCCAGATAGGATGCCGGACGTAAGACACATGAGGATGAGGAAGACGAAGTTGACTACGACGTTGAAGTTCGTCTCCTTCTCGATCTTTGACCGCTTCGACGGTGTATCTCCACCGTTGAGCATGATCTTGGAGTCCGCGCCTGTAAACACGACCAAGCCGATGACCCATGCTGTGTTCCGAAGAGTGCATCCACGAAGCAAGAGTTCGTTGATGGTGACGGACTCCTGCCTCTGCTCACCAGAGGCCGCGTCTTTGTAACGAAGAACAGCGTGGTAGAGATAGAGGTTGGCATGTGGAGGTTCGGAGTCCAGGATGAAGGAGGTGCGTTCGATGTCCTCCTCGGACATGATTGACGCAGTAGCCTTGACAGCCTTGCGAGGCTTCAAGTTCGTCTCCCCGTCCAAGTTCTTCGTCTCGAGATAGCACATGTTGTCCGCGTCCGAAGTCGAGAGCACGACGATATCCGCTGGTACCTGTTCGTTCTCGCGGAGAAGGACAACATCACCGACCTCGAGCTTCTTCCACAACGTCCGCTCCCAGCGCGCCAGAGCAGTAACGCGTTTGTTGTAATCCACGACGCCTATTGAGGAACGCCCATGTATCGATTGCTGATACGCATCGAGGGTCCCGGAGCCCGCCCACGACGGTACGGCCGTAGGGTTGCTTTCCTGCGGGGGATAGCTGTGTGAGTCGACACTTTGGATGTCTTCTAGTTTCCGGCCGGCACCGTAGTAGTTCATCTCCGATCTACTGTCGTTGGCAGGGAGCGTGCTAAGGCTAACGCGCGAGTCGTCGCCAGCCTTGCTAAGAACAAACTCCATTCCCTCTCCTGCCTCACGCTCACGGAGCTTCTTCACGCCGCGCGAGACCTTGCCAGGCGGGTTAAGACCCAGCATTCTCTCGAACCATGATCGAGGGTCCTTCGGCTGGTTGACATTGGTCCAGTTGCCCAGTTTCGTCACCGCTGAGTTGTTGACCTCTTCATCAAGAATAGCCCGGCGATAGTCTTCGATACCGTCCTTGATGGCAGTCACAGCGAGAATGAAGAGGAGCGGCAAAGCAGAGGTCTGAGGCGACGGCGCGCCAAATATAGGGAAGACTGCGCATAGCAATATGAGTAATCTATAAACGGTGCGATGGCGACGTCCGTACCTTGCACGATGACTAGGGCGAGGAAATAGAGGTTGGCGACACTGTGATTGGGCATATTAGCTCGGCGAACATTACCACAGCCAATAGGAGGTTCTAGGGCGCAACAGGAAGCTTCTCATAGACTGAAGATGCTCGATAGGCCGTGAAACTGTGCTGAGAGCACTATGGCAACACATAACGCTCATGGGGATTGTGCCTACTCATCGTCCAGGCACACCCGACAGCATTATTGCGGCCGAGCTGACATCACGCAAGTTCAGATAGAGCACTTACCGACGGAACTGCTCGTAAAGATTCTTGGGCAGGAATGTGACAATGGTGTATTCTAAAGGACGATCAAGAGGTGTCCGCACAGTGCTCGTGAAGTACGCACTGCTCGTCTGCACTTTGTTGCGCACATAGCGCACAACTGGGTCTCCATTATGATCCACCTCGTCTAGAGGAAGAGTGTAGTTGACGTAGACGTTGCGTCGAGCACCGGGGATGTGAGCGGTCGGGGGAGCACCAGATTCGGTGGCTTCAGTGGTCCGTTTCTCTGTCCCTCTCCGGAAGAAACGGGAGCCCTTCTTCCTCATCGATTTCCTGCGCTCAACCCGCTGTTCTGTCCGCACCGACTCTGCCAGCGTCGAGGCGGCCGTCCGCACCGTGCGGAGGCGCAGTTCGGGGTCGACGGCATCATTCAGTTCGTCGTCAGTGTCAGCGTCCTCAGGAAAGGTTCGTCGCCGGAAGAAAGACATTAGGTCGAGCGCAGAGACCCAGAGCCAGCTCGGTAGCCCGCAAAGAGGTTAAGGGAAAGAATATGGATGCAGACTTCGCAGATGTTGGAGAGAGGTGAAGATGCCCGGGAGGGCCGTGGCGGTGGGGAGGTCGACGCTGGCGGCGGCGCAGCCAAGGCCGCCTGTGCTGAGAAGGGACCCCGGAACTCCTCGGAGGAATCATCAGCGCCCAGCGTTGGCCGGCCGTCCCATCGCGGCGCCGCGTAACCCTCCGACTTACAAACAACGGCCGACTCGGAATACTGTCTTGCTTCATGACCATACACCCAGATTGCTCTCGGAATTTGCGGTGGCCGAGATAGCTACTCTTCGCGACTTTCCTGAATAAAGCACGATCTACAGGACCAGGTGTCTGGTGGTCGACCATTTGGCGGTCAAGAAAGGCTAAGTGCGGTGCAATGCTGAGATGCCTGAACTCCGAAACCCTGATCCCGGTGAATGCTGGGCTGATTGACTCCGCAGACAGTGGTCCGTTCCGACTGTAACTTTAAGTACGGGGAGACGGGCAATCCAAACGCAACTGGGTGAAGGTCCGGTCTGCGTACTGCAGCATGCTCCGCCGTGAGAGGACACAACCGCTCAAACCGAAAGATTTTAGCAGTCTAGTGAGTACTAATTGGTCAGTCTACTAGCCGAAAGTTACGCTCTGGAACTCAATGAGGCAGCACGTACGCCGCATCGTGCTGAAAGAAAGTTCAAGCCGGTGTTTAAATTATCGTCCGATGATGCACGCTTGAAGCGTACCGTCATGGCCAGGCTTTCAGCTAACGGCTACAAAGTGACGACAATATGTACAGCGTTGACATATTAGCAAATTCATTTATGAGATGAGGTCTGTCTTGACCGTGAGCTCAATAGGTAGACACAAAGAAATGAGCGATGCAGCAAAATTCGGACCAATCTCCCGAACCTCCGCACAAGCTTCTGCTGAGCCTCGACTTGAAGGTCGTCGATGCCACCGCCATCTGCTGGGTAGGACAAGTAGGCCGTGATCAACGGAACAACACCACCCAGGAGCCAACGTGAAGACTAGGGCGGGGATCGCCCCGCGCTACCGCGCGCGTTAGACAAGATGCATACGCTAACGAGCGGTCCGATCGCTGTCGCAAATCACGGGCGTCCTGGGTTACGCACGAGTCACAGAAAGGTGCATAAGTCAATTCTTTGGTGAGAGTGCTGACAATTGTCACCGATACACACGCTCGATGAGACCATGCTTCATTTTTAGGTGCGTCGCGCATGTGTGAGCGGTCATACGACGGCAGGTCTTTTTAGTCTGGGAGCTTTGGTATTTCCTTCTAGATCTCCAGGACGCCGCGAGGGAGGGTCGACTGCTTCTACAGGTGCGTCATCTATGCCAGATCCGCAGCACGCTGAACCATCTGCCAAACATTCGCGTCTGACGGACGTGGCGAAGACGTAAAAGCGGCTGTTACCCCGAGTCCCATCGGTGCCAGATAGTAGTGGTTAAATGCTCTTCTTCACACCGAAACGAACCCCAGGGCCGCAGAACGATTTTTGCCGTCAACATGTGGACTCTCTTCTGCCCCACAGATGAATGTTCTCCCGTCGTACTCAAGCGTACGGCACAAGACTGGTGGGAAAGCAAGGGCTGGCTCTTGCAGACCGGCACACAGGTCCATTTTAATCAATCTACGAGACGCCAACTCCGCGATGACTTAGCATGTAGTACGTATTATGTGCTTCTATTCGTGATCCACCGGCTGTCATCTCTCACAATACTGACTTTCAAAGCCAAGGGCGTTGCAACCTGGACAGCAGCAGTTGGACATACCGGCTTTCCTCATACAGCTGATTTCCTGCACTTAGAGCATACCAAATGATTTTCAAGTTCGCCAAACCACCGACACTACTATATGTGACAGGAGCATCAATATCACGAAATCAAGCCAGGGGCACCATGAAGGACTCGAAAGACCATTGTTACGTCAAGGGCGCGTTCCTGACCGCAACAGCTAGTCTACATGCCGTGGAAAGTGCATCAAGAAAGGTACTAGGTACAACGTCACAACTTGAACATGAAATCAACGTCTACTACCGCGGGGAAGGTGCCAACACGGTGTCCCACCAGGCCGAGCGGCCTGGTATCAGTGTCGGCGCGCTCGTCGTCACATTGTTGCCACCGTTCAATTGGGCCGAATCTGTGGAGAAAGCGGCAGGTCCGTTGGCTGCATCAAGAGTAGGAGCGTCCTTCGACCCGCCTGGGGGACCTTGTGGTACATCCGTGCCAGCTGTTGTCAATGCAATATTTGGGCAGTGCCCGTAGCTCAGAGTTGGAAGTGATACGGAGAATCTGGCCTGGACGTACCAGATATATTCAGGCTACACGGTTCTCCCCTACTGGAGCACGCAATGCATGCTATAGAGGCTTTTGTGGTCGAGCGTTCACACTTGATACGTTTGGTCCGACTATATGTCCCGAGCCGTCATTTAAGACATGACTCAATGGGCTTCAAAAAGTAGACATACCAGCGCTCACATGAGGTCTTCTGTGACCCCAAGCCTGCGATGGGGGGGCAGGAAGCGTTGGGCCATTCGCAGAACAAATTCCTATTAACGCAGCGCTGACAGGATGATTGTCCGAGGGATGTTCTACAGCCGACTGTGCCAGTGGTATCGGCGACCCTCTTGTGAACTACAGCACCATGAACTAATATGACCACTGACCTTTCTTCTCTGCGCAATTCCGACATGCTGGCTCTCGTGGCATCGGATTGGTGAATTGAGTTATTCGTGAGTGCAGCGATGCGTGTTGAAAATGAGGCCAGATCGGTTGTGAGGAGTTGCATCAGCCGCAAGGACGGCCGTCATCTTATATCCTCGCAGCCATACTCAGCGGAAGCTTGATGATGACTTGCAACGGAACGACGGATCCTCAAAGTAGCCGGAATTCTGCGTGTGTAAACGACTGCTTCCTCATCCTGTTCCCTGCCCTGCCTTCCACGACAGAGGTGAAAACGATAGGAGCGCATGCTGTGTTCGCCCAGGCGGCAGCGCGAGGCGCCGCAGAGTTGCCCGAGAGCTGGCAGTGGTTCCTGCTAAAGTGAGCGATTGTACCCACATCTCGATCATGTGGTACGTGTATGTTTGGACCCTCATCTTCCCTAATGCTTCAATGTTGTGCCAAAACGATCTGTGAATTTTCTGACTTCCGTGGATGGGATGAGCTGCATGCAAAACGCTTGCACGGAGCGCACAGCCCTCGTACCTTTCCGGAGCCCAAGGCCCAAGGAGGAAACAATTAGCGTATGCGCCTTGCGAAGCTCCAACTCTCTGCACGGCGCCAACTGTATCAATGTGAAAATGGCTGTGAATGAGCGACCATAACGACGCCTAGAATGACATGAGAGTTCCTGAGGACACCTTCACGGTGTGATGATCATTACAGCGAGCACCGGATCCGAAGTACCGTCGGCGCGCTGGTGCGCCGCGGCCTCTTCCCGTTGAACGTCGTTCCAGTAACTTGATCGTCCTTGCCGAGCGAATGCAAGTTACGTTCAGTAGCAACTCATGATCGCGTAATGGGGGATGAGAGCTAAGGAAGCCGAGGACGGACGAACGGGACAAGACTCAGAATGTGTGCCAGGCGCCGCATGTAGTTCTGAACAGATGTGAGACGTCAAGGCACGCCTGAGGCATTCCCTTCGCCGTCAGGCCATAGCGTCTAGCGCTGCCGTTTCCGGCTCGCTCGTTATTCGTAGATAACTGGCACGTTATGAGGGTTTCTATTGTCTCGTCTCATATTCTCATTTGAAACAGAATGCGAGAGATTCCAAATGGGTCTGGGTCCCTATTCAAACTGCCGCTCAAGGAGAACTCACAGTATGGGTCTGCACGCAGCCGCCGGTCCCGAGGCCATGGGGTAGATGACACTTGCGCGTAAGGTTTGTATCTGCCATTCCCCGTGCTTCGTCGGATGCGTGGCTAGAACGGTCCTTATACAGTATATCGGCATTCGCATATGGACGCGGAACGCTGTAACGTAGAGCGTTGGGGCCGTGTCAACAGTGATGGATCTTCGGCGCACCTCTCACGATCCATGGCAACAGAAGCTCGAATCTCGTCCATAGGGCCTAGGGTGCTTGAAGGTATCATCACGTCCTATACGACATTGAGATATTGTCCTGGGAAATAAATCGTCGTTTCGATTCTTTGTTTGATCAGCTAGTATACGACATCGAGCAATGAGCATGTTGCCAGTTGGCATCGCTTGAATGGAAGGTACTCAGTATCCAAGAATAATTACACCATTTACGCAACAATGCACGACTCAGAAGAGCGACCGTAGTTCCAGTCTTTACGCGTATAGATGTATCCGGTCTGGTTCGCGGGAGAATGCTGACCTTCCTCGGAGGAGGATAGGTATTATTCCTTGAAACGCCGCTGGAATTAACGGCATATATGGAAGACATATTGGTGCTCACTTGAAATAGTGCGCTACCGGCTGTCCTCACGAATAATCGGAGTAGAATGAACGTGAAAGCTCAGCCGAGCATGATGGAGGTAAAGCCTTGAAATAGGGTAGGATAGTCCAGAAGTGCTGGCGCTGCAACTTGAACTAGTACTATAGTCAGCTGTATGGCACTGTACTGAATCTCAGATCGCTCAATCATTAATCAGGTCCAGTCCTACCAAACGTTCCCACGCCTGTTTATTCTTTACTCCTATTATCCACATCGCCCATCAGTATACTTCTCTGATTGCTATCTTAGAGGTCTAATCCCTGTGGTAGATGGTGTAGAACAACAAGGGTTGACAGCTTTTAGAGCAGCATACATTGCTTAGGCGGGTGAAGGTGAGTGGAAGATTTTTGTACGTCATAAAAAATCTCCGCGCTCAGCGTATTGTCAGTAGTTCAAAAATGAAAATTCGCAGTTGGCCTCTACGCGGGCATTGTATCGATCTGAACACTTCGCATGAGAATCGCGACACAGGGGGAGAAACACGCAGCTCGGCTTTACGTTTGCGAACATGGTCCACGATGCTTCTCTTTGGACGATCACACTCCGTCATGCATCATGGACCGATCAGAGGCCGGAATGGCCGAAGGAGGCTCGCCCCTTTGCGCCATCTCAACGTATCGCGTACCGCACTGCCACTTCTCAGATCGTTTCAGTCTATCGCCCGGTCTTGTTGACGGATGTTCCATGGATCGTCCAGAAAGGGACGCCATTCTCAGGAATGAGAACACTCTGGCGCTCCGGTGGTGGCTGTTTTCTGCGTTGCACTCGCTTGGTCGGTAAAGCCGATCCACCGGGCGTTGCGTCTCAGGAAATTTCTGACAAGACACTCTGTATGCGCTGGGCGTGCTCCACATCATTGCTGAGCGCTGAGCCGCTTATTATACTACTACTCCAGGTGGTGTAAGCACATAGCACTTCAACGGTACGTCGCTTGGCCGATGTCTTTGCTATTTTTACAAAGAAGGCTTACTACCCCACGCCATGACCATGTGGCCCTCGGCCAGCAGCTGAAACGATGTCACGTCGAATGTACCACTGGGTGGACGTTGATGAACGTTGATGACTGACAGCACTACTCAAAATCCACGTTCATACCCGTGTACCCAGGATCATTCACATTGGCAATTCTACTCAACCCGCCGTCACGAGACAGGTAACGGCATCGAGAGCACCCGGATGCCGGCTGGTCCTTCTTGAAACACAACCCATTGGACTTCCGGACGCCAAGAATCGACATCGAAGGGGCTGCATGGGAACGGTAAGTACATATGTGCGTATGACGCCAAAGCCCACGTAAGTTTTGTACATCAACGCTATAGTACATCAACGTTATACATCTGATATACACCATCACTAGTGTCCGTGTCTTCATAACCATGCTGCCTACGCCAGGCTGGCGAAAATGGCTCAAGTACACAAAACAGTACAAGTCAACCGCAACGCCACATATCTTCCTCCCTCTAGTACACATACCTCTCCCCACCAACGGTCCCGATGCCCCGTGTGGGAGGTCCAGAACTGTGGCAAGGCCGGTCCGACACCGACTTCGCCCGCGACTGATCATGCTCCGCGGGGGAAACCCCATCATCTAGCGCGGGTGTCGGCATGTCAGGGGGCGTGAACGCCAACTCCACGTTCCGGTTGGCCAGTGCGCCTGCCCCCAATAGAAACATCTGAGCGATGTCCAATCGTCGCAAATGGGGAAGCGCGTGGAAGAACGACTCGAACGCTTCCGCAGACGCCTCCACTCTTCGGAGAGTGACAGATTCCGCGCGGGGGAAGAGGGGCTGATCAGGGCCAGGATGTCTGCGCGGCTCACTACTGCACGCGCGAAGGAGGGGTTCGGCGTCCAAGGAGTCCTCCCGGGAAGGGGACGAGGCATCTTCGAGAATCACTTCCGTGATCGCGCTGGCGTCGATAACACCGAGCAGCATCGTGGCGGCGTAGACGTCATCGTAGCCTAGGTCGAGCATCGTGAGTCGCGGGAGCGCAATCGGTAACGCCGTGGGCCTGAAGGAGCACGCTGAAGGAGTCTCGGGGACTCTGAGGCCGGATACGCGGACCGTTAACGATTCCAGCTTTGGACAAGCACGCATGATCTCTCGAAACTCCATCTCCGTAGGTCGGACATCTGGAGAGTGGTAGGAGAGCGCAAGATGCTGAAGACCCGACCCCGAAGAGGACAGCGACGGGGGCAGGATGGAAGGGAGGGAAAACCAATCCAGGTGGACGCCGGACAGTGTTAGGTGTCGGATACGGGGGAGCAGAGGTGCCTGCGCTTGCGTGCGGTCGCGGGCATTCAGAAGACCTCTGAAAGGAAGGTACGCAGCGTCCTTTCGCTCGAGCGGGGTGAAGCGGGGATTGTAGCTGACGAATTCGTTGCAGCGCATCAACACCAGGCTTTCTAACAAGGGCAGATTTGGAGGCAAAGTTCTTGAGCGCGACGCGAAATCAGGTTTCTCGAAACTCAGGCGCTCGAGCGCAGTCTCCATGGGCGCCCACCTGTCCGTCAGGATGGCGAGGGAACGGGTGCGGGCGATATGCGGGAGTAGAAGGTCAAAGACGCAATGCATGTGTTCGACGCTGAACGGGTGCGTGTAGTCGTGACTTTCCTCGATATAGGGAAAGTTGATGACAGCGCCCATAGAGCTAATGAGACCTATGGCGTCAGCATAGATATTATATGCCGGCGATGGAGGAACGTACTCGGTCTCCGAGAAGTCCCACTCAGGGTCTCGTGCGTCGATGTAGACATCCAGCGAACATTTTGCTGACCTTGACAGATATCGGCTCATCGCAGGGAACAAGCTGTCGCCGCCGTAGATGAGGTCCCCGATAGTGACCACGACTCGAGTCCAGAGCTGCGGGGTGCCAAGGGCCACTTCACGCCAGTGCCTGTTCACTGCTGCGAAGACATCCGGTGGAGTGGAAGAGGAAGATACGCAAGGAGAGATGTCTCCCCTCTCGTCGGGCCTCGCCACCTCGTGTCCTCCCTCGTCATACCCTTCCATTCCGCCATCCTCTTCGTCTGGCACGTCCGGCGTATGCGCCCCGAGGATGAAGATATAGGAGAGCAGCTCGACGGGGAGTCTTGCGATAGGCGCCTGGTGCGCCGTCTCTACCATTTGCCTTGGCTGAGAGTATTGCTTCTGAGAGGAGTCCAGCCAAAGAGTGAGATGTTTAAGTGGCGACTCCACATTCGTGTTTGCCGCTGTGGTAGCGTCGCGTTGCGTGGGGACTGTAGCGGTGAGCGACCGACGCATACTTCACGGACAGCCTTGGATGTCGGGGGCGACAGTGCAACGACAGATCGTCCATCGACATCATGTTATGAGTGATTTTGCTCCCGTCGGTGTTTCTTTGCACTGTCTGCTCTTTTGTCAACGAGCCCTGATGCATGATGGCGGGCTTTCCGCGATGGCAGAACAAAAGGGATTGCAAAGGTGGCCTCGGCTGGAGAGATCCCATCGGAAGCTTTATTGTCCCGGCACGAACCGGTCGGCCCGCGTATCACCGATCTCGTTCTCATCGTGTTCACATGCTCCTGCGGCAGCGACGCCCAATGCAGCACTTTGCTTCAGGATTCCTCTTCTGGGTTGCCGCAGCATGACCTGTCGTCGAGCGTCGAGAGATATGTACGGGCGGCATATTGGCAAGCGTGCGCGATTGCAAAAGGGTTTGTTCGCCTGCCCATCGGTCTATAGTACATCCAAGCAGGTAAGCGCGCGGTAGCGACCTCGCCTAATAAGTCAACTCCTGTAGTTCGAGCTCCCGGCCGTCGAATAAGGTGGTGTCGGGGTGAGCAGGCCTCTCGTTACAGCACCATTCATCGCCTGTCCTGTTCATGGTTCGGGGACGATCGCGATGCAGACCCGTTCGTACATAACCCACCGATTCAATTGCCTCGAGTCGCACACATGGAATCGTCCTTGACGCTAATTTGTTCCCGTAGAACGCAAGCCATCCCACTGAACTTCACATGTAGGTGTCAGGCGACCTCGCTGCTCCCGTCGCTGCCCCGCTCCCACTTCTTAAGCGGAGAAGACAGCTTGATGACGCCACCACACCCGGGTTACGCGGTACAAAAACCCACCGTGGGCCGGCGAGCAGTGCACAACGGCCCATCTGGTGCCCCCGCACGCAGGATGATCGCAGTATCTAGCATCGCCGCCGTCACTGTAGGCTTTGCCGCTTGGGCATATGCCACAACGAAGTCGCAACCGCAGCCAGAGTTCGGGATCGTGAATGCGACGAGCTTACCGCCACAAGCTGTGGTGAGTGCATCTCATCTCCAGTCGAAGCCACGTCCATCATGCTCAGTGTTCGCACTTGCCCCTGTTTGCATCGCTTCTGCTGCGCCTATATGATGCGCCCAGGTGGTCGAGCCACGCTCATTCGCAGTGCTGGGGAACAACGGCGCGTTCCGCCAGTCCGCGTTCACGGAGTTCCTCAACCCGACAAACACCAGCCCTCCGTTCTTCCAGGTCTTCGACCCCGCATTCTTGCAGATCTTAGGCCCGAGCGCTACGATTCGCGCGGTCGCGGCAAACCCCACCTTTGCGTTCGCCCATGAGGCGCCGATCTGGGTGCCTAGCACCGACGAAGTCTTCTTTGCGAGCAACGATGGCGGCGAGTTCGGCATGAGCGATATCGACCACAACAACCAGGTGTCGCGGATCAGTCTGAAGGAAGTACAGGCTGCGATCAATGCCGCCGGACGTAACCCAACTGCTGTGAACGTGTCGGTCACCAAGGTGAGTACTGGCCAAGGTGACATGCGGTTGGGCGTGGATGCAATACATGATGGACTAACGCGATTCCCCAGCTCGACCTCCCAGATACGATCCAGATGACGAATGGCGGAACGGGACCTTTCTTCGGCAACCTCATCCTTGTGAACTCTGGGCGGGGGCCACTGCCACCATCTATCGCGCTCGTAAATCCCGCAGCCCCGCATAACACCACCATCCTCCTGGACAACTTCTTCGGGAGGCAGTTCAACTCGCTCAATGACGCGAAGATCCGCCCGGGAACGAGTACGCTGTTTTTCACGGACGTAACGTATGTCCGATCCCGCTTCCTTTGCTTGTGGATGGTCAACTGAGGGAGCATGCAGATACGGGTTCCTCAACCACTTTCGCCCGGAGCCCCTTATGCCGAACCAGGTGTACCGGCTGGATCCTGAGACGAGAACGGTGCGCGTGGTCGCGGATGGGTTCGACAGATGCAACGGGATCGCGTTCAGTCGGGACGGGAAGACCGCCTTCGTGTAAGTGCCGTATACCCCCATGAGAACATTGACTAACCTGAAGAGCAGATCTGACACAGGCGCAAACGCTGGGTTCCTCGGAAATAACCAGACGCAGCCTGCGACAGTGTAAGTTGCCACTGCATCTGGAGGCGTTGCGAGTTCAGCGCTCAACCCCGCCCAGGTACGCGTTCGACGTTGATCCCAAAACGGAGGCATTCAACAACCGGCGCGTGTTCGCGTATGTCGACACCGGTATTCCGGACGGCATGCAGCTCGATGCGGAGGACAATCTGTACGCGGGGTGCGGCGATGGCGTACACGTTTGGAACTCCAAGGGAACGCTGCTCGGGAAGTTCTTCCTCGGCACGACCTCTGCGAACCTCGTCTTTGCAGGAGACAAGAGGCTGGTCATCATGGCCGAGACGGCGATATACTTTGCAGAGATTGCGGCGAAGGCGAACAAGCTTTCGTTCCCATGAGTGGAGGACGCACCTGGGGTGAAAATGAACCTCATCAAAAGGGTGCTCGATGACCACCCAATGCTATTGATCTCGTTGTTTTGGATGTATGAGCAGTAGTATTGAGTGTATCCTGACGGGGGCTGTCAGTGCGCGCACGAACCAGAAGGAAATGCTCTTAGGATAGCCATGTTGTTCCGCGCGAAGATACAAGTATG
Organism: Lenzites betulinus; assembly: GCA_022264855.1. NCBI lineage: Eukaryota > Fungi > Basidiomycota > Agaricomycetes > Polyporales > Polyporaceae > Lenzites > Lenzites betulinus. Next base: position 119,154 of record JABYQU010000067.1, on the reverse strand, counting down.
GTATTGCGCGCCGGGCATACGCACACCTATGAACTACGAACAAAGTGCGCCGCAGGCCCGTTCCGTTTCATGACACCGAGATTGGCTGCAGAAGCTCAAGGTCAGAAGTGTTACACAAACCATGACGTTAAGATATTTACCTGCTTGTCGTGACCATCCCTTGGTCTTAGATTGACGAGCATCGCCCTTCATGTTTAAACTACGCTTCATGAACTTGTTCACTCTCCGCGGAGGGGGAAGGCCTTTCGCTGCCGCAGGAGAAATGGCTTGCGAGGGTTTCGACAGTGTGCGGATAGTACGCGAACTGTACATGATAGCGGGTGAGCTCGTATGTGCATGACATGATGGTGCTATACCCACCCAAGCATGATGTCCTTTGTAGAACGCGATGCTCGCCTCCTTTTCCTGGGCGGAGATGCATGTGCGCGCGATGGGAGGGAACCTTCGTCGTCAAACTTGATTTTCGTGTTGTGCGCGCTGGAGAGTGCGGACTTGAATAGGTGGTCTGGGAGGTAATTTCGTTTCTGAAATGTAGGTTTTGAAGATGAAGGGCCGGGAGTTGCTTCGTCCTCATCCTCCTCCTCGTCCCCTTCGCTCTCTGAGCCCATGTCTCCATCTTCGTCCTCGTCCTCACTGCCGTCTTCTCCGCTCTCATCAGTGCCTGCTTCGCTATCCTCCCCAGAAGTGTCTGCTTCGGTCTCGTCCTCTTCTGTGTCCTCATCGAGATCCGCGCCCTCCTTGGAAAACCCCTCGAACGCAGAGGCTTCCCCATCCTCGTCCGAGTCTTCCTCATCCGCTTCCCTCATAGCCCGCGCCATGCGTTCCTCCAGCGCACTCCGTCCCGTGTCATCAGCTTCTCCCTCGCCAGCATCGTCGTCCTCCGAAGGGTCCTCCGCAACGCCCTTCCCCCGTGTTGCCTTTGCCCAATGTGTCGCGCTCGCGTCGTCCGATTTCGACTTCGACTTCCCCTTGACCTCGGCTGCACGCGCCTTCAGCTTGCGGTCGATGGCGCGGTTGCGCTCCTTTTGCTTGTGCTGCTCCGCGGCCTGGAACTGGCGCACGGCCTCCTCGTCCCCCTTTGCGGCCTTCTTCGACGAGCCGAAGGAGAAAGTCTCCGGGGCGTCATCTTCGCTCGAGTTAGCGTCTTCTGTGTGCTTCCTCTTGGCCATTTTGTACAAGCAAGACTCGTTGAAAGTTTAAAGCAGGGATAGGCAGCAAAAGTGGATGGCGCTTCAAAATCTCGTAGTACTTTTCGGCGTCAATACAGGTGTATCCGTCCCAATTGGGCGAGCGATCAAGTTCTGTGCCTGCAAGTGCCTTGCCCCCGCCACTGACATAGTTCTCCACGAAAAATGGGAACTGGCAACCTGCGCGACTCATGTTCTGTACCTCCAGGTGCTCAAAGGTCACTTAGAAGCAAGCGAACTCACCCCACCACTACCTGTAAGAGGCGTCTTCGCAAACTGTCAGCCGACGTGTACTCACACTCAATGCCCACGTGCAGTGCGAAGTCGTCCATTTCAGGGCGATTCGGCTGAACAGCCTCAGGACTGGACACCGGGGACGAGTGCTTCAGGAGGACGAGTCACCGCCTAGACAGCATCGGACACGGCGCCGGAGCCTTCGGCAGGCTGCTCTCCATAACCGCTGCTCTGCCAAGAACCGCATTCTACTCACGCCTAGCAGAGGCGCCCGGAGGTTGCCTTATAAGCTGCTTGTCATCAACTGCCACGGCTGTGCATTCCATATAACCCCTCTCTCTCTCTCTTTCGTACTATCATCTCTACCGCGAACAAGCCAAGATGATGTGGGATTTTAGTGGAGGCGCGAGCAGCGGACAGGGCTCGCCTCCGTATTACGCTCAGCAGCAACAGCCGCAGCAGCAGCAAGTTCAGCATTCCCGCGGTCTAGCCCCCGGACCTCAGTGAGTAGTCTATTCTGTGTGGCGATGCGGAACATGTTAATTAACACCCTGTCACAGCTTCCCCACCGCGTACGTTATCTCCAACCAAAGTTAAACTTAGTCCTGAACTCGTTCATAGTCCAGGAGGATTCGGTGCATACCCTTCAGGATCGGCCCCAGCGCCCTTCATGCCCATCGGCGCTCCGGGATCGGGTCAGTCCTTGTCTCGTGAACTTAATTTCGTAGTCGCCTGACATAAGCCTAGACAACATCATGGTAGACAGATATAGCCCAAACTCTCGGGGGTATATGTATATCCATACTTTTTCAACGACAGCTGCTGACAGTGCGCACAACAGACCATGGGTTGTTCCAGGAGGACCTTCGTCAGCGCCGATCCCGCGTTCCCCAGTCGCCATGATCCACGTCCAGACACACCACTCGAGCCACCAGTCTCATTCACACTCACACTCCCATCGTCATAGTCACAGCCATAGTCATAGCCACAGCCATTCCCCGCGGCCTCCCCAGGTTACTGTTCAACATAGTAGCACGCCTCCGAAGCTCAGCAGTAAGTACCCCATCCTGGCCGGCCCATACTGATAGTTGATGCGATTTCGAAAAAGAACACCGTCCCCAGCCGGATCCGGTACAATACCTCAGACTCGGACCCAATCCTTCCTCGAGCCATGATCATCATCACTTTATGTACTCGAAGTGTACAGGCAAGAAGAAGGCGCTCTGCGTATGCTTTCTCCGGTTGTCTCGACCCACGATGAGACTGAACTTCACATATTACAGATTGGCATAAATTATCGCGGCCAGCCTAACCAGCTCTTCGGCTGTGTGAACGACGCGCGGAACGTGCAGCGCTTCCTCATCAGTGAGGCACTCATCCGGTTATACCCGTCGATTTGCATATCTTATCCGTGGTCTTTCAGAACATGGGTATAAGGCGCGCGACATCGTGCTCCTAACAGATGACGCGAAGGACCCGCGACTTCTTCCCACTCGCGCCAATATCATCGAGAGGATGCGCGAGCTCGTCAGGGGCGCGCAAACCCACGACTCGCTCTTCTTCCACTGTATGCAAGGTCAATCACACCTCTGGACTGTGTCATGCTCACTCGTATTTCGCAGACTCCGGTCATGGCGCGCAAGTCAAGGATAGGAACGGAGACGAGATCGACGGCTATGATGAAGGTGCGCGTCCTCGAGTCATGGTCGTATTGACCGGTGGCCAGTTGTTGACCCCATATTTGTGCAAAAGTCATATTCCCTATGGACTACAAGAGTACTTCATACATCGTAGACGACGTATGTTTCTTCTGACCTGGAGCATCAACACGCCGCTCACTGGTACTCATCTAGCTGATGCACACAATTATGGTCAAGCCGCTGCCCACCGGCTGCAGGCTTACGGTACGTAATCTCGCTCACAAACGCTATTCATACTGACCCGGAACCCCATTAGGCCGTCTTCGATGTACGTACCGCCCGTCCGTAATATATCCACATCTGCAGGGCTGACACCACTAACACCACGTATAGTCATGCCACTCAGGCTCTGTGCTCGGTAAGCGTTACATCTCCATCGTCCGCCCGGTAACATTAACCCCTGCAACCTCCAGATCTCCCATACTTGGTATGCTCTCCTTACACCATCTCGGCGTATGGCGTCGTGTTCATGACGTGTTCGCAGTACTCGTCCGACGGCCGCGCAAAGGGCAGCCAGGTGAGGAGCAAGTGGATCGACTACAAGTCAACGTCCGCAGACGTGGTCAGTTGCCCCTTTCGCTCTCTTACATTGGTTCGCCAATAACCGATTGCTATACTGCTCGCCTGCCGTAGATCTCATGGAGCGGCTGCAAGGACTCGCAGACGAGCGCGGATACGTGGGAACAAGGCGTCGCCACTGGCGCGATGAGCTATGTAAGCTCCTCACTATCCCCTCTACTTGGCATGTCTGACGATGTCGCAGGCGTTCATGACCTCTCTCCGTACGTCCCATGCCATACTACACGAAAGCGCGCGTTTTCTCAAAATATCGCTAACATTTGACGTTCCTTGATTCTGTGCACTCGCAGACCAGAACCCCAAACAGACATACCAGGAGCTCTTGCGCTCGATTCGCGTCATCTTGAGGAAGAAGTACAGTCAGAAACCGCAGCTCTCGAGCTCGCATCACATCGTGCGTATATACACCACTTACTTGGTACAATCGCATGGGCGTCGCTCATCCGTTACTCTAGGACACGAACCTCGAGTTCATATTTTGAGCACCGCGTCTCAATATGCGACCAATGTCGTAACCATCTCGGACTGTTTCATTTTTCGAACGTCGGACTGTTGTATGCTTTTAAGTCCTATGTATCTCCCACATGCCTTCTTCTCGCCTGTACTACCTGTTTTCCATAGCCATGTGTGTCTCGTTGTGCGTACTATTATCATACAAGATTCGGAACCAATGAATGTAATTCTACAAATCCCGGGCCCTCTGTGTGCCCCCGCGAGGTCTGATCCTGAGAGCTATTAGCGAGGTACGGGCAGCCTGTCTCTTCCGTGCGCCCGCCCCCAGATGTCAAGAAATTCGCAAATTCCCTACCGCGACTTCTTGTACACATGCGGGTTAATAAGCGAATGCCGGACGAGCTCCTTCCACATCGCGCGCCACTCCAGCGGGTTCCCCTGCGCACACCTCCATCAGCACCCCGCACCCGCGCACGAGCAAACCACAAAAACAGACTCACCACGTCGCGCGCGAAGACGACAAAGCTGCCCTCGTAGTCTCCGATCTGGAACGGCTCGATCTCGACGTACCCCTTCATGTGCAGCTTCCGCCTGTCCTTCGCGCCCACGCGCATCCTGATCATCGGCACGCCAGAGGGGCCCTCCGCGGTCTCGCGCTGGGCCTCACGCGGCGGGTTGTACTTCGCGCCGAGCTCGGTGAGTGCCTCCTGGATAAGTGGGAGGAGTGCGTGCGGCGCGAGGGCGGCGAAGAACCGCGTGAGGGACGGTGCGTAACGGTAGCGCGTCCCGCGCTGGGTTTGCGACTGTTCGGGGCGGGCGGAGGCAGCGAGGATGAAACGTGAGCCATCAGGTTGGCGTCTAGATAGAAGAAGAAAAGGAGACACCCACGAAAAGCATGAGCGACTGCGTGAACTGCGAGCGTGCGTTGTGCATGACGTAGTCTCCGTCCTGGTCTGTATCCATCGAGTCGTCGTTGTCGCCGCCGATTTGCGGCTCGGCGATGCCCATGTCGCCGTTCGCGCGAAGGCCTGCGGTGAGGCTCTGCGCGATCGCGCGTGGGCCACGGCCTGCAATTTGACTTGGGCTGAGAGGCGCGGTGAGCATGAATGAGATTCAGCGGATGACGAAACGGGCATACCGAGTTACCCATGGGTGCGCCGCGACCTCCACAAGTGTCATCCGATGAGCGGGGTCGACATCCAACATACCAGTGATGAGTGCTGGATAGAATGTGAGATGCTACGGTCATCAGGCGAAGGTATCGTACGCACAGAGAAGGTCTTCGTGGAAGCGGCGCCAAGGCTCGAAATTGAAGCTTTCACCAGTAAGATACTGAACAAACTCCTGACTACCCCGCGTGGGCTCGTCCCATGGTGTGTCTGTTCAAGATGCAGATAAGACAAGAGCATCAAATCTCGAGATGCTGAACACTGACTGCCTACAAGCAGCGTGAAGAGGATCACGCCACTACCCCATACGTCTATGGGCTCGGCCGCATATGGCTGGTCCCCGCGCATCTGGGCTTTCCGTCTCAGAAGCTATAGGATGATATGTGGAAGTCTCTACTAACCTCCGGAGCGAGGTATGGCAGGCTTCCACATCGTTCATTCAGCATACGGGTCTTGCCGGTCTCCTTGAGCTTGTACACTGCAGACAACCCGAAATCAGATATCTTGAGGGTCCCCGTTGCGTCGAGCAACAGATTTTCAGGCTTGAGGTCTCGATGGCAGACACCCTCGGCATGGATGTATTGCTGCGATCGTTATAATGAGCGACACTGGAAGTGGGACACAAACAACTGTGGCGACAAACCAGTCCGTTGAGCATCTGACAAAAGTAAAAGTGCGCAACGTCCGGCCCGATACCCTCGTCCGGAGCTGTAGGGATTGAGTGTGGGCAGAAGGAGACGCTGACAAGGATGCTACATACCGATCTTGTCGAATAGATCGCCGCCCGCAGCCATCTCCATGAGCAGGTACATGCCCGGGAAGTGACCAGATAAAGCGGCGCGGTCTGGTAGAAGCTTCGCAGCACCGATTAGCTCAAGGATGTGTCTGTGCTTGAGGGCGCTGTGCACGCGGATCTCCTTCTCGATGGCCTTGAGCTGTGCTTCATTCGATTCGGGGGTGATGGCAATGACTTTGCATGCGGCGACGCGGCCCTTATCCACATTGACTGCTTGATACACGCTGTATCATACTATCAGGTACTGTCGTCGGTGGTAGCTTACTGGGTAACAACGGCGAGTGGCTACGCCACTAGTGCATCAAATATGTGTACCAGCGCCGCAATAGACTCAAAGTGCGTGGATGGATGCCAGGGCTGGCGATATACGTACAGTTCAACAGCGCTGTCATACTGTGGTATCACCGACACAAAATGGATGGTATCACAGCATGACGGACTTCCGATAGTCATAACATATGCAAGCGCTGGAAATCCGGACTTACACAGAGAAGCCGCCGCCACCGATTTGCTTGACCAGCTTGTACCCTATGAAAGACAGATATGAACTCAATTGTTCCTCCACATAACATTGGTGGAAGCTACCTGCAACGCTTGGGAGTTTGAGTTTCGTTTGTTCCTCCATAGCTGGCGGAGAGGCGGAAGAAAGAAGGGTGGCAGTGGCACGACGCGTGCAACACGCGTCGCAACTTTGAGTTGTCAGTGTCACGCGCTTCGCGTCGGTCACCATCACGTGAACGACGCGCCGTGTGCCTCGCACTTTCTCCGCTGACTCGGACGCGCTTTGTGGCGACCGGCGGCGGAACGCGTACGGTGATGGCTGCGATCTCTTGGATCCGTAAGTCCTTTTCGCGTATCTGTGTCATATTCAATCGTTCAAGGGTCATCCGTGTTGCTACTCAGAGGTAGCGGCGATGGTCGACAACGCGTACAGGCTATACCGGCGGAATTTATTACACTGTTGCCAGTCAGGCTATTTCATTGACAGGTATTGTGCGAAGCGAAGACAGCACCATTCACCGTTGGGGACCACGGCAACATATACTTCTTCGCCAATCAATGATACACTTGAGCACGGTAATCTATGACATCTCACACTAACGACTAGTGGGGTCCGGGTGGCGGTCATTGACCACACCACCATCTTATACACTGGCAGTTCAGGTAGATTGCATGCGCAGGTCCACAGGCGCACATCTTGAACGGGTCGCTCAATATGCCGCCCATACGCATGGTTTTTTGATAGCGGATCCGCTTCCTACGGCCTGTGATCCTTGGAGATGTACGTACATCAACCAAACGCCCAATCCTCCTCGAATCCTCCGCTCATTCCAACGTCCCACTGCCGCAGACAACGGCAAATACCCGTCACTAGCATGGGATCCAACGACAGTATCCCACGCCACAGTCTAAAGCTCAATCACTCACCGTCGCACACCGCCCCTGGCTGGCGAGTCGCACCTGCCGCACTCAGCCAAATTTACCCGGGACAGCGTCTCCGCGCGTACGGCACTTTCGCGAGCCTCCTTTTACGCAGTCCGCGAGCATTCCAATCTTACATTATGGACCTAGGCGTCGCCAGGAGGGGCACGGTCTCTCCCCCCCTCTTTCGTCTCGGTCCATAGCGATCGCCCTCTTGACGCTCCCTCCTAGGTCTTGCGATGGTTCACTGGGAGGACCCCGGTGTGATCGAGTATGTCTTCTTTCTGTATGAGCAGATCGCAGTATTCCTCCTCGGCTTCTATGGGTGGGTCCACAGTTTTGAGCTCCCTATCATTCCGGGTGTTTGACGGGATCTGGGTGCAGGACGCAGTTCGTCTGGAGCACGTACATTGAGTGGGAGCTCATCACCAAGAGACGCGCATTCCGTGCGGTGCACATCCCGTGGCTGCTTGCGCGGTATACTATGCTCGTTGCTCTACTATTCTTGTACGCGTTCCATACTCGTGCTTGACGTCTTGCGCGAGCTGAACCTTTGGCTTCGACAGTGTGATCACCGGAAGGTCCAGGGACCGGATCGCTTGCGATGGTGCGTTTGTGCCATGAGCTCGAGAACGGACCGTATATACTCATGAGACCTTTAAATGAACAGTCGCATATCGGATATTCGCTGTGCGTACATCTCGCCTGACGGATCATCTGGATGTTCGTCTCATGTTGCCTATTGCAGAGCCTCGGGAGCGGCGCGGCCATGCTTGCGAGTTTCACGCTGTGCTCAAGACCGTCAGTACCGTCGTCAACGTACTACCATGTCCCAAAACATATTGAAACAAGATCATCTTCTCGTTTAGTGCGACTATTCTGTGGACTTTGAAGCAGTTCATTCCCTTCTCGATACTCGTTGTTCTAGGTATCGGACAGTGTTTCTTCGCCACCGTCCGTATGTCGCTACTTCGCTGTCCTCGGCCCGTCCACTACTCACCTATGCTGACTCAGAGGGAATCTGGACCGTCCGGGCGCATTGGAACACGCAGACCACATCGTGTCAGGTGTTCAGCTCGGATAACGACGTCCTTGCCGCCTTCTACCTCTACAGTGAGTGATTCCTCTGATGTTCCGGAGAACATTTGCTGACTGTGTTGGGGATCTTTCCAGCGTTCTGCTACGACGTTGTGATCCTCGCGATGACGCTTTTCGCGGTGCACCGCGTGCACACGCGCAAGGGGTACAGCAACCGGCGCTGGCGCGTCGGAGATGCGTTGTGCGTGCAGGGCATATGGTACGTCGCGGCAACGTGTGCGGTCAACATCCCGGTCACCACGCTCGCGTTCCTGAACCTGAACCGTACGCCTCCTCTCTTTCACGGAAATAGACTGATATTGACCTTGGAATGCAGCTGGAATGAACGTCCTGCTCTCCCTCCCTGCGGTGACTATCAGGCAAGGAACATTGCTTATGTCTGCGAGTATTCGTACGCTGACATGGCTTCGGCGTGCAGCGTTATCGCATCCTCGCTCACGCTCTTCGCGTTTGACGATCACAACACGAAGGGGATGTCTACCCAACCCTCGACCGCGTCGCATGCGGGGGAGCTCGTCACTGGCCAGATCCAGGGAAGCCTCACCACACATATCTCGATGGACACAGCGTGCGTTCGGTCTCTCTGTCTCTCTGTATGTTGTTTCACCGCACGTAGCTGACGTGGATTCTTGCGAATACAGAGCGATAGACTCGCGTATGGTCATGGACGCTGATGTCCGGTTGGACGACAAAGCGAGCGCGGAGTCGGAGACCCCAAGTCCAAGTACTGCGTCGGAGCACTCTGAGGCGGTCTAACACCGCGCCGCGCTCCTTCCGCTCTACCATACGTCCGAACTCGACCTAAATCGAGCCTCCAGACAGCCCCTGCTCGCCGCCCAGACTAAAAGTCCGTTCCTGCCGTTGTATCACCAAATGCCGCACAAACGCGTCCGCCGTAACCCCGTCTACTCGTCCGCTCGTTCCGTCGCTCTGTCCTTATATAGCTGTCGTTGCTTTCTTGCTCTTCGCACTCGCGTTCCGCGTAGGTTCCAGTACTGTCCTGGCGACTCCCGTTCATGGCCGTGTAATCGTTGTGTTCTCTCGCAGCGCATGTATCGTACACTCGTACCACCCTCCCTGGACAATGCCATCGTGATGCTTTTCGGACTCGTTAGCAAGCCGTGAGATGTTCCGTTCCTACTCTGTCCTTTCCCTTGTGAGAGGATACACTGTCCGGCTCCGGTTGCTTCGTGCATCTGCGCCAGCCCACGGCGCGGAATCCGGACCGAAGCGATGTCAGCCTCCTTCCTCGCCCGCTCAACAAGGAAACAGCGTTGCGTAGGTATGCTATTGAAGACGCCGAGGACGAAGGTTTCCGTCCACAGCGACATGCTCACCAATACAAAGGCAGAAGCTTAGTACACAGAAGTGGCGGGCACCGGTTCGAACCAGGGCACGGCATCGCGCTCGAAGACTGTGCAGTCCACTTTCGACAGCGGGAATGGACCGAGGCGAACTTACGGTTGTCTACTATGTGGAGGGGGTGCAATACCACATATCGAACGCTTGTGATTGACATAAAGGCCATGAGGTTCCTGCGATGCGCCGCCGAAAAGTCGAGGGTGCGGACCCGCGGCTGTATCACAGAAGTTCATGGCATTAAGCGCAGCGTAGTGGAAGCTGAAAGCTTGTACAACAGTCCGTGGAGGCGGGGCTCGCCTTGCCGGCGGGGGATCCGCGGCCGCAAGGCGATAGGACCAGATAGCAAGTCCGCCGAGAAAACACAAGAGCACGCACGAAGAACACGAGCCAAGATTCGGTTCCGCGTGTTCCACCCTGCTTTAGCCGACGCGTGCATACAGCATCGGAGAGAGCAGGAGGCCTGTCCGGGGCAGCCGCCCGACCTCCCGGCCACTGCTGTAGATTTAGCGAGGAGAAGAGTCGGAGCATGCCCGAGCGTCTAGGGTGATGTCGGGCCTTGTGTATGCGGGTGGACAAAGCGCGGCGCCGAAGATATGTCTGGGATGGATCCGCCAGCGTGAACGGGGAAGTCGCCGGGCGCATCCTCATGCAGGCAGCGACGATGCTGATAGCGTGTGGAGATGCGATGCATGGGCTGTTCCGCCGACCAGTGGGTAATCTGCATATGACCTGGCAATGTGGGAGGAACGTGCATGGTGAGTGAATGTATTGCGCTACGATGGGCAGTGATTACGATCGGCCAAGACGCACATCTCCGCCAGGCGTTGTAGGAGGACAACCAGTAGGATACGGCGGCACGGCGTCGCCTGTAAGAGTGAATTTACTCTGGGAGGGCTTCCGAATATGGCAGCCGATGAGCACAACAGGCTAGACTTCTAATCCTTGCTCACCGCACCCAAGGACAACCACAAGAACGCAAGTGGCATGTTATGGAAGTCTGGAAGATCTGACATGGAGACCCGGGCCCGAAATGTTGCTTGGAGGTAGATACCTTGCTGGAAGGTGCTGTTTTGGCAGGTGTCTTGGAGGTAGCAACTCACTACAGGCCACCACAAGGCAAGCACGCCAAGGGGTCGCGTAGATAACTATGCGCTCACGAGGCTAGCGGACAGGCCTCCAGCCTCGCGCTGAGCGTGCGGCGAGGTGCGGCGTCGTCGGTCGACTGACATGGAGGCTGCGCAGATAGTCACCGGGTCGCGCGCTGCTCTCGACGAAGCGCCCCGAGGGTCTTCGGCGGTCCACCTCGAACGTTCAGCGAGACATAGAATCAGAATAGCACAGCGCGAACGTGCAGAGGGTGACAGATTCTCCCGTTTGTGTCCGCGACGATGAGGGCCCTGGGATTAGGCGGTGGAGCTAGCCTGTGCGGCGGGCCTAGAACGGTGTGGCTCGCGCTCGACAACGCTCCAAGAATTGCGGGTGCCTAACCAGGTGCTTTGGGGCGCGCTGGCAAGGACGCTGCGAGCATTGCAGGGGCGGAGATGGACGCAGGAGAAACAAACGGAGTTGTGTATTATTGGGGCGGGTGTAAGCGAGGCGGAGAGGACGGAGTGGATGAAATGAAAGGCCAAGCGAGCGAGTGGCGGGGCGGCGGTTACGTGAGCCACGTGGTCGGGGGTCCGCACCGGCATGGTCGCGACCGCTCGCATGCTCTTCTCCTCCTCCCTCTTTGTCGCTCTCGCTCTCTTATAAGCGAGCTGGTTCACGACCTTCACGACCCCGCTACACCCCCCACCGCTCACGACAACGCCAACGACACAGACCGCGATGGCTCTCGCTACCTGCGAACGCTCCCACCCCGTCTCTGCCATGCCCTCCTCCGTTCGCCGCCTGAACGACCGCGTCTCGATGACGCTCACACGACCACAGTCAGCTCCGGCTACCACTCGCTCGCTCCGTCACAAACCGCGGCCACTCCCCAACTCGTACTGGGCTACCCCGTATCTCCTCGCCTGCGAGTTCCCCTACTGCCCCCTGACCCCCGCCCAGATGGCCCGCAAGCACACCAAGCAGAAGCTCGACGCTCTGCTTCTGGCCGGCGTCCGGACTTTCATCGACCTCACCGAACCACACGAGCTTTTCCCGTACTCGCCCCACCTTTCTCAGCGCTGCTACGACCTCGGCATCGACCCGCGCGAGGTCGAGTACCACAACTTCCCCATCCGGGACAGGTCCCTACCCGAGTCCACGGACTTCGTCCGCAACATCATGGAGGTCCTCCGCGATAACGAGCAGCGCAGCCGTGTCTGCGCCGTGCACTGCAGGGGTGGCATCGGCCGCACCGGCCTCATCGTCGGCTGCTGGCTCGTTGAGTGCGGCATTGCCCGCGACGGCGACGATGCGCTCCGCATGATCGCGGAGGAGTGGAAGACGGTGGAGAAGTGCAAGCGCTACCCCCTCAGCCCCGAGACCGGGCCCCAGCATGACTACGTGCGCACGTTCGAGCGTGCAGCCTGGATCGACGAGAAGCACGAGGTGCTCTGAGCGGCGGATCGTCGGTGAGCTCGCCCTGTCCTCTCCGCCGAGTCTCTTGTCTGATATCGCAGACTGCTAGGATCACGACCGCGACGATCACCCCAGCCATCTCTCTGCTTAACTTATTGCATTGCCTCTTTTCTCTTCTCGCATACAGGAGCCTGGTCAGCAGCGCCTCCGCCTCGGTAGACATCACGGACCCCACATCCTTGTTCTCTTCCCGTCTCTTCTTTCCCGCCCATCCGTCTCTGCCTCGTCCCCAGCTGTATCATTGTTTTTCCTCTTATCTTTTTCTTTTCTTCTCCGCTCCTCGCACATCTTCTATTCCTGTCACTCGTCTCCGTCTCCGCTCGGCTGTTCGCATAGGCATTGGCATGGGCATAGACGTACGATACATGGCCTGTATATCCCTCATACATCGGTATAGTCGTAATGCGACGTCTCCAACTGGAACTTACATCATACACACCGCATGGTGGGCGTGGGCCACTTCGAATCCCCGGCCCCATGCATCATGCACCACTGATGCATAACATAACGGCGCTAAGAAAATCTCCGCCAAGATCGGGATGATTCGGCGGATGCTGACGTCGTTGCAACTTGCAACGTTCTACCAAACGCCTTCATAAAAAGCTACAGGCCTCACATGGATCATAACAAACAGCTGCTGCTTAGCAGGATTATGATGAGAGCACTCGTCCGCATATGGAGATAGAAGGGAACACACACCATATTGCGCCACCATGGGACCCATGCTCACTCTGATAAAGCCGTCGCTATATATACCGACGCTGTGGGACAGCGCGCACTCGACCCGCTCTCGAGTTGCCCGCGACCACGACGATCCGCGGCGGAACGTGGAGGGCAAGGTTTACAGCGCAGCGCACGACGAGATGCCTCTCGAACAGGACGCGAAGCTGCCCTCGTATGTCGGGGACCCAGCACTATCAACCCCAGCAAGCCTCGTCACGACCAGGCGCGCCCCCACCCGCCTCGCACGCGCCCTGCGCGTCCTCGCGGCCGCGACGCTCACGCTCGTCGCCGTGCAGTACATCCGTGCGTACGCGGCGGTAGTCAGTCACGGCGCGCGGCGCGCGGTCGCGGTGCCCCTGCGCGCGGAGGAGTACCTCGACAAGTGCAGGCTGCTGGACGCGAAGCCGGGGCCGCCCCCGGACTTTGCTGCGCGCACGCGTTCAGACCGGTTCGTCCCTGGGACGCCGGCGACGTTGATCCAGGTGCGTGGCGTTCTGCGCAGGTATGAGGATAGACGAGGGTCGCTGACGGTACGGGGGAATACGTGCAGAACGCGACGATCTGGACGGGGCGTGTCGATGGGCTCGAGGTGTTGCATGGGGATATCTTGTTGAATGGGGGGATTGTGAAACGCATTGGGCGCGTTGGGAGCGCGGATTTGGAGGAGTTTACGGATGTGGTGCGGGTGAACGCGCAGGGGAAATGGGTGTCGCCTGGGTAGCTATGTCTCCGGCCAAACGATTTGGGACGTCGACGCTGACGGGGACTGGCATTACAGCATCATTGACTTGCACAGTCATCTGTGAGCGCACTGCAGATGCTGTGAGGGACGAGAGCTGACAATTTGGCATGCAGGGGGGTGTACAACAGCCCGCAGCTGCAAGGCGCGTTCGATGTGAACTCTAGGAAAGGCCCGGTGCTTGCTGTAGGTCCATCCTTGAACAGTCTTCGGGCCTGCTTACTCACAGTGCGCATAGTGGCTCCGCGCCCTGGATGGCCTCAACACACACGACGACGCGTACAAGCTCAGCATCGCAGGCGGCGTCACCGTAGGTCAACTGTCCAGTTCATCTCGGCAGTAGTATTGACAACTGGTACTAGACGTCTCTTGTTCTTCCCGGGTCCGCAAACGCGATCGGGGGTCAGGGCATCGTGATCAAGCTGCGTCCGCCGACGGATCGCTCTCCGACGGGTATGCTTTTGGAGAGCCCGTACGAGACAAACGGGTCGGTGTACGACCCGCGGGCGTTCTTCCGCTACCGCCAGATGAAGTGCGTCTGCGTCAGCCATTCATACGCTTTGTATGCTGATATGCTACTCGGCAGACACGCGTGCGGCGAAAACCCAGGTACATCCCGGCACGCGAATCCTGTCTAACGTGAAAGCTGACGCTCCCTATTAGACCGCGTGTACCAGGGCACGCGCATGGACACTGCATGGGCGTTCCGCCAGGCGTACGACAAGGCACGGCAGATCAAGCAGGCGCAGGACGACTTCTGCGCGAAGGCGACGCGCGGCGAGTGGGCGGGCCTGGGGGCGTTCCCGGAAGAGCTGCAGTGGGAGGCGCTGGTCGACGTCCTGCGGGGACGCGTGAAGGTCCAGACGCACTGCTATGAGACGGTCGATCTGGACGACCTCGTCAGGGTACGGATGTGCCTTCACTGTTCTCGGCTGGGGGCGACATGCTGATGCCGAGGGCTTCAGATCACGAACGAGTTCAAGTTCCCTATTGCCGCGTTCCATCATGCGCACGAGACGTATCTTGTTCCCGACACCTTGAAGTCCGCTTATGGTGCGTGGCAAACACTATCATTGCGCTCTATTCCGGCTTACGGAACAGCATAGACCACCCACCTGCTGTTGCAATCTTCGCGACGAATGCGCGGTACAAGCGCGAGTCCTACCGTGGCTCAGAGTTCGCGCCGAAGATCCTTGCCGAGAACGGCCTGCAGGTGGTCTTGAAGGTACCGCCAAAACATCACGGCATCCGGGGTTGGAGACTGATAGTATTGCTGTATAGTCGGACCACCCTGTGCTGAACTCGCGCTATTTGGTGCATGAAGCGCAGCAGGCGCATTTCTTCGGGCTGCCGCACAACTTGGCACTCGCGGCGGTTACGACGGCGCCTGCGATCGTCATGGGGCAGGACCACAGAATTGGCTATATGAAAGAAGGTGAGCATCTTCGCATTTTGACGTAGTTGGCCGGTGTTGACATGAATGCATAGGATATGACGCAGGCAAGCTCTGACAGTTGCTAGCTCTATTCGATTCTTTTAATCACTGACCTTGCCCAGACCTGGTACTGTGGGACAGCCACCCCCTCGCACTCGGCGCGACACCCCAGCAAGTCTGGATCGACGGTATCGCGCAGCTCGAAGCCCCCCACTTGCTTTTTAAGCCCGCAGCGTTCCAGAAACCCCCAGTCACACCGAACTTCGACAAGGAGGCAAAAGAGGCGGTCGAGTATGACGGCTTGCCGCCGCTCGAGCCGAAGCCCGCGAAGGCGCGCACCGTCATCTTCACAAACGTCAGCTCTGTCTACCTGAGGGAAGATGGTGCCGTCCTGGAAGCGTACTCTGCGCGTGACGGACCTGGGACCGTCGCGGTGCGCGACGGCAAGCTGAGCTGCACGGGTGGGCGTTTAAGTGCTTGTGCGTCCGCGGCGGGTAACGAGGATGATGCGGAGTTCGTCGACCTTGAGGGTGGTGCTATATCCCCGGGGCTGGTGTCTACCGGGTCGCCCCTCGGCCTGGAGGCGATTCACCAAGAGCCGTCTACACAAGATGGCTATGTTTTGGATCCCCTGACGCAGGTAGTACCCGAGATCGCTGGGGGCAGCGGTGCTGTCATTCGCGCTGCAGACGGTCTGCAGTTCGGGACGCGCGATGCGTTGTGCGTGTCTGAGATCCTGTCTTCGTCTTTGGGTTAACTAGCTGACCGTGTTGAGACAGGCTCGCGTATCGCTCTGGAGTCACCGCAGCCATAACCGCTCCGACATCGAATGGCTTCCTCGCCGGGCTGAGTGTCGCGTTCTCCACTGGCGCTAGTCACAAGCTCGAAGATGGCGCATTGCTCCAGGAGATTGCGGCTCTTCAAGTGACGATCCGACCCCAAGGCGTGCCCAGTGTGAGCACGCAGATCGCTGCACTCAGGAACATACTGCTCGGAGAGACGAAAGGAGACCTGAAGCGCGTAGTTGACGGTATCAAGCAGGTCAGGACGTATGACCTCCCTTTTGAGTGAAAGGCTTCTGTGCTCACGTAGTATTTTCTGCCTAGGGAGCAATCCCATTAGCCATCCACATTCAAAGCGCGGACGCTATCGCGTCTATCATCAGTCTGAAGTATGAAGTGGAGGAGAAGCTGGAAAGACCAATCAAGGTCACACTCATCGGCGCCGTGGAGGCCCACCTCCTCGCAAAAGAGCTCGGCGAGGCCCGCATTGGCGTCATCGTCTCCCCCACGAGGCCCTTCCCGCACCACTGGGAGAAAAGACGATTGTAAGTGGGCTGTGCGGGTATACGCCAGAAGTGTGTTCTGACTGTTCATTTACGTGGTATAGCCTCCCTGGGCCGCCGCTCTCGGAGAGGAACACACTGGCCGAGCTGCGCGCGCACAACGTGACGGTCGCGATCGGCGTGAACGAAGTCTGGATGGCCCGTAACACCCGGCTCGACATTGCATGGGTGAGTCCTCCTGCCAAATGCTCACCATATGTCGCTCATCTCGCCCAGGCGGCCCTCGAGGCGAACGGGTCTATATCGAAGGCAGAGGCACTCGCGCTTGCATCGACCAACGTTGAGACGCTCCTCGGCGTGAAGGCTAACGGCGCAAACGGGGATTTGGTCGCGACTCGCGGTGGGGACCTGCTCGACTTTAGCAAGGTCGTGGCTATCGTCTCTTCGCGGCGTGGCGTTGTAGATATTCTATAAGGCACGGTTCCTGGTATTTTTGTTTACCCTGGTATGACGTCGGCGTGAATGTCAAGTCAATAGGTTTGGTATTACTGTCCTGGACACTGCGGTGAGGTAGGAGTTAGCTATGGTAGTTCTGGTGGATGCTCGGCCACACTCATCGAGTTTGACTGGTTCTTCTGAGTTGTGGGTGCATCGGTGAATTACGATGTCCCCGTCCTCGTACTCAGGGTACGCCTGAATACGCATACGCGATTTCGTGATCATCAACGGATCTCCGCGCGCATGAAGCGTGATGATAGAAGGAGACAAAAGAAACAGAAAGCCACCTAGCCGAGTCTCTTTAACCCAAAGCGGGTGCGGACCACAAAACGCGGCGGCAAAGTCCCTTGCACGTGACATAGGATCCCCTCATGTCGTAGCGCGAGGCGAGTGGCCTGGGATCTGAGTGCGGATGACTCTGTTTGTTCTTTGACCCTCACGACGACAACAACGACTACTGCACGACACCAGCGCAATGCACGCTTGAGCTGCCGAGGTCCACTGGGCCCTCCCCTCCTCAAGCAACGAACACCTCTCGCATCCGATCTCGACCATGGACCCCCAGGTAGAAGATCGGCAACAGGAAGAGATCACTGCACTCCAGGTTCGTTCTTCTGCCACGCCGCTCGCACATGTGCACTCTCTCACATTCATACAGAGTATTTATGACAGGGATTTCGTTATACGCGAGGCCAAAGCGTGGAAGGTCCGTACGGAGACGTGTAATGTCATGGCACGAAGCGCTCACCGCAGATCCTCCGTCCAGGGCGCACAACGCCTCGCAGAATTCAATATCAAGGTTTCGCACCCTCAAGATGAGCATTCAGATAGCTACTACTTCCAGCTACATACAATGTGAGTGCCTCCCTCCGCGTCAAGAACTGCAGCCCCTCTATCAATTTCGTCTATGCATTTCCGCAAACATCGGACAATTGGGCGCTTATTGATTTGCACATACTGAACGTCCTATATATAGTTTCCCCAAGACATATCCGGTACTCGCGTGCCCCACTTTCAAGGTAGAGCAGCCAGTAG
This sequence comes from Lenzites betulinus, assembly GCA_022264855.1. Classification (NCBI taxonomy): domain Eukaryota; kingdom Fungi; phylum Basidiomycota; class Agaricomycetes; order Polyporales; family Polyporaceae; genus Lenzites; species Lenzites betulinus. The sequence goes on along the minus strand of JABYQU010000067.1, from coordinate 100,874 downwards.
GGATCACCAGGGCAGAGGCTGCGAAACTAGAGTATGCCATCCAACAAGAGGCGCAGAAGTACAAGGGCCAGGAGATGGTCTTCCAGGTTCGCAGGGTCTTTGGCGATCAGTGAGTCATACTGACACTACTATAGATGGTGACATTTGCGCAGGAATGGGTCGTAGAGCACATCAAACCTCCCAGCGAGGTCTCTGGCTCTCTAGCTACCCAGATGAACCGCCGTGCTATCGAACAGGAGAAGGCAAGCATTTGGCATGCCTCGCGCAGCGCACTCATTCTCATGTCTACATATCCTCAGGCTAAGAAGCAACGCGAAGAAGAGGAGGCGGCTCTACAGCAACAACGTGCTGCAGAGCTCGCGGAGCAGCTCAATGAGCAGATCCGCGAGAATGCCTATCAGCAGCAACAGGAGCGCGAACGCATGCAGCAGCTTGCACGCAAGCGTGCTATGTCGGACGCAACGACTGTGGGGCCCACGGACGATACTCTGGTAGATAACTCCGGCGAGTTTGAAACCTTTGATAGGGAGATTCATTGGAAGAATGTGTCTTTCACCCGTGTACGCCTGTTCCATTCACGCCAAGGTGCGTGTTTACATTCTGCTGGTCCACCTAAACCATACCTTATGCGTTCTCAGAGGGACTCGGTACCTTGTATCAGGCGGAGCCGGTTCTCGAGAGGACATATGATACCGTACCTCTTGAGATGCTTTCGGTAACGTTCATGTCCGATCACTACAAGCGTCCACAAGGTTTGTCCACATTTACCCTCTCATGACGACTATGACTCAGGGTGTACAGGTCTCAAGAAGCTGAAAGAGCTGGAGGCCAACGCTCGCCGTCTCACGACCATCCGTCATCCAAACTTGCTGGCTGTACTTGCTGTCAAGCTCACCATCCCTCGGGCTCCCGATAACCCACGCCTGGTGGTCCTTACTGAGCAGCGACCTTCTGTTACATTGTACGACGTGCTGGATGATACTGATCACATACGCGAAGAACGTGCCACGGTATGTGAAAAGGTATCTTTTTGACCATGAGTATACTAAATTCACACCGTAGGACTATTTAGGCCAAATACTCGCTGCGATAAACACGCTGCATGCTGCCGGTATCATCCATAAAGGTACGAGCACCGGAACGAGAGTTATATGTATCTCAACAATGTCGCGCAGGTCTGAACCTGAAGTGCATCGGTCTCGCCCCCCGCGATAGCTATGGACCAAATAAGCTCGTCAAGATCTTCAACGTATGTTATCATGTATGTCTGTTGGCCCTGCACAGGTCGAACAACATTGGATTCGCCGGGGATTCTCAAGCTGATGAACTGCAAGTCCCCGAGGGCTGGTAAGCAGACAGCGCGCGTGCGATCGCATATGTTGTATAGCTTAGCTGATCTGCGCTGCCAACAGGACGCCGCAAGACAACAATGAGTCGACGCTCTTGTTCACGAAGGGCAGGGATATACACGCGGCCGGCATCGTCGTAGTACAGATGCTCATGGGCCGCGACGTTATGGATAAGTATCCTGACCCGCAGAGCGCTCTGCACACTGGTGCGTGCAGCGATATATTGTCCTGAACTACAATCGTCTGACGAAGTTGGCTACAGCATCGCTGTCTCCATTTTTACAACAGAAGGCGGCCATCATGTTGTCTACGACGAGAAAGAACAGTGTATCAGCGCAAAGCCTGTTGGGAGACTTGGTCGCACCTACATCACCACAGCACTCCCGCACACCGACTATCCCCTTTGCAGGTGCGCATTGTTCCTTATGTAGTTCAGAGTCTGTCGTAACAACGATGGATAGGCCCGAAGACCCCAATGGTGAACGGCTTCTTTGCTGGGTCCCCGGAGACGGACTATTTCAGAATGCCGCCGCCGAAGCCGAAACACGCAAGCAGATGGAAGGAGGATTGGGAGGAGCTCGAGATTCTCGTAAGCAACAATTCATCAGAATACCAAGTCAATAGAGCTTGACGGTTGGTATATAGGGGCGAGGTGGATACGGAGAAGTCGTGAAGGCGCGTAACAAGATCGACAATCGTATCTACGCTGTCAAGAGGATCAAGTTGCGCAACATCCAGAACGACAAGATCTACCGCGAAGTCAATGCATTAAGTCGGCTAAACCACCGTTTCATCGTCCGGTACTACACGACATGGGTCGAGACGACAGAGGACGCTCTTTCCACCGCTAACTCGGACGTCGACTCGTCCATGTCCGATAGAACTGGTGGCATGACTTCGGTGCCTAAGTACGATAGCCGCAGCGACGACACCGCAGACCATTTCACGACATTCGACATGAACGATCTCGACTCTCCAAGCAAGCACTCATTCCCAAGTATTCACTTTGGCTCCCACTCCGGGGACGACATTGGGAGCGACGAGACGAGTGACAGTGATGACCTCTTTGCGGAAGACGTGTTCGAGTCACCGACCCGTGCAAGGCCGATTCCGGGCAATGGGACTGTTGGCAGACCTGTTCCACCCTCGCCCAATTTTGCCGTACGAATGCTCTATATCCAAATGGTAAGTGTGGCTTGACGGAGACATGAACGATGCTGACCCCTTGCAGGAATACGTCGAACGGCAAACGTTGAAGGAGGTGGGTAGCATGATCACCCTTCCTTTTCTCGTACTCACAAGCAGAATAGCGGATCAACGAAGGCTTGGATGAGCAGAACGCCTGGCGATTGCTTCACCAGATCCTGGACGCACTCGTTCACATGTCGAGTCTTGGCATCGTTCGTACTCCCAGGTAGTTGCAGAATACACACACTAACATTGGTTCACAGTTGCACCGCGACATCAAGCTGACCAACATCTTTATTGGTATGTTGTTCTTGCCTCTTTTATCCATGATGGAATATTGACGTCAAGTTTCCGTAGATGGCAAGGGTGACTGCAAGGGTTCGGCACAATCCTATTCGTTTGGGTATACCTCACTGATATTCCATTAGTGGGAGATTTTGGTTTGGCGACATCCAGTTTGGCCGCCGTAGACCCGTCCGATGTCGCGCCAAGTATCACTAGACACGAAGATATGACGCTAGGTACGAAATGTTCGTCGTCACATGCCCACGTACTTACACCATCATTAGACGTGGGCACTGCCCTCTACATCGCACCAGAGCTGCGATCTGGACGCAAGGGTCCTCGCAACGGTGCGAAAGCCGACATGTACAGCCTTGGAGTATGTGCAAATCTCAATGCATTATATTCGGGAATCCTCATCGCAACTGTACAGATTGTCTTCTTCGAGATGAACTACTTCTTCAAGACAGAGTCCGAGCGCTGGGACGTCTTGCTGGGCTTGCGGAATGCCAATGTCATATTCCCGAACGATTGGGACGCGAGGCGCTCTAGGCAGCAGCAGAGTAAGATCGAGTGCTCGAAACTTTCTGTATACGCGCTGAACAAGCCCCCAGTTATCAGATGGCTCCTGGAACATGACCCCGAGAAGAGGCCTACGGCTATGGAGCTCTCGCAGAGCCCGTTGCTCCCGCCCCGTTTGGAGGATGAGTATGTGAAGAGCGCTATGAAGCTCATCGCGAAGCCGGAGTCTCCCCATCTTCAGGCCGTTCTCTCCACGTTGTTCAGCCATCCCGCCAAGGCCGTCCGCGCGTATCTTTATGACGTTGATGCTGAGCCCCCCGAGCACTCGGCGCTCAACACGCTCGCAATCGACCGACTGACACAGATATTCCACCTTCACGGCGCTGTCGATATCGAGCCGCCTCTACTCATGCCTGTCACGAACCCCAAAGATGATAGGAGCCGTGCATTGTTCCTCGATCGTCACGGCGAGGTCGTCACCCTTCCCAACAACGCTCTCGTACCATTCGCCCGTGCTGCTGCTCGCGCTGACCTCAAGCGTATCAAACGGTACCACATCAGTGACGTTTACCATCCAAAGTTCGTTGATTGCTAAGTTGTGAAGTCGTTTCGACTAACCGCCCATACAGTGTCATAGCTGGACATCCTAGAGCATCTAAGGTTGCCGTGTTCGATATCATCACCCCCGATTTGATCACAGGCCTGACTGCAGCAACGGCGGAGGCCATCTCCATCGTCAGCGAATGTTTGGACAATTTCGGCAACCTGTGGCAGCACTATGAGATCCACATGTCTCATACCGGAAGTGAGTCGTCTATGTCTGCCATGAGCCACAAAAATACTCACAGAGTCGTGTAGTTCTAGAGCAAGCTCTTGAACATGTTCCTGTTGAGATCCGCACGGACGCTATCGAGATCTTGGGCCAATCCAAGTCATCGACACCTCAGAAACGGTCGAGTCTGCTACGCAAGGGTGTGACACGGACGGTAAATGATTGGCTCGAGGCACTCTCTGAGACGTGTAAGCACCATGACAGACATCGCATCAAACGTTCCTTTCCTCACATTTTGACAGTCGACTCCGTTGACGCATTTGCCGAGCGCCTGGACAAGTCCTACCCACAACTGCGAGAACTTCTTGATCGGTACATTCAAGACATGAAGACGACTGTTCAATTCGCGACTGCTTCGGGCGTCACTCGTCCCATAAAGGTCAACCCGCTCATGCTCCAGAATCGCAGTCCGTACTGCGCGGACGGAGTGTGCTTCGAGGTTGTACGCAAGAACAAGTTCACGGACGTGCTTGCAACCGGAGGGCGGTAAGCTTACGCTGTGACCTTACTATCACACCTTTACTTACTGACTGTCGTTTAGATATGATCATGTGATCAGGAGGTACTCCCCGCCAAAGCCAATGGCAGAGCTCAGTTGTGCAGTTGCTGTCCAGATCTTCCTCGACAAGATCACGGCTGCCCTCGCCGCATACCAGAACGCGTCTCTCCGCACGCTCCTCAAGGAGCAGAAGTCGTTCGGCTACTGGAGCCCTCGTCGATGCGACGTCTACGTCGTCTCGTACCAGCCAGGGTACCTCACGGAACGTCTGGAGATTGCGGCGACCTTGTGGCGGCACGGCATCAGTGCCGATGTCATGTACGAGGCGTCTTTGCGAGGTATGGCCGAGAGCGAGAACTATGTCGAGCAATGCTCGCGGGAGGGAATACTGTAAGTTTCCCGCCCGTACGCTATCAGCTGTATTTTGACCGGCGCGCAGCTTCATCGTACACGCCAAACCTCGTATTGGCTCAGCGCTCATTTACAAAGTGAAGAGTGTTCTCCGAGGTACTGAGACGGAAGGTACGTTACGTCATTCCGAGTCTCATCTAGGAATGATGCTGATGGTCGTGCAGTCCCTCCGCAGGAGCTAGTCTCATTCTTGCAGCAACAAATCGCAGAGCAGAAGCGGATTGATGCGACGACTTCCGGTGCCGCTACGATCGAGAATGGCCAACTACAGCCGGTCACGAAGGAGCCCTCTTCCACGGGAGAGACATTGGTCGTTCTACCAGGCGACGTCAAGAAGCAACGGAAGGGGATCAAGTCGGTAGTGTTGAACAAGGGTATGGCTCACACTTACATCTATGCCAAGAGCTGAGACTAACCCACGCCGATTCCACAGCCCACGATCACGCCGTCGCTGTGAAGAACTCGCTATCGCGCGCACGCACTATCGCAATAGACGTCCCAAACGCAGTGTTCGAAGACATGACGAAGAACATGGACTGGCTCGACGACGACCCCACGTTACGGGGGATCGCGACAGGGCTCCCCGCGCAGTACGGTCACTACGCCCAGCAGATCAGGGATGCGGTCAATCGTCAGAGGGTGGACGGACGTTATGTGCTACTTTATGGGATCCGCCAGGAACGGATTGCCTTGCTCACGCTGCCAGTACCAGGTTGACTTATGCTGTTGTATCACGTATTATGCTTGCTTCGTTGTATCAGCTAGTAATGCCCTCTCGCACATGCTATATATTTCAGTGGCGGACGTTGGATCTTACATATCATCTCCGGTGTTCGTAATTGCAGTCGTTCGTAACATGGGGCGTAGTCCGAAGGTCAGAGTCCTGGTGTTGTCCAATCATACTCACATCATACATCCAGGCTTCTCAGATCTCAAAGGCCGAGGAGGGCTAGCAACTTTGGGAAGTTGGGAGTGCCCAGTCCAGTGACCTGCATAAACATAGTAAGAACATGAATTTGTATGACCCTGCTGCATCCGGGCACTCACCGGATCCCACCCGGGAGCCGCATCGAAACCGCGAGGCACCGGATCGTCGCTCTCGCAGATAACGGAGCTGTTTCCGGACACGATGTCGTGCAGCGCCGACTTGCCCACGGAGTACAGCCACGGATTCAAGAAGCCCAGGGGCGGCCTCCCGGCCACAGCCAGGCGGTCGTTCAGGAGCGCGATAACGCTCGCCGTGACGGGGCTCGACGCACTCGTGCCGGTAATGCCGCTGAGCCCGGCGGCGAAGATGATGTACCCGTCCGCCTTTGCGGAGATGTCGGGGAACGCGCGCCCGGTGCGGTTGAACGTCGCGTTTGCGTTCTTGTCGCCGAGCTGTGCGAGGAAGGCGTTCACTGCGTCGTCTTGGTACGCGGGGCGCGCGAAGTAGTTCGAGAACCCGCCGGAGGAGCCGCGCCAGGCCTCTTCATCGGGGAAGCCCTGCGTGCCGCCGACGGAGGTCACGCTAGGATACATACAAGTTAGTGAGGTCGTTTGGGTCGGAAGAGGTTGGCTCACTATGGGCAGTTGGAGGGGAAGGTTGCTTGGAATACGAGGTCGTCGCTTCCTGAAGGGCAGCCAACGCCGCTGTCTCCGGAAGCGTATAAAACAGAGACTCCCCGCGCACCCATTTGGGCATAGGCCTTACACAATTTGCTGAGAAATTATTTGCGTCAATATGGCACAAACACGGGGCCTTTCCGTAACGTACTCGGTGAGAGCAAAGGATATGTCGGTCTCAGAGGGCATTCCGTAGCTCGTCGTCAGGACGTGAGGCGGGTTTTCCTCAGAGAGAATGACGTTGACTTCATCAAGGAACCCTTCGAGGTCGCCGTCTTGGAAGTCCTCTCCAATGAAGTAATACGTGACTGGGACGTCTGTGGCGATACCGACAGTGTACTGGATGTCGAGTTCCTGCACGCACTGGAGTGAGTATGTGTTCTGAACAACTTAGACATCAGGATGCTGACACCCTCGGAGACTGATGGGCCTTGTTGGGGGTTTGTGCCACCGTCGATGCCAACGACCGAAAAGTTGGTAGTCGGGTTCATGTCAGGACGGAACATAGTCAGAAATTGCTACACATTCCGGACATCTTAGCAGATAGCCCATAGGAAGCAAAGTGGTAGTCTAACCTGGAGGAAGCTGAAGTGCGCACTGTTCCCGGTGCGGCCAGTCACGCCGAGGCGATTGCTCGAGTTCGTCGCGGGCGTGAGGGGAATGTCGTATAGAAACTGCACACACTCTGGAATAGTCTCATCAGTGCAGTCTTGTGTGACATTACGCTTGGCGAGGATGGAGTCCACAGAGCTCTTGATCCCTACAATCTGGGCCTTTGAGGCTGGCGAGGGGAATCTGTAGGATGCGGTGATTAATATGACAACCTCAGACTCGTGGGATTGATATTGGCGCACGATGTGGTGGGGTGGACGAGATCAACGTGGCATTGGAGACCCGCCGGAAGCGAATACGACATGGTGCGAATCGCCTGCTTTCCGGACGAGCCATACTCGAAGACTGAGAAGTTGGCACTGAAGAGGCTGTTCGCCTTCGCGACTGGGATCTCGAAGCCGACCCAGTCTCCAGCGGGAGAGAGCGTGGTTCCCTCGAGGTTGTTGGCCGTTAACCACGCATTGACCGCATTGACCGCAGCGGAGCTGGGAGCAACCAGCTGCTCCACCTGAGAAAATGCTCAACAATATCCCCCGGTGAGACAAAAAAGACTGAGCCTCACCTCGGCTTTGGAGAGGTGCTGGCCGTATTCCGGGATTGTCGGGTCGCTGACTTTGAACAGAGCGTCGACGATGGCGTCGGGTGTGCTTTGAGCGAGCGCAAAACGAAGCTTTAAAGTCTTCTCCAGAGGAGCAGGGCCAGCGTTGACGAACCCCACTGGCACCGTGTCTCTTGCCTCGTGAACGCGCAAAGAGCTGCTCACGTACGGTGCGGGTGTGGCCACGACCACTGCAGCAAGCACAGCGCAAGTGAGTAGTCCCCAATACTTGACCATCTTCCGTGGCACTACTGGTGTGCAGTGGAGTGCAACTGAGTGAACGACCAGGCCAGACAAGAGCAGGCTCGTCCATCTAACCGGATATGAGATGGTATTTATGCACACTCGGGGCGCGCGTCTGGCAAGGTCGGCCGTCAGCCGACTTCGTATGGCTCATTCAAGCATACTCACAGAGGAAGCTCCGTGTTGACGAGATAGGTCTGATGCGGGAAGGCAACTCATCGCCGTGTGGTGAAGGTCATTGGTAGAAATGTTCCCAGGCGAAAGTGCACGGCTGCAGTTGACTCATTTGGCTTGAGACTTGTGGGACTCGAAGCATTCAAGACGGAGTAAAGTAGCCGTAGTAGGCGTTCAACGTGTTGCTTTAAGGACGAGTTCGTACGAGCGCGAGTCGGTCATGGTCTTCGGGGTAAACCGCAATGATCAGCACGCTTAGTCGTCCAGAGGCTGTATGGTGCTGCTCGAGATCATTTACTAAGTGCCATGGTTTCACAAAGGACTCGGACGGCCTGACTTACGGCGTTACAGTTTCACTGCAGTGTGGAGGTAGTGATCATTGAATGGATCATGGTAGCGGTACCGGCAAACACCGAAGTACTACACGAAAAGTAATCAGATGTAAGAAGTTGCGTTGCAGTTCGTATTCAAACTTCAATTGGGTTAGATCAGGAAGCTATGACTTGTTACAGTCGTCGTCAAGACGTAGTCAACAGAGGGCTTTGAGGAGCATAAAAGTAAATTCCGACACGGGGAATCGAACCCCGGGCTATCGCGTGAGAGGCGATAATGTTAGCCACTACACCATATCGGATTATGATGGGTAGCATTTAGTACATTTAAAAAGATAAAAAGCATGGCATGTGCATAAATCTGTGCTCCACGTGGCAAAGGCGCTGAAGCTCAGTGCAAAGCCTGAATTTGACGCGATGGCAATTGCTGCTCTTGACGTCTTTGTGCATCTGAATATCGTTGCTTAACGCCTTGCGAGCGGAAGGTCACCCGGACCATAGCGAAGCAAAGTCACAGCGCGTCCCGGCCCATCCGATATCTGGATTGGTAACACGTCGTAGGTCCCGGCGGCCATATATGTTCTTCCCTGACCGCTCAACTTGTCTGAACGCCCAAGGGCGACGCCGACGCCCAACCAACGCCGGCGGCAGTCTAGGCGGCACTTCCGGGCCAGTGGCACTGCTCGACGCGGATGAGCAAGGTAGTCCGGGAATTATTCACTCTGAGTCCTTATCCTTGTGTGCTTCCTATGCTTGTGGGCCCGGATATGCAACCGTTGCTCATGACGAGTTGGCGTGGTTTTGAGGAAGGTACAGTCCCCAGTCCTCCGCATCACTGATGATTATGTATGCACCGGTGCGCTCAACGGGGTGTAGGGGGTGTAGTCGACATATTAAAGCCGTCGTCCCCCGACTTGTCTCGCCAGGCTGGCCGACAACTCTCTTCTCAACTCTGCGATAGTTTGGACGGTCCTTTCGCTTTCTTACTCCCGCTGTTTTATCTCTTCTGCTCTCTTCACTCCTTGGCTTTTTCACTTCCGCGATGACCGCCTTCTCCAGTAAAATCCAATCGCGTCCGATGTACAACAGCGCTGCAGCAGACTACATCGCACATGGTTCTCGCACCCTCTCCCCTGCACAACAGAACCTCGACCGCGAGCAGCGCCTCAAGCTGGCGAAGTCAAGCCAGAAAATCGGCAAGATGCGGGGCCAAATTCTTACGATCGACATCTTACCAGCCTCCCCGGGCGCGTATAGCATTGCCACCACGAACCTGAGTTGCGAGCCAGTACAACCTCTGACTGTTCGGAAGAGGGGCGACAAGTCGGAGCGTAAGCTCCCTCTTCCCCCTGCCCAGGCCTTGCATCATAAGCTGCCGCCTGTCCATACATGGAATATACCCGTGGAGGAGGGGGCAAAGGCATCCCTTGCGCCTCGGAAGCCCGGGCCTATTCCTGCCGCCCTCAATTTAGTGTCTCCGGCTGGAAACGAATACGAGTCTACGCTCCCATACGGCTACATGAGGTCAGTTACGCCCACTGAGTATATTGATCATCGCTCACACGAGTCGAGTAGAACTCCCCTCACACCCGAATACCTCAGCCCTCTAACCTCCCTCTCCTATCTTGAGACCCCGGACATCCACGGTCACCATATACGCAGGCTTGCCCGCATGTCCCGCGCTTTGCGCGACGCCACGGTAGAGGAGCGCGTCATACCATCCATAAACGGTGCCGCAGCGCCCCAGGTGCGAGACGTCAACACATACCTCGACCTATACCGCATGGCCGTCTGCCCTCGTCCTCGATCTCAAAAGCCACCCGCAGGCCGGCGCCGTAGCCGCTCCGTTGGCGACGAAATGCAGCGGCTACCCGTTCTCACTGTATCCAGCGCAAGCTCGGGCACGAGCTGCAGCATCTCCTCCGCCAACTCGAACGCCGAACGCCAGGAGCACCGCGATTCGGACAGTGTCGCGCGCAGCTCTCCCGCTCGCGCCTCCCCACTCCCCACCCGTCGAGCCCGGCCGCTTCCCCCTAGACCTATCCATTTCGCTCGCCCACTGCCGCCCACACCGCCGACCCCACTCGACACGCCACCCGTTCCCGCGCGCCTGCGCGATTCGCCCCTGCAGCAGCAGCAGTCCGCCGCACACGCGAAAACCGCCATCCTCGGCGCAGATACGCAGCGCATGAACTCCTTTATGTGCGGATTCCCGGTCCGCATGCGCCGGCGCACGAGCGGGAAGCGGCTCCCAACGACGCCCACGACGCCGCGCACCGCGTCGGGATCACCGAAGTCGCCTGTATCGCCCAAGGTGCCGTACTGGGTACGCAGCGCGATACGCGGGAGTGTGTCGCCGGGCGGGAGCAGACGGCGGAGGGCGGGCTTCAAGCTGTCGCGCCCGCCGCCGACGCCGCGTATGATACGTAAGGAGCGCAGACAGGGTTGGGCTGGGGATTGGAGGAGTTTGGGCTCGGCTGTTGAGAAGCTGAAGGAGATGCAGGCTACCACGACGGTGCGGGCGGGTTCGGAGGCGACAGGTAAGAGTGAGGAGAAGCGGAAGGCTGAGGAGCCTGATGCTGTGCGAAAGGACGAGGAGCCTGCCGATGAGCCTGCATCCTTTCTTCCATACCTGCAGGATGTTGAGGAGATGGATGTGTATTCGGGGATTGTTGAGGCGTATTACGCCTTGTAGCCTGGCTTATACCTAGATTGTACTTATACTTCAAGTTGACAGTCGTCCACTCTTTTACTTATTTACTTATGTATGTGAACATATACCACGTCCCAACATTCACTTGCTAGTAAAAATCGGCAGCTGCTGCGGTAGTAGCCTTAATACCTTGAGATACTAGAAGACGACTCGGAGTGAAAGCTACGCGACGTTTGCGATGTGTAAATTACATACCGAGACTCCAAGCCCAGAGATGGGCGGCTGCGCGAAGGAAAAGCTGCTTCGATATCGGGGTCCGGGTGACCTTGCACGCAAAATAACATAATACCCTGCATGCATACATGATGTGCAGATGTGTGTCTCAGAGGGGGTTCCTGCAATATTGTGTGGCGGCGAAACATGGTGCAAACTCACTCGATGCGTCGGATGCGACGTGTGCTCGTATGTTGCTGTCCATATGCGGTAGATACTTCGGTGCCGAACACATCCCGAAAGGAGCAGGATGCGTGCTTCCTTCCGGACGTCGATCCTGTCTGTCCGAGTTCCTCTTCACAGATGCACTTGTGATACTTCTGGGGAATGCATATATAAGACTGTGTCCACAAGTCAATACAAGCATCCCCCCACCATCGACTCACCACTTTGTCGTCTACATAATGTGAATATCCGGAGCAGGAATAGGCCATCTAAGCACACCACGTTGCGTTGCGTTCGAACATGCATATGCTTCCAATGTCAAGGTGGTGGCATTCATGAGAGGTGAGTGTATGTGTCTGCGATTTTGATCTCAGGAAGAGCTAACGTATTCATAGAAGGTCATGCAGGAGGCTCTTGGTGGCCTACTGAGTGATTCTGCGCGAAAACGCGACCGCTGTATAACACCTCTCAATGACGTATTAACCTGGACGCGATCCCGTGATGAACGCGTTGTTTGCGGATGTTGCGAAGGACGCGGTTGTGTTAGAAGACGCCTAAGGCGCCAATGGGCGGTGTTGATGAAGTTCGGCTTCCCATTCCCGCAGGTCTCCCCCGCTTCTCTCGCTCCTTGTCGACGCGGACGATTCTCTCAGCCCAGGTTCCCTCCTAGGTCTTTGGTTTCTCTTTGCTCCGGGGTGTGGTGGAGGTCACGGTGACAGGTTGGCAAAGCAACCTTGCCCAGCAAGCAAGGTTGGTCCGGTTGCCTTGTTACGCTCACCGCGCTCATTCTCTACTCTTCACAGCGGTAAGTAGCCAACAGAAGAAATTTCGACAACTCAAGACATCAAGTAACGATCCTACGAGTCCACGAGCATTCCGGCTTTCCGACACGTCCAGGCATCTCATCTCACGCAACATTTCACGATCGCACATAGCTCTCATCTCTTGTTCTCCCGACTGTACTGACGACCTCACGCGACATTAACGCGAACAAGCACGACTCTGTTGTATCCACGACATTCCACGGTTTCTTATTCCTATCACGAAGTACGATTACGACTCAGACACAGACGTTAGCAAGATGCGCAACACCCTGCCCCTCTTGTCTCGTGCTCCTGCTCCAAGCTCGACCCTCGCCCGCTCCTCCTCTCCCATGTCCCCAGCAGACATCACACCTCAAGAGCACGTTCCCACTATACGCCTCATTTCTGCGACTCCGTCCGCGGCAGGTTCCGCTGGCGACGCCAGCACCTCCTTCGCCAGTTCCTCCTACGCCTCTATTGCACCGCCCATCTCGTCCCCCCTTGCTCCTAAGCAGACGAACGATGGACCTCGCAAGCGCATCGTCCCCAAGAAGTCGAAGTTAGGTCTTCTTGGCGGTAGCAAAACCAAGGAGAAGTCCAACAAGGACTTCTCCGATGTTGTTCGACGCGTAGGTGGCGCCCCTTCCACAGGTCGCGGCGGTTTCGAGATCTACGTCGACCAGAACGACGACCCAGACCTCGGCGAAATTCTAGTGGTGAAGAAGAAGAAGTCCCGTCTTGGACTCGACGGTATGAAGTGGGGTACCCTTGGGGAAGTTACCAACGTCCCTTCGGCGCCCAAGGACCAGAAGCCAGCGCCTGGGGACAACCTTCTCAAGGTGAAGGGGGACGAGAGCCAGAAATGGTGGAGCATCGGCCGCGGCAGGAAAGATTCGAAGAGCAAGGACAAGGAACAGAAACCTGCTGCTCGCTCGAAGAGTAGGCCGGTCACTTATTATTCCCGTTAAACTCTCTGACATAACATGTTTATAGCTCCTGAGCCTTCTAAACCCCTTGAGGGCCGCGGGCGATTCAACTCGCTCGATTCTGGCATTCTCCTGAACAGCCCCGCTTCGCGACCTGAGAAGAAGCAAGGTACCGTCTCATCGGTGAAGACCCTGCTTGAGGTCCCCGTCATAGAGACGACACCTCCGGACGCAAGGCTGGGCGAGAATGCTGTTCCCATGAACGGTCTCCTCTCTGCTGATGGACCACCCACGGGATCGATTGCCGTGCGTGCGATTCGCTCTATGCGATCGCTCGCGCGCATGGCCAGTTGGGCCCAGCTCTCGAACGACAAGGAAGGCAACGCGGCTCCCACCGCTCCCACCGAGACGGTAAAGTCTCGGGCGAAAGACGAGAAGAAGACGAAGGAGAAGGACGAGAAGAAGAGTAAGGAGAAGGGGGATACGATGAAGAAAAAGAAGAAAAAAGAAAAGGAGAAGACGAAGGAGAAGGAAAGTAGTAAGGAGAAGGAGATGACCATCCGCTACTCCGGCAGTAGCTTCGAGGCTGGTGCTCTCAGTGCCCAAGCCAGCCCCGCCCCTATTAGGCTCGAGGATGGCCCGCGGACGCTCGGCAGTCGCAAGAAGCAGAGTGTCCTCGGACTCGGCCTTCCGTCAACGATGCGTCTTTCGACCGTTCGCGATGCGTCAGGCTCCTCCACCGGCTCGTTCTCTGGTGTTCAACAAGCTCCTCAGCGGCTCTCAGTCGACTCGGCGCACCTCATACTCAATGCGCAAGGTCGGCCCTCATCCATCCTCTCAAGTGGCTCGTCCCTCCGCCCGCCTTCCACCGCTTCTGGCATCTCGACTTTCTCTAGTCGGTCGCCCCGCTCCTCCTCAAGTTCGGTGGCCTCCGTCCGCTGGGACGAGACCAACCTGCAGACCGCAAAGGAGAGGCAACGCAAGGAGCGGCGCACAAGGCGCGAGAAGGATAAAGAGAGCGGGAAGACCACCAAGGAGAGCCGCCGTTCGTCAGATTCGCGTCGCCGGACGCCCATCTCGGAGATCTTCCCCCAAGCGCAGATGGAGCGCGAACCATCGCTCTCGCCGCCCGCCTCGATCATCGAGAACCCGATCGTGCGGGTGGAGGAGGCTACAGCAGATGGACACTCTGCACCGACGGATGACGAACGCGAGGTCGCCAGTCCCAGTGAGACGCCGGCGAAACGCGTGAGGCCACGCCCGATGTCTGAGCAGATGCTTGGACGGCCCCGCCCTCAGCCAATCTGCGACGACGAGGAAGGCGATGGTAAGCCTTTCTCGCCTCAAAGTAGTTTTATTGCTGACTGGTCATCCTAGGTATGATCTCCATTCTGGATGCGGCAACGAACGAATTGGCGTCTCTCATCGGCCGCTTGGATCTTGAGGCTACTCCGGCGAGCACCAACAGCACGCCATTGCAGCTGTCGCCCTTCCAACTCGCGCAAGAGAGCCCTCTCAAGCATCGTGCAACGCAACGCGGCAGCCCTCTCAAGGCAGAGCTGCGGGAAAGCACAGCATCCATCGCATCCCTCAGGCCCTATGCGAAGTCCCAGCCGTCTGCACCGCCCTCTGTACTCACGTCAAAGCCTTTGACGCAGCCCGCTCAGGGTAACAAGCTCATCGGACAGCAGATTGCGCCGTGGAGCGAGCTGGACTGGAAGGTGTCGCCCCGCAAGCCTCTCATCAAGCCCAAGGCTGCCTACCTCACTCACAAGCGCACGATCACGCCGTCCCCCTCGGAGCCTATGCCGGTGTTCCAGCCTTTGCGGCCCGCCACCCTCAAGACGTCGATTTCTGCTCTGTCTTCGTCGTCTTCGCTGCGTACGCTCACGCCCCCGGTCACCAATGACGGCACGCCTTCCTCGCGTACGTTCGGAAGCCGTTCCGCGAAGATCGGCGTCGACATGTCCACCCTCGAGAGTACTGAGGTCGCTCCGTCGCCTACGCCCGTGTTCAGCCGCGCTGGCCACCACCGTAAGAGCTCGTCGCTCATCCCGATGAACAGCAAGGGGAGCGTTGGTAGCCTGCGCCGTATGGGTGTTCAGATCTCGCCCGAAGCGCGCAAGGGCTTGTGCATGTCCGGCACCCTGGGCGGATCCACCGAGCCCGACGTCGATCCCGAGGACCCTGACTCTGATATTCCAGATGAGCTGCAGGTCATCCTCGCCGGCCATTCCGACGACGATATGACGCGCCCGCTCGACGACACGATGTCGTTGAGGGCTTCATCTCCAGGCTCGCCCCCGAAGGCTGCGCTCCCGCTCCCAGAGCTCGAGTCTGATGGGTTCGAGGAGGAGGCGAACGTCCCTGTCTTCCATGCGCAGTTGTTCGACGCCGAGGCTAACCAGGCAGACATCGACGACGGCGAGGGACACGGTTCGGCGTCTGAGGATGACACGAAGAAGTCGTTCGATTTCACGGGCGAGCTCCAGAAGCTGAACGAGTCTGGCGCATCCGACCGGGCGAGCTTCGTCGAGCAGCTCGAGAACGCGTTCAAGACCCCTGCGCGCATCGAGCTTGGTTTCGACTTCGGCATTGAGGAGGGCATGCTTGCCCCGCCCCTCCCGGCGCTGCCCCATGAGCTTCGTCCTGTACCATCCACTGACGACGTCCCGCGCAGTTTCTCGAACGGCGGCGACGTCTCGTCGATGTTCGACGGCTCGGATGAAACTGGCAACCGCGACTCCGGCATGTCCCAGGACCACGACATCAGCTTTATGATGCGCGAGCTCGAGGACGAATGCCGCGTGTATCCAGAATTGGTGCACCAAGCGTCGATGCGCTCCAAGCCTTCGGACGGCCATTTGAACAAGGACTTCAGGTTTGGAGGCAAGCCGTCGCCGCAGGGCTCGATGGGCAGCGAAGAAGCGAGCCCGAGGCCGCTCACGCTCTCGGACATCATCCCGCCCGTCTCGCACTCTCGATCGCAGTCGCAGGTCTCCACGACGGAGGACGACTCGGTCCTCAAGTCCATCCTCGCCAAGGCTGCTGACGTCCTACCCGCCGAGCAGTCCGGCCGTCCTCGCGTTGATTCGCAGACGAGCTTCAAGCCCAGCCCTCATGTGTCGTTCCCGGAGGACATCTCACGTCCGCCCGCCCACTCGCGCACGGAGTCCGGCTTGAGCTTTGACGGCTTTGACTCCTTCGATGAGGTCAGGCGCGGCTTCGAGTTTGGTCCCAACCGCCCTGCGTTCTGGCCGCCTCGCGAGGCTGTCTTCCGTCCCGCACACCACCAGCACGAGTCCCTGTACAGCATCGCGTCGATCTCGTCCTACGGCGCCGTGGTCAACTCCGGCACCCAGGATCCGTTCGGGTACGCTGATGGCCCCAGTCGCCCCCCGTCGATGGACGACATGTCGATGTCTATGTCGATGTCAATGTCGGTTGACGACACGTTCTCGTTCATCCGCAACAAGCCGCGTGCGCGGGTCGACAGCGACGCCTCGAGCTTCTACTTCCGTGCCCCTGGTTCCGCGCAGATGATGCACCCTTACCGCCGTGGCCATCGTCGCGGGCCCTCCGCGCTCTCCATCGCGTCCAACGCACCGCCAGTAAGCTTGTACAACCGCAGCTTCGCTGGCCATGGGCATCGCAAGAACGACTCGAACACCAGCGCGAGCTCTGTCGCGCTGTCGTATGCGATGCACGGCGCAGGCGGAGGACATGCTACGTGGGCTCAGCACAGCCGCGAGTACTCCGTCGACTCGATCATGAGCGACTACTCGGAGCGGCCCATGGCGCGTCCCGGCCTCGGCGACAAGATGTTTGAGACGTCGCGTGGTGCGCCCCTCAGCGCGATCTCTGCGTCGCCCGAGAGCACGTACAGCGACCCCGCGGAGGCGAACCGGTCCTCGTGGGACTCGATCATGGACAATGACGGCGGACGGTACACCTCTGTCGAGGACTCCCTGTTTGACAAGACGCGCAACCGCACATCGGTCTCGTCAGAGTCTGTGTTCGGGTTCGACCCGTATGCGCAGTACGCGCGCCCGCCGCCGAGCCACCAGTTCAGGCCTCTGTCGATCATGAGCGAGATGAGCGTGCACAGTCCCATCAAGGAGGACGACACGATGATTTCTGTAAGTCCATTTACTCTCTCAGTGTTTCCACTATTCTAATACATAATTACAGATGCTCGGTGGTGGACACGTCCGCCGGCGGTCGGTGAGCTCGCTCGTCGATGCCTCCCCCTGCGTGCGGATGGAACGGAACAAACACACCAACCTCCCTGGCCGAGTCTTGAACTTCGACATGGAGCCCCCTGCACGGGAGAGCCCGAAGAAGACCAAGCTCATGGAGAAGCCCTCGATCGCGTCGACGTCATCGTACCAGTTTGGCGGCGAGCGCATGATCAAGGCGCGGCAAGGTCTGCTGGAACGCCAGAGTCTCGAGGATGGCGCGCTCATCGCCCAAGGCGAGGACCTCTTGGCGTCTCGTGAGTAATCATCATATTCCGCGTCCACCTGATACTAAGTTATTCTGCAGTTCGCGAGCGTTCAATCTTTAGCAAGCCTCCCCCGGCGGCGCGTTCGCGGTCCAGCACTTGCACATCAAGCTCGTCCGGCGCGGAAACTCCTCCGTTGTCCTGCTCTGACGGCTCTTCAATATCAGGCGGCTCGCAGTCAAGTATCGATCTCGGACACCTCAACACGATCCTCACGAACGTCAGCCAGCCAAGCAGCGTCATCGCGAGGGCACGTACGCGCGCCAGGGCTCGTGGTATGGGCCACCGCCGTCGCATCGACGAGGCTCGCATGTCGCGCTCGTCGGTGTACGAGACCATCCAGGAGGAAGCCTCCGTGATCTCGAGCTCACCTTCCGAGAAGCACCCTACTCCGCAGAGCGTCGCGAAGCATTCGGTCGTCAACCCCTTGAACAACAGCTCGGTGTACATCGTCGAGGGCGACAGCGACTCCGTATATGGTGAATGGGACGAAGAGCACGGCATCATGACCTTGCGCCACTACTATGCGCTTCGCGACGAGGCTCAAGAGACCGTCGCGGAGAGCAAGCGCGTTTGGGTTGACACCCCGTTCTCAGTGTTTGCTGTGCAATGTGAGTCTCCATTGCTATTTTGCATCGCTCAACCAGCTGATACATCCTGCCTATAGCGTTCCAGCCTCCGAAGGAGCCGGCCGTCATGCAAGCCATGCTTGAACACTCGCAGAAGAACTACGGCCCACTTCCGTCTGAACTGCGCCCCCACCGTGTGCGTTCGAGGACGTCGTCAAGAGCGTCGCCATATCCTTCGCGGAACATGCGCGCCTCCTTCTCGCCTGAGAAGCCTCTGCGGGCGTCGCCGATCCAGGTGTTCACGGACGCTCCGACTAAGTCCTTCGCGTTCCTGAACGAGCCGCCTGTCCTTCGCGAGGTTCGGCGTAACGCGAATGTAACCACGACGTCCCCTGCACCCGCGCTTGACGAGATCAAGCCGTTCTCGCCCCTCCACATCGAGCTTGACACCTCCAAGCAAGGCAAGACCGCAATGGGCCTTCCGACGCGTCCCCGTGTCACGTCAAGCACCCGTCGCGCCGCTCTGGGCTGGTCGAAGCGCACTGCTAAGTCCAGCGGCAAGGAGGCCAAAGAAAACCTATCCGCTAGCATGATCATCCCTACGTGAGTTTCAATGCTGCCTTCGGGAGATATGTGTACTGAAGTTTCCTTCAGGCCGACTGAGACGCTGAGAATCAACCGCCCACGTCCCCGCGGGCGGCCCACTCCTGCTCGCGTCGCGGTCCCCGCGGCATGATCTCCTCCCCCCACTCCTACCCAATAACCCAAACACCACTTTCCGGTATCCCTCCCTCGTCACTCCGTCCGCGTGTCCATATCGCGGACGCTCTGCTTCAACCTCGAGAGGGCCCCGTGTCTATGCTATGAACAACCTGTCTATGCCCTATATCGTCTCGCCTTCTGATGCTTTCTCGCCGTGCTATCAGATCCCGTGTCGCTGTCGTGTTCATTTGCTTTCAACCCTCCACCTCCTCCCCCCAGCGCCTGCGCATCCGCCGTCGACTGACCATGTCGAGCGCGTCGATGCTGCGGCGCGGACCGAGGCGGGGGGTATCTTGTCCATCTCGGAGTTGTCTGCGTTCCGCGGGATGCGATTGTACATAGTTACACTCCTGTCTCGTATGCGCCCGCGACTCTAAGTATTGCTATATCTTGGAACCCTGGATCTCTTTCTCTCTCCATATACTTGGGCGCTGTGTCTGTAGTTCGTCGATCGAATGAAAGATCCTTTGCCTGAATGCTCGTCGCCTGACTAGTCTGCTGACAACTAACCAGCTAAGTTGATGATTTGGTACGTGGGTATATGTCGGTATACAGTGACAAGACATCGACTATCGTACATTTAGTTTCCATTCTGTGTTCATTCCGCCGCCACCTCCTCCGCCCTCACAAGGAAGTAATTTGCGCCCACCAGTTTAAGCCTATATTTCTGGGCGAATTCGACAGGGTTCCAGCTCCTGCGCTCCTCAAGTGTGGCCCCGTACTCCGGCTCACCCTGGGGTACTACGAACGGTTCTGCAGATGCAGGTTCTTGATACAGCAGAAAGACTGCGTGTACGTCATGAGCAAAGCTATTCAAATTTGGTAGAAACACAATTATACTTACTGTAGCGATGCATGCCCGAGTTTGGGCGAGGCCCCGGCGGACGGTAGGGCGTGGTCGAGGGGTGCGTCTTGAGTGCGTTCAGCGCATCCGCGGAGTTAGCGGTGAGCGCAGGACCTTTCATCCCCGTAATCTATGATCATGCACACTGCTGGTCACCGTATGCTCATGATCGTCAACGGCAACGCGTATAGACGTACGACCCAGTGCCTGAAGGTACGGTAGAGTGGCTGAGCGCGCGAGGGTGCGTCAGGATCAAGCATCGCGAGCGTGTACGACGCCTCCGCTGCGCCCGCGGGCTGGTCCCATGGCGCGTTGAGCGCGGCGAGCCGGATCTCGGGCTCGTCCTGCGTGTCCGCGACGGAGAGCTCGTTGCCGAGGTTTGCCTCCGCACCGTTCGGGTAGACGACGGAGAAGAGGACAGAGGGCGTAAGTGCAGGGGCGACGGGAAGGACATCGGGGATGATCTGCTCGCGCGCGAGGGCAGCGACGATGGAGGAGAGCGGGTCTGCGTTGGCCATGTTGTTGTCGGGTGCGCGTGGCACGGGTAGGGGGTGTCTTGTACGGTGTCTGTGTCGTATCGATGCAAGTGTTAAGAAAGTATCATCAAGCTGAGCCCAGCCTGTGTCCGCGAACAGTGGATCCCAGTGCTCCAGTCCTCCTCCGCCGAGTCCTGTTCGAAGAGTATCAGCCACCGCCACCGTCACGGTGGTCCACCGGACTCGGGCCGAGCTTTCCGAGATATAACTAGCGACGGGCGCCAGTTGGCGAACGTCACTTATGCATAACCGCCAGCTTTAACAACCGCCGTTCGAGCGGACATGGACCGTATCGAACAACCCCGCGAATTACTTCCTTCATGGTATACCTGTAGAGCCTCGATAATATTGGGAGATTTCTTCCAATCATCACATCAAGATATTCCCACACTGCATTCAATCTTGCATTCAATCTTTCATAGAAGGTAACAGCAGACAACGTTGCCTCAATAGCACCTTCCAACCTCTGCAGTCAGTTTGTGTGCGCTTAGATTCTTCTTACGCCGCAGACTGCGTTCCGTTGACCCCGATGATATGGTTGGCAGAGCATAGGACCTGAGAGCGGTGAGTGAGTTTAACCCAAACGGCCGAGCGCCAAGCGACTTACTTCTCCAATGCCAATGTTGCTGCAGTCGGAGTTCACGTTCGGGTTGTTGGCAAGGATTATATCGAAGGTTGTCCCTGCTTCCGTAGCGATCTTCTCACAAGTATCGCCCGACACCACAACATGGGTAACGTCGCAATCATGGCCGATGATCCCAAGACACAAGGCCTGTGAAACGGCATTCACGTTAACAATCTGTCACTTCGGGTAAAATGGCCAGACAGGTCGTGACCGACCTCGCCGACGTCCAGATTGTCGCACGCAGCATCGATCTTGTCCGCGTTGACGGTCAGGAGTTGGAACCTATAGTGTAAAGTATATGTGAGTTTTCTCGCCAAATACACGATCATGATGAGCGCTGACGTCGGCGTGTTCGTCTCTGCAGCAATGCTGTTGCAAGTGTCGCCGAGCTGCACCGTAGTGTTGCGGGCGCAGTTGGGTTCCTGAGCGAACGCTGCAACAGTCATGCCCACCGTGAGCAAGGCGGCTCGACACCAAGGGGTGAAGCAGCAGCTCTTACCACAACGCGAGGCTGCGATGGCAGCTACAGCGAGAGAAAGGGCAGCGCGGGAGAACATAATGCTGGTGAGTGGCGAAAGACGGTGCGTAGGGATGAGATGCTCGAGAGGGTGAGAGCAGTGAGGTTAAGCCTCTACACTGAGCCCTGTTTATACCTTCTACGAAGAGCATCCTAGGCCAGAACGTTCACTCCTTGACGTACTTTAGCCCAACCTCTTTCGTGCCGAATGACTCGCCGTGGACACTTCGCGTTCTCATTGCCAACTCTCTCAGCGACTGTGGTTCTATCAGACCATAATGTCCGCGTGAAGTCAGAGTGACGGCGTTCTCCCCTTCGAGCTGCGTGATGAACAACATCGGAAGAAGGCTGTGCGAGGGGCAGTCGACCTTTTCCGGCTTTATAGGTACCGCGCCCCGCCCGTTTACCTGCAAGCGCTGATGACCAGAACGTCTACAGCGTCTACCGACATACATTGTCCGAGTCATGATCAAAGTGCCTCCGCCGCGTCGGAGGGATGTTCCCGATGAGACCTCGCGTGTCTGTGGCAGAGTCACTCGATGCCAAGGTGAGTGCTATGTTTAGCCCGTACGCAAGATATACTGCCACGGCCCGTTCTTGACAGCCTCTAAACGCTGACGGGCGGACCCGCTGTCAGGAACTCGCGCGCAGGGAACGTGTCCGGATTCTGCAGCAATTATGCTGCGATCCTGGTACGGACTGAGTGTCCATCCGTTCGGTTCATCACGCTGATATCCGTATACTAGCAGCAGACCACGCGAACGCTTGCATGGACGCCGAACGGCGCCTTCTGTTCGGTGCAGCTCAGATATCGGGATGCGCTCATCGCTATTGGCCATCGTGCACAGCTATACGTGCTCTGGCCCGCATGAAGCGCTGCGGCGTCGCCACGCCTTAGGTATATAGATACCGTCCGTCCGCAGGTCAAGTCCTCTTTGCCTTTGGAAAATTTCTGCGGGGCAGGCCGCGCTGATAATTTTCTTTGAACGCCAAGGGCCGGCGCAAGCCCGGTGTAGCAGATACAGAGGGACAGTGCATGCTGAGTGCCGCCGGCTCTCTCAAAGGAAGGTTTGTCGTACTAATATCTCGCTAGGCTCGTTCAGCTGACTAGCAGAGTCCTACTCATGCTAGATACAGGGCTATGATATAGACGCTGCACGCTACGCGTCAACGTTCCCCCAGAGACGCGCTGCTCCACCAGCATCCTGCAAGTAGCCAGCTCACCCTAGATATACGGACAGCACTGGACACAGCTCGATATGCAGTCCATGCACCTCGCTCTCTTCCCATGCCCTAGACCACCTGAAGATATCTGTTCGTACGATGTATAGAATATAATCCGGGCCACAGTTCATTACCCCACCTACTCACCATTCGTTTCGAGATGTGCGATCCTCTGCTCCCTTCAGAGCTCTACAACTTCCAACCCCCTCGCGCCATTCTTGTGAGTTTATCAAAATGCTTCAACAAGTCAACTTCGCGCTTACTTGAATGTTTGCGCAGGACGACGATTCAGCGTTCCCGGAGGGTACCATCGTTACCTTCGACTCAACTAAGCTCGGTATAGTGCCCGCCTACTCCAAAGGATCAGAAGGAAGATGGTACTTGGAGACGCTACAGGCCGCAGCATTTGATGTAGACTCCATAATCAGGGTAAGTCGTGATCCCCGGCTCCGATACTCTTAGCTCAGCGCACGCAAACGGTACCAGGGAGAGGACATCCCATGCGGCAGCATCGCCAAATTCAATGCTGGGGCGGAGATCGCGTACGAGAAAGGCGACGAGGGATGGATCCTATGTCTGGAGGGCCAGATCATGCATCCCGCCGAAGACGAACATCCGCCTCCAAGCCCACGGCACGAAGTACGTACTATTCCGTTTTTCTGGGGGAAATTGATGACCTAGCAGTCCCTTTGTATGTCAGCTTCTTTATCAGAACACATACAAGAACCGCCAATGCATGCCTACCGAGCTCGCTCCAATCGAGTACCATGCTACACCCCTGGCTGCCATCATTGACAACAAGATGGTCGTCCAGGACGCGACCTCTGCGGCGTACGGTGAGGCAGTTGGCAACCAGAAGTTGTCACTGCGCTTGCAGGTGCGTAGCCTCTATCGGAGCACGACGCGTCGTCTGAACGCGTCTACAACAGTTCCCCGAATTGCGATACGACCGCCCTCAGTTCAACGTGCGGTTCACGAAGGAACGGAAGATCATCGCGCGCGGGGACTTGGCGTTGCACATCGCTACGGAGATGCGCGACCATATGGTATGACTCCTATGCATTCCATATGATGACTTTTTCCACTGACGAGACCGTTCACCAGGACGAGGCCGGGAAGCGCAACACTCCGCTGCGACACGAGGGCAAGGTGGTCGAGTTCGGACAGCTAGTGCTCATGAGCGTAACCTTCCAATCGAAGGGGAGCATCCAGCCTATCTTTGGAGTGCTCTGCGAGTAGATCTCTGGATGTCCCTGAGCTACCGAGTTGAGCCGACAGGCTGAGGACGTCGTGCAGATGGGGGGACTCGTCAGTCTGCCGGTAATTGATTGATGCATGTGTTTGATTTGTGCAACTGCGATCCATAGACTTCGACCATCTTGAAAGACTCTGCGCGTATATCTCAAGAGTAAACCATACCCCGGGTCTCTCTGAATATGCCCAGCGCCTCTAAGTATCACTACATGTTCTGGGGGTGGGTAACGATCCGCACCTTTCCTACTCTCAGGTCGGAGGAGCGCTAATGGAAAGATAATTATCACAACATATTTTTCGGGAGCCTGGTTGCGAGTGCCGGTGAGGGTGCGGCCGTGTGTTGTCGTCTAGGATTCTTCCTCTTCCTGTAGACGAATACTCAGCTGCCATACCGATGATACCAATAGAGCGTCATGGAAAGGATGCCTTCGAAACACGGCAGTGCAGACATTGTACCCGACTTACTTGGGGATCCAGCCCGAAGGCATGCGGTATAACGGACTGCCACAAGTAATCTCGTCTTTCATTGATCCAGCTTCGAAACTCCCAGGAACAGGTAAGGCAAAGCGAGGAGGAAACAGCCCAGGCGAGCCGCGGGGGGGGATTGATGGAGTTGAGCTTGCTGAGGTCCAGGAGTTCGCGCAACGGATCGGGAGAGGGTCCATAACTCATCTCCCAAAGGGCGGCCCGCCATTTTTTGACGACCTGAAGACAAGCGATGCCATTGGCGTCGTGACCAGTGTTCTCCGGCGCGGCCGTATGGCCCCTGCAAGGGTGCGTGTTTGAATTGAACATGCTGCCGCTATCGAGCTCTTTTCCCATCCTGGCCCGGAAAACCCTGAGCTGTTCGCACCCCCTCATATACTGCAGGAGGGTTGGGGCGTCGAGGCACTTCCACTTGGCAGAAGCGCCGAGTTCATAGATATAGCCCGACTCATCATCTCGATCAGCGTCGACGGGGATGCGGTAAAGGGTGTAGAAGGCAGCTGGCAGGATTTCCGGACACCCGTACTCTTGAGCGAACATGATTGCGGACGCGGGCTCGGGTAGACGTCCAGAGTAATCCGCGTCTTCCATCGACTCCATATCTGGCAGAACAATCGAGTCTCTTGCGACATTCATGAAGGCCTCTGTCTCGGCCTCCCGAATGTCCCACTCGAACAGGCTGGTCGGCCAATCAGCAACGACGCGTTGAATTAGCCCATCTCGCAGACTCTCCAGCATGTATTTGTCCGCCAAGCGGGTGACAGCAGCCAGGTTGTGGGCGACCACGTATTTCAAGTTTGGACCCACGGGCAAAGAGTATCTGACACGGACAATTAGTGAAATACCGCATGATTGCAGTCTGAGATCTGAAGACTCACGACGGCTTGTATATGCAGTCGAGGAGCGCCGCAAGATCCCTCGCTTTGTCAGGCAACTCCACCATCGGCAGCTCGTCGTAGGTCGGACCCGTACCGCCGGTGGCATCGGCAAACAGATTGAAAAACGCTACCGAGTGGAAACCGAGGATAGTCTTGTGAACCCTGAACAGACGATATTTGGTCTTGTCGCTCTCTGTGTCGGAAAGCAACTTGATGGGGGCGCGAAGGATGATATCGCCGGTGGGGAAGTACAGCTTGGGATGCCGTATCCACGTTTCTTTGGGTGACGACATGGGGAAGTTTTCGATGACAAGCAGGGGGATGGCGCAGGGTGGTCAGTTTCGGACGTGGTCAGGTTGTGGTCTGCTTTACATAGCAAAAGTCAAGACAAGGAAACGAATTGACCAGTGGGTGGTACTAGTACTAAGTAGGTCGCTCGGATGCGCGTTAGCGTCATTTAGTATCCCGATCGCATCGGACTCGTTCGGATGCAGCCGATACTTTGTATACCAGACTCACTCACTTCGGCGCCCACCTTGTTGGTTCAACTGGTACTGTGTACTTAAATAAGCTCTAGTAGTCCTCCTCAACGTCTTTAGCGGCAAGAAATCACATTCGACAGAATCTACGACACAATTTATGATCCAGTGCACTGTTAGGCTGCTACTAGATCTTTGCGACCCCAGCCACAGCTTTGTGCTCGCTTACTGCTTGCCCCCATCCTTGATGAAGAAGAGGCCGGAGAGCCCGACTACCGAAACAAGCTGGTTAGTGTTTTCCTACGGGTAACTGGTTCAAGTGCGCCTACGTGTATCCTTGTTCTCGGCGAAGCCTCCGAAGGCCATCACGTCGGAGCAGTAAAAGGTGTTTCCCTCGTTCGCGCCGTTACCGTTTCCGAAAGGCTATATGAGCGTACGCATCGTCAGATGTCAAAGCATGCCGAAAGAGTACACGAACGTACGCCAGCAGTACGAGTAGTCGCCGTGCTGGTGTTGAAGATATCAAAGTACACCTGGCTGACGAATTCGCGCCCGTAGTAGGTCTGGGAGCCGGCGCGGCCGTACACGGCGACGAGCACTTCGTTGGCTAGCAAGCAGTGAGGTCGGCATGAGTACTCAACGATTAGAATAGAGACGCTATGCACCATTAAAGTCGATCGTAGCGGCCTGCGGGAACTGGCTCCCGTGGGTAAGCGTCGTCGTGGTGCCTCCGGCGAGGTTGTACGTCACGGAGAAACCGTCAATCTGATGGTACGGATAATGAGGCTGGAGGTGCGTCGGAGAGACCAGATCTACGCACAACCCATCCTGAAGAAATTTTCATCTGCTTGATGGGACGGTTCGCATCGAGTTGTTCCTTCTCTGTACACAGTGAATTCAAGCCCAGGAGTGCCGATGTTTATACATGGGGCGTACTAGTGCCGGCGTTGACGAAGAACTTGCCTGCACCAGAATGACACTCAGCATCTCGCCGCACACATCTCGAATGCATATCCATGGTACTTACCGTCAGGGGAACGCATCATCACGTCTTGGAACATAGCACCTTGTGTGCCGCCGAGCGTGGAGGTCGTAACAAAGCTCTGCATCGTGTAAGACGTGAGGGGAGAGACCTTGAAGTGTTGGATAGAAGTCGTGGGGGTGACTGAGAGTCTAGGGGTCGTAGCAGGGCGACCTTATATCTACCCCCGATGGCAATAAGAGACGCCTGTGCTCCAGAGAGTAATACACGGCGCGAGCAGGCCCACATACACAGTCGCCTCAATCGGAACTCCAGTATCCCTTGACGTGCAGGGGGAATGAGCTCCTACCGAACGGGAGGCAGATATAGCAAACAAAGGCCGCTATACGTTGATGAGCTGAATACGCCATAGGACATGTGTAGCCAAGAAGAGGACATGCTCGCCTCAGAGCGCGAAAATACTAGATCCATTGTCAGTGGTCATGGAAGTGTGAACCTCGTGGTACATACCAGTGCTGTGATTCCAAACGCAGTGTAGTCCTTCGAGGTAGAACGCCGTCGGCGGTGTTCTCCCTTCGGGTCGGTGTAGGCAAATTACATACACATGACAGACGGCGAGGTGCATAGAGTGGTGCAGGCAGACAGCGCACGTAATCTCAAGGAGCGGGTGTCTCGGCGAGAGACGTAAGCCAGTGAGCTGGAAGCCCCTTTACTTGGAGCTTCTATACAACAAAATGTCGTGAAGGGGATGTGCTTTCTGTATACGGACGAGTTTCGAAACAATGAGCATGACAGCAAGAATAGAAGAAGGTTCGTGGGTAAGTGTGCTTTCCTCAATCAAGCGGTGGGTTACATACCAGAGCCACACTCCAATGATCGTGGCCTTCGATGGATGTGACGTTCAACGGTAACCGAACAAAGGTGCACGGGACAGACCACGCGCAACCCTGTACGCGAGTAAGTGGGTCAGATGGTATTGGAGTCGGTTGTATGCTTGAGCAGTACAATGGAATCAACTTGTAGGGGTAGCTTTATGTCTCCTTAAGGTCCACTTTGTTACCGTTGTACAATACCATCATCTTGTGTGCATCAGGAAACACCAAAACCTCCAGATGGAGACGCCTGTCTCCAACGCTCCAGGGGCCTCCATACGGAGACGCGTTCTCCACCCCGTTGACAATCCCTCGAAAGCTGCGTATTTTCGTTCATAAACATAAACATACGCTCTTCTGGAGCGTGATCATGATCTATTTAAGGGCAAGAAAGCAGCACGGCGCTGGTGAGTTGCGCGGGAAAGCCGTGGGACAGGCTCCATAGTCTTCATTTTGGCACTGATGGAGACGCCCTGTCTCCATATGATGGGGGGTGTCTCCAGCGCCTCCATCCAGCCATGCGTTACCATATGAGGCCCATGGTTCACGGAGGCTTTCCTGATGTGGATGATGCGCCTGTTAACGCCCCCGCGAAATAGAGCTAGATAGTTCCGTCGGACGTGTAGTGAGACATATTAGAGCATGGTCAGTAACGATATAGCGCGCAAGTGTCGTTGCCCCAGCGATACCAAGTGGTGGTTCGTCGAATATGCGGGCGCCTAAAACAGGCGTATGGTAGAGATTCCGAATTAGGCAAAGTCGAAAACAGTTGTACCAAAAAGTGCTTGACACGTGCGAATGGTTGTAGTACTTGTACGACCTCATGTTAAAGTCTTCAAGGAGTTCACGCACAACCTCAAATGTCGTGAAAAAACTCCACGCTATTATTGGGATAAGTATACTACTGTCTAGTATGATAATCCCCGTCCACCTCTGGATACATTCGAACGTGACGTTACTGCACAGAATGCATCCGCGTTCATCCATTGTATGGGCGGAGACTAGGGTTCAGCCAGTCATACATCGACACCCCCGAGAACTGCTCCCCGCCAACCTTGCCGCCAGTAGCGGAGCCGACCCAACGGTGATAGAACGGCTGGTCGAGCACGAGGCTCTGGCCGGTGAGGTTGAATCGGTATTGCTCGCCGTCCTTGAGCGTGTACTCAAGGATGAAACCGTCCATAACGTTCACCCCGCTCGGCGCGTCGAACGCAAGCCCGTACGGAGTGATGGTGACGAGGTCGCGCGTGCGCGAGCCCAGCAGGCTGCACTGGTTTTGGAGGATCGCGCCGGCGTGCTCGAGGAAGCCCGTATTGAAGTTGCGTGTCGAGCCAGTGATAGCCGCGTAGACCGCCGAGAGATCGTATGGGCCGACCTGCGCATCGAGGAAGTACCAGTCGTCCATGAAAGTGTCGATTCGCTGCGGCATCCAGTTCTGGTCGTGGTAGCCTAAGCCAGTGAACTGCAGGCGGCTGCCGCCGAGGGTGACGTCGACCGTTACCGGGCCGCCGGGCTGCGACGTCGCCCAGCCGAGCTGCTTGAAGAAGATCTCCTCGCCCGCGTTGAGCTCGGCGTTGGCTGGGAGCGCACTCTCGAAGTAGGTCGACGTAGTGGTGTTGCAGCCGAAGTGGGATGGGGCGTCGCTCCGGATCTCGAGCGTGCCCGAGACACCAAATTCAGGTGCGTCCAGCTTGACGCTGAATGTCGATCGGTCGGCGGAATTGTGGAAAGAGCCGGCGCCGGCCCAGTTGCCGCTCACGGCCTCGCCAACGTGGGAGACAGTACCCGCGCTTGCGGGGATGGTGTACGCAAAGACAGTGCCATTGGAGAAGGCGCCGTTGAGCACGACATAGTTTTCGGGGGCATCCGCACCACCGGAGACAGTCTTCAGGATGGTGAGGGGGTACCCTGTGCTCACAGTGTTAACACGACGCTATTGCACTGAAAGTACAATATACTCGCCCTGATAGAAAGTGATATGCAAGCTTGGGGGAGCTTGGCCATCGACAGCGGGACTACTGGCTTGTACCCACCACCATTCGGTAGCATTATTGGACGAGTCTACGGTAATGTACTGCCCGTCAAGGGGGATGTTTTCGCGAACGTGATAGGGACGGCCGAGCAGCCCTAAGGAGATAGATTAACATTGATGACGATGCGAGTAGCATGGATGAGATGTAACGCACCTGCAAAGCAGCTGGAAGCCAACGCAAGCATCACATTGGAGAGGATAATCGACCGCCGCATGATGGCAAGTAGGGGCAGAACAAGAAGATCTGAAGGGGGGAAGCCCGGGAGCTGGGTGGGTTGCTGACCATCTATCTACGCAGATACTTATACGGAATAGGACCTGACACTTCCGGGTCGGTGTATGTCGTATGTCCTGCAAAAACAACGTTGCGGTGGCTTCTGGTTTGACATCTCCGAGTCGGCCTTCGAACGACGTGTCGCATCAAACAAGATATGGCGAACAGCGTTTAGGCTCAGAGATGGGACAGAGCACCAGATCAATACAAATTATAGTCAGCAAACAGCACAGCGAAGTCAGAATTTTCGCGACCTTTGAGCGCGGAAGGCGACTGTGATACCTGCAATACTGCAGTTGCAGAATGTGTTACAGCACACTCCATAGGCGTTTTATATCGGATGAGGAACATCTGTATTGTTAGCAGCCATCAGCATCCATACAAACTTGCAGCACGGATTATACTGCACATATGATATGATCATCGCACGTGTGCGAGCAATGTTAGGAGTGCGGAGATATCATCAGATGCTCCCGCATTTTGATATTTGAGTGATCTCCCGTAATTATGGACCAAAGCCGCTGAGATCCGGTTGCTATCAAGACGTTATTCATCTCCTCAAAGGGAAACAGTGATTGAGCAAGAAGAAGAGTAAGTAGGATGGTCTTACGACGTTCTGAGCACATGGTTCGAGCGGGTTGCATATGTCTATCATGACGGTGGCATGTTCGAGTTGAAATTTTTAGTGGTTCATCAAGCGAGAGAGCGTGACCAAAGCAACAGAGCATATAGGCACACCATCTGAGACAGTGACCGGGGGCAGTAAAAGGCGAATGATGCGAGACCAAATCGGAATAGGCAATTTCGTTGGGGCTGTTGGCAAACATGTGTAAACACCCCGCGCCTACGTACACGGCGAACGCCGGAGCCATCTCTTCCCGTAGTTTCACTGCGAGCTACAATTTGGTGCAATATTCTCAAGCTCGTCTACTATCGACGCTATCGTTGGCTTCTCGTGACCGCTGATCTCATACTGAGCGCTGCTCCTTCATGATCTACGAAAAGTGCTAAGATCGCCGGAGCTCCCGTCACACTGGTGCTTTACCTTCTGAGCTATAGTAGTTTAGCACCACCAGTGAACGTTAACAGTCACAGCGTGGGTTGGATTCCATACTGGAATTTGGCCTAACACACTGTTCAAACGGCAAATGGCTGGTCTCGGAACGCATTGCACCATAAATCAACCCCCAAAGAGCGAAGTGTACACGCCTTAGTCTCATCGTGCTGCATCTGCTGCTACCGCCTCGCACGCTGACAGGTAATAATATCATGGGGCGTAAACCACGTCCATTTTTCATAGTCAAGGTGTGTCGGTAGCAGCTGGCTCACTTCCCCAACATTATCTTCTCCGCCGCATTCAGACCCACTGCGGCTAGCCAGACAAGCTTAGCGATGCGCGCCAGGGTATATTTCTAACTTCATGCACACCGCTCCATATCCGGAGTCGTTCTCATCGATATCGCGGCGCCCTCTCACGTCGAGCACTCACGCACCCGGTTTTCACCCGAAGAACCCACGGTGAGCCCGCCCTCCTTCGCATGAACCCCTTTCTACCTGATCTGAATCTCCCCGAAACGTCGCGACTGCCGCAATCTCACGCTGCACCCGGCTCGACGTCTTCCAACGCCCACATCTATATCGCCGCCAAGTTCATTCCTGCGGCGTTCTACCGGGTTACTGGTCCCGCGCACCTTGATCTTCGCGGATGTTCCCTCCGATGGCCCTGTACGTGTTCCCCCCACCACGCGCGACTCGGACGACCTATCACGACCCACGCCTGTCCAGAGACGCCTTCGTTTTCTGATTCCCAGCACCACCCACATCACGGCCAACGCCTCGACTTTCGTCTAATTCGCGCGCCCAGCATGGCACCATTCTCGCCCGAAGCGTGGCGACGCCCGTGCGGAAGGTTCCACGCACACGGATTATGGGGTGCTGCTTTTCACGCGTGTCGCGCTCGCTCGCCACCACGGCTTTCTTTGGAACGGCTCTTGTGGGTGCCTGGCTATGCACCGCCCTGGAGGCCGGTCACGCGTCAGGACGCCTTGCGCGAGCATGGCCTTGGCCGTCTCGGGTAGGACGACTGCATGCGCATGCGTACGACTACGCGGATGCATATGTGCGTATTCTGACTGGTCGTCTCGTAGTTCACATCTATGATCATCGCCAGCACGTCGTTGTTCCTACGGCATCCCCATTCACGCCTGCGGCCATTCATCGGATGCGCCACCAACAGAGAGACTCCGGGCAGCCCTTCTCAGGCCAGCTCACATAACGCACTCGAGCACCCACCTCCGGCGGCCCTGTAGCACGCAGAATCCCAACTCGCGACTCTTCAATACCCCGCTCACTCATCTTATGCCGCAAGTGTGAAGAGCGACGAAGGAGCGCACGCCCGCGCGCGATCGGACCCTGGCCATGGGCGCACATGCGTCCTCCCCGAGCGAACATTCCACCGGACGGGGCAGGGGAACGCGTGTCCGGAAGCACGCGCGCAGACGCGGCGGTACGTAACGCACCTACGTCGGAGGCGCTGCCTCGTTGTGCTCTTGCGCGCGCTGCGTTCACATCGCCCTCGTCGCTCGTGCGACGTGCTGCCGGGGGAGGACCCCCGAGAGCCCGGCGTGCATTTCGCGGCTGGCTGGGCGAGGGCGAGGCCGCGCACACGGGTGTGGCGTGTCCCGGCAACAGGGAGTTCTCCGGGGAAGTTACGAGTTTGCGAGCCGCTGCATGCTACCACCGTGTGCGCATGATGGTCTTTCGGTGTGTGCGTCGGCGACTGCGGGCTGTACGCGAGCGTGGCTGACGTACACCCAGACAGCACACACATGTACACCCCGCCGCGACCCTCCGCTCGGTATTCACTTGCACCCATTTCCGGTCTTCTGCCCGACGTGTACGGCACCCCACACCCATCCTCTCGGGCACACCCTCCCGCTGCGCGGCAGCTGCATTGCAAGCTCATCACCAAACCCGCCCGCAGCTGGGCCTCCCGACTCCCACACTCGTCAACCACCCACC
Source organism: Lenzites betulinus (assembly GCA_022264855.1). NCBI lineage: Eukaryota > Fungi > Basidiomycota > Agaricomycetes > Polyporales > Polyporaceae > Lenzites > Lenzites betulinus. Next base: position 67,548 of record JABYQU010000067.1, on the reverse strand, counting down.
CGCGACCGCCGAGCACCCGCCGCACGCGACGCCCTAATTGAAGGGCATAATGAAGCCTCCCAGCCTAACCCGCCACGTCCAGCACGTCCGCGATGACGCCACGCCCCGGGGCCCCGTCGCCTGCCAGAGCCCCAATAACGTCACGATCGCCCGATGCGGGAACGCGGCGGGGCACGCGCCGCACGCGATAGGCCGCGCAGAGCTTAACGCTATCGGATGTGGACGCGCGACAGGCCTGTACAGCGCGTAGGGCCGTCGCATCTGTCTCTGTCCGCGTCCGCGTCAGCCGCTAGCGGCGTGGGTGGCGGGACGGCGGGCGTCGACGTCGACGTGTGCGGGGCGCGGCCGTGTGGGCGTGGTGCCCGCGCAGACGTTGACGTTGCCCCATTGGGGCGTTGCGTTAGCGTTCGGGGATGGGCTCGCGGCGCAGCTTGGGGTCCGCACGATGCCGGCACGCAGGTGCCCACGGGCCACAGCTCTGGGACGAGGCTCGGGAAACGGACACGTCTAGACTGCGGTGCGTACGTACTTGTTCCCTGTACACGGCGCGGACGGTGAAGGAGGGTGCGTACTGCGCAGGCCCGCGGGGGACCCTGGCGGGACGGGCGGTCGCGGTGTTGCGGCGTGCACGTGCCCGCGCGTCGCAGCAGCACATGGACGTGCACCCGAGCGCGAGCCTAGCGTGCGATCGCCAGACTGCTGCGTCGATTCAGTTTCTGGATGCCTTACGAGAACGCACACCTCGGGGCCCGATAAGGTCGGGGGTTGGGGCACGGGCTCTGAGTGACAGTCTCCCTGGGGTGCCGCGAAGGAAGAGCAGATCGACAGGCCGTCACTGATCCATGCAAGCAGGCGAGCAGGTGCGCACTACCAATACCATTGTGCGTGTACGTACAATAGTTCAACGACTCGCCGGCGGGGAGGTAATACACAGACCAGAAGCGGCAGCGGCAATGGCAGCGCCTAAAGACCCTGGTCCTGCCGCCTGGGGCAACTGCGCAGAGGGTGCTGACCTGGGCGGGGATCACCCGGTCGCGTAAGGCTATTACGGGCGACACCGTCGCGCTGGAATGTGCGCGCGGCCAAGTCGGGCCAACAGCGCGCCCCCCGCGCACTCCGTGATGCGCTGTGTGGCGGAGCGCGCGGCGTTCTGTCTGTGACCTGTCGAGGGCGGGCGGGGTGCTGCCCTGCCGCCCGCGGCCAGCACGCCGAGCTGGGGTGATGGTGGTAGAAAATAGTATGGGTTGTACCGTACACGGTGCGTGGCGCCGACCGGTCTGGAACGGCGAGAATCACAGAGCGGGCGGGGAGCGTGGTCCTGATGCGCAGGGCGGCACAGAGCAGATGTGCGGACTGCGCCCGGATCGGTTGTGGCACCAAGGTTTGTTTTGTCCATGTAAGGAGAGGCGAAGGCATGACGGGGGCGCGGAGGTGCGTCACCTACTCTGTTTGGCCGCGAGGTGCGATGCATACCGTCGGACTCGGACTTGCACTTGGACTGGGACCTGGCCGTGGGCGTGTCGCGATCAGGCTCGACGCTGCTGCTGCCGCTCCCAACGCGTCCGTCCTAACGCCTTCGCCCTATGACTCTGGGCAGAGCCTGAACATGATCACCACCCCGAGGCGTCGCCCGAGCGTCACGGCGTGCCGCACGGCCGTCCGGCGCGAGCCCCCTGCGCAGCAGCAGCAGCCCTCTCGAGGGCCGCCCCAGGCCCTGCCGTAAGCCCCCGCGCGGCAAGCAGCATCAACGCCGACTCGACTCAGCCGCATCCACCTGCAGGGTCCAGCGTCCAGCGTTCGCCGTCGATGACGACACAGTCGCAGAACAGCGGGCAAGCGAGGTGGGGGCTCAGCGAGAGATCCGCCCGCTCGCAGTACCCCAGGCTGTACTGCGAACACCACCACCACCACCAGGAGGAGCAGCAGGAGAAGGAGCGGCGGCGCGAGCTAGCCCGGACGGGGCCGCTCGCGCCGCCAGACGCGTCGTGCGGGGAATCGTGCGATCCTGTGAGCCTGGGACCCGGGACGGCCGAGCGGACGGCGGTGCTGGTGGTGGTGGCGCAGCTGTGACGGACGCGCGGCCATGCGCGCGGGAGCGGGAGACCTAGAGCGCGAGGTCGAGGGAGGCTTTTCAGCAGCTCGGTCTGCCTGAGCGGGAGAGGTGCACGTCCCGAGCGTGAGGCAGCTCGAGGCGTAGGGGCGCACTCGTCGTGTGGGCGTGGAGCCGACGCTCGATCATAGTAGGTCGGACGGACTAGGGATGGAGGCTTAAGGTCCGGCGCGGTAGGTTCAATCGAGCGGGCGCGTGGAGGCTGACGTCTTGAAGCTCGGAACATGAAGGTTGCGGAGCTAGGCCAGATAGAGGCGGCCGGGGAAGTCTGTGGGTGATGGAAGGCGAGCGTAGCGTGATGGTCTTGTCAGTGTCGACCGCGGGCTCCGGCAGTGCACGGTTTGGTAGGGACATCGAGAGGCGCGATGTGGACGGCCCGGGCCATGCATGCGGACTGAGCGCTGGGCGTTTCAGACGTTTACAGTGTATCAGCCCCGGACGGCTTTCGAACTAGCGAGAACATAGCACGGGATGAGACGAGGCGCGAGCCGTGCGAGATTGGTGTCCCCATGCGGCATGTTCCCGGTCCAGAGGTGCTATAACGAGCAGAGCATCGTCAGCGGGTTGGAATTCCGGGGATATCGGAGAAGGGGCGAGAGCAGCATGGAAGGCGGATAGCTCGACGGCCGAGCGTGCAGATTGCAAGGAGGCTTCCGGGGGTAGGGCCACAAGACCTGGGGCGGCGCAAGGCCCGACGACAATCTGGCCTTCGTAAGTTCAGAGCGGCGTACGGCCGAGCGACACATCCTGTCATTGCTTGTACAAGGAGGCGCCGCGTTCCTGGTCGAGAGCCACGAGGGGTGACGTGGACGAGAGGGTCGGTGGAGAGAGTTCCGGACGGTATGGTAAGCCGCTGCGAGTAGTAAGGAGGGTTAGTGTCCTGTAAGTTCGAGCGTGTCGTCAAGGGCAAGGAGGTGAACGAGACGTGGTCTTCGTAGTCCGATGTATTCGGAATATGCGGCCGGGGGTGAAATAATTACGTACGAGCTTGTTCGAGAATATGGCTGCACATGCAAATAGAACGAGGGCTCGACTTGGAAAAGATGGCTGTGTATGAAGGTTGTGTAGGTGAGGAACGTCACGTACGAGGTAGGTGCTTAGTTGTGGAAGAACCTGTGGCCGCGTTCAGCCAAATTGCGCTTACCACCACACATCGGCACCTTCTAGACATTGCTGTCGGACCCTATGAGTAAGAAGCGATTTTGATAAGCTACTCGTTGGCACACTTACTCACCTCGTTACTCAGCGCAGAGGGCGACGCCAACGTTACGAGGCGATGCTCGAGCGAACCCATCGGAGGTGCAAAACGTCGGGGACAAGGAGGTCGGAGGCGCAACGTCACTTGGAGCGTATAAAGGGGAGACGCAGCCGGCCAGACGTCCCCAGAGCACCCCAGGCTGCGGCCGGGGCCAGCACCACGTACATAGCACCACGCATTGCAGCAGAGTGATTTGGCGTGCCGTAGGCCTATACGACATCCCGCTCGTCCGTGTCATCTCGGACGGTCGAGTGGTTGTGCGCGGTAGAGCTCAGCCGTCTCGGAGTCGCTGCTGCCACGTCCACGCCAGGGCGCGATCCACAGGCCATGCGTTATGGCATCAGCGGGCCCAACCGCCGCACGTCCATTAGCCACCTGTGCCTCTGCCGCATTGCCACCAGTCTCACCAGCACCAGCCGTCCTGCGGAAATAAACGCGAGGCACGGGCAGGGACTTCGCGCCAGCGCCGCGGAGGAGGTTGTGCGGCGAAGAGCGGGGGGCGAGGTGTCTCCCGGCGCGTCGCGAGCTGGGGCGGCGCGCGCGTCGTACGCTGAAGTCACGGCGGTGAAAGGGGCGAGTGCGTCCGGGCCCGGGTGCATGGCGGGAAAATTGCGCTCCGCGATGGCCGCTGGGGGTTCTGAGTCGCGGAGAAGACTGGAGAAGAGGGCACAAGTCAGCGTAGACTTGCGGGCGGGATCCATGGATGCCTAATTAACTGCGAAGAGTCGCTGGCCATGGGCGGACCACGGTCACGGTGCATGCGGGACGATGCCGAGCCCGCAAGGTTTAGGCATACGGGCGCCATCCCCTTCGCTGTCAACAAAGGACTTACTTACGTCTGGTCTGCGTCAGCTCTCGAGACGCGGCGCACGGTGACAGAAGTCTTGCTTGTGCGCACTCACCCGTACCCGTCCCCGCGCTCAGAGACAGAGGCAGATGCAGCCCCGGCGCGAGCACACGCACGAGCGCGGCCCCGGTGGTGGCACCGCGTGCGAAGCCCGAGCCGCAGGGCCACACGGCGCGTCTCGGTGCGCGGCGGGTGACTATCCCTTTTGCGGCGATCGGAAACCGGGCGCGCATGATGCTCATGCCTGGTGAAACGGGTGGCGACTCGCAGGGGCGGCACCTGCACGTCACGGTATTGTCGCAGATGGTGAGCTTGAATTCGGGCCTGTCACGATCAGTATCAGTGTGCTGGGTGCGCGGAAGGGGGGATTACATGGTTCTTACCTCATACGTCGGCGTCACCGTCACCCGCCCGCGAGGGCTACGACGGGCATTTTTTGCGAGACTCAGAGTGTGCGCGGGCGAGCGGTGCCAGAAGGCTGGAGCGCAATCAATGCGAGGCATGCTTGCGCGCGTCGGCGCGATCGGTGGTGGTGGCACAGCGCGGCCGGCATGGCCCGGGAGGCTGCTGCCTAACCTCCTCCCGCCAGCGGCCAGGAGCGTCCGCTCGGCATAGCGCGGGCAGCTATTGAGACCACCTATCAGCGATGGCCCCCATAAACGCAGACAAACTCACCGCAGAACCTCGGCGCCGCGCTAGTGGCACGCTGCGCACCCGGCCCAGTACTAGCTAGCACAGAAGCGCGAACACCTTGAAGAATATTTTGGGGAGGAAGGGGCGCGCTCGGCGTCGGCCGAGGAGGGCTGCGGCAGCGTCCGAGGGGACGCCACACGTATCATCCTTCTGCGAGTTCTCGATCGTCCGCGCGCAAACTGCCGCGCCCGCCTTCCGGGTTTCGCCCCCTTCCCGTCGACGGCCTGCTCTGAGCTTGCGAGTTGCCTGATGCACGTCAGGGCGCCGTAAATTTTGTCGGGGCCTTCTAGCTCCAGGCGGGCGTGTGAGGCGAGAGACAGGACAGGACAGGACGGCAGGCGTGTTTGGCGGGTGGCACGCATACGAATGCTTGCCTGCTCGGTCCGAGTCGGTTGCGTCGCGTCCCATTCCTCTAACTTTGCGATCCGTGCACGAATCAGCGCGAATCACCATCGCGCGCGGTCAGGCTCACCGTCCACTCGCTGCTTGCTGATATAGTGATAAGCAGGCCCCCGTGCGCGCACGATCGGCCGCCTGCCCTCCCTTCCGCCTCTCGAGATCGAGGCTTCGAGTCCGACGGGCATCACTCAAACTGTGATGATCCCAGGGCCAGGGGAGACGGTCACGAAGCACGGTGCGCGAGCCTCGAGCCTCGAGGGGCGCGTACATATTAAGGAGTAAGGAGTACTTAGGACGGGCGCACGGGCGGTCCGAGCCGGACGATCGCGGGCGAGCCCGAGGCCGCCTGCGAGTTCGAGTCCGCGAGCCTGAGCCTGATGGGGTTGGTTGGTCGCGGGCGGGCGACGCGGGTGAGAGGTCCGCGTGTCCAGTGTGCTCGGGATGGTGATCTGTGCGCCCGGGCCCGGGGTCTTGAGGGCGCCCCGGGTCATAGAGGGCGCGGCAGATGGGAGAGGTACGTGCCCGTCAAAGGTGCCATGGACGGCGTGGCATGCAGGGCGGAGAAGAGCTCAGGCCTGAGGGACGCGGCCCGGGCGAGGACCTGAGTTCGCGCGCGGGGCGCCGTGGTGCATGCGCAAGTTTGTACGTGGCGTGACAAAAACGCGAGTGACAGGGTGTGCTTTCTACTGAACGCGCGCGTAACTTGAAGTTGTAAGTGCCTGCCGACCTGCCAAATTCGAGTCGTGCGATCGATTCGAGCCTGACGGGGTGTCCCTCCATCGTCCCTCACTCAGGTTTATCCTACGGCACGCGCGTACGCGCCCGGGGACGTCTTAATGACACTGCGCAGTACGATACACCCAGATCGAACGCGCTCACACACCCACTCTCCGCAGAAGCACTCCCAAACGCGGCGACGCCGCCAGCCCGCCATTGATGTTTAATTTCGGACACACCGCATCGATCCGCGACGCGTCTCCCGCTCCGTATGCATATGCACAGCACGGCATTCAATATTCAATATCGTCTATAGTTAATGGCAATGGTAATGGATTTGCACCCGCGACGATGACAGTGCCAGTGGTGCATGCCCGCGCGCGGAGATGAGCGGGGCTGCGCATGCGCTTCGGCGTCGAGAAATCGATCGCGGGCGAACCTCCGCGTCCTCCTCTAACTTCATATCACTAATCAATCCTAATCCCCCAATCCCAATACCAATGCCAGTACCAATAGGTGATGTGCCACGGCCACCCGCGACCCATCGCCTTTTCGCCCTGGGGGACGCTAGCAATAGCGAAGTATACTAGCTAATCCCAGGGCAGCCACAGGCGCGCCGCGCCGCCCGTCGCGCGCAGACGGTCAAATAGCCTTTAGCGCAGCGACGTGCCAGTGGACGTGCGCCGCGCATGCTTCGCGGGTACGCGGCGGGCACTCGCACTCCCCCGTTCGGACGCGGCGCTGCGCGCTGTACGTACGCGCACCAGGGCCCGCTCTATGTGGTGGCAGGTGCGGTCGAGGCGCGGCGGGTGGTGTGGTGTCATCTGTACGGCACGTCTGGTCTGGGTTTGGGGCGCCAAGGCGTGTCAGGACTCAGGACTCGGACGGGCGGTCGCGGCTTGGCGCGACGTGCGGGTGCTTGTCATTCGGAGTGGTACTCCTGGGCAGGGTGAGCCTGAGGAACCTGGGGGAGCGCAATAGAGAAGGGAGGCTTGGCTGCGCCGAGTGGAGGATGGCCCGGCGGGTGCACGGTGATGGACCTGGCTGTGTCTGGTGGCTTCTATGGGGGGCGGTGGCCCGCGCGGGGCGTGATGTGCGCGCCCGCGGGAGTATGTGTGTTCGTGGGCGGGCGGGCGCGCTCGTCGTCGTTCGTTCGTTCGTTCGTTGGTCGCGAGCGCCGCCGGCACGGGGCGGAGCATGATCACAGCGGGTGGCGCGTGCGCATCTGCATCTGGTGTGCGCGATGCTGCGAGGCCCGAGGGCGGGGCTGGGGTCTAGGAGGAACCAGGGTGGGATGGCGTGAGGAGGCCAAGAATAGCTGTGCGGCGCGCGTACCGCAGGTCATCGGAGCGCACGCGCAGGCTTCGAAGTTCGTGGGGTCAACCGGTCATCGACGGGTCATGGAGGGCACACGGGATGGGACGTGGGGGCGGATCCGCACGTACGGCGGCGGGCAGTACGGTGTCGTGGGGCGCACGCGTCGGACGCGTGCTTCGTGATGCTTGCTTTGTTCTGGGGACGACGGTGCACCGGGGAGGCGAGCGAGTAAAGGCGATAGGGCGCGGCGAGGCGGGGTGGGGAGGCGAGCTGGGGCGAGTGTTGCAAGGCCGCGAAGGTTTGGAGGTGCGGGGGGCCCGGAGATAAGTGATGTGAGTGCGGAGGGGGCGGGACGCGGACGGCGCGCACGGTCGGGAGCTATCGACGGCGGCGCGGGCGGAGGGTCGGGGCTCGGAGCGTGGCCGGGTGCAGCTGGGCGGCGGGCGGAGGACGATCAATCTGGGCGGGGACGTGCGGTGTGCGGCCGAATTGGCGAGCGGCGAGGAGACGCGGCAGGGAAGGTGGTGGCATGGAGGACTACGTGACGGATCGGGCGAAGAGGGCGACCGGGGTGTGCGCGTATGTTTGTCGTTTGTGTGGGGGACGGCGAACAAGCTTATTCCGTGCGCGCAGGGGCTGTGTCCGCCAGACACGCCAGGGTCGCGTTGGGGGTGGCCGGGGGCGCGGTGGAAGATGCCGGCGTATGTGATGGAATGGGCCGGGGAGTGCCGCGCGATGGGATCTGAGCTCGAGGGGAAAGCCTGAGTCGGTGGCCCGAACAAATACTTAACGTCCTCCGCCCTCCATGCTCTCCCCATCTCCCCCCCTCCGCCCCCGCCCGCCTCTCCCACCGCTCGCTTCTCATGGCCACCCACGACGCCTCCCGCAGCTCCTCCCTCTCCACCCTCCCCCGCACCCGCCCTGTCGCCGGCCCGGACGTCTTCGTGAGTACCCCTTCAGCCTCCGCCCTCCCCTCCCCCCTCACCGCCACTCCCCCAGTTCGATCTGGAAATCAACGGTGTCCCGGCTGGCCGCATCGTCTTCCGCCTCTACGACACCATATGCCCCATCACCGCCCGCAACTTCCGCGAGCTCGCCACCGGCCAGAACGGCTTCGGCTACGCCCACTCCTACATACACCGCGTCGTGCCCAACGTGCGTGCCACTCCCTCGCTCCCCCTTCGCGCCACTCACGCTCCCTTTTGTCCGCCAGTTCATGATCCAGGGCGGTGACATCGTCGACGGCAACGGCACGACGGGTCGGTCCATCTACGGCCCCACCTTTGCCGGTGAGCGTTCTTCTCCCCCTCGCTTCTCCCGGCCTCTCTCCCAATCCGGCAACCACGCTTCCTCCGCCGCCCCACCTCTCGCGCACGTTCTGGCGCGCCCCCGCGTTCTTGCATCCTGATGCTTACCCGGTTCTCTATTCGCCGACTTAGACGAGAACTTTCGCCTCCCGCACGACCGCCCCGGCCTGCTCTCCATGGCGAACCGCGGCCCTCACACGAACTCGTCCCAGGTCCGTCCGCGCACTTCCTTTGTCATTCCCGTCCCTGACCTGAATGCCCATTGGTATACATAGTTCTTCATCACGGTCGTGCCGGCGACGTGGTGCGACAGCCGGAACGTGGTGTTTGGGGAGGTCCTCAAGGGGATGGACGTCGTGCGCAAGGTCGAGACGTACGCCTCAGATCACATCCTCTACAAGCCCTCCGCGGACATCCTCATCGCCGCCTGCGGCACCCTATAACACCCTCTGCGCCCGCCGCCCACCCGCTCGCCGCTCCACCGCCCCCGCCCGCCGCCCGAGTCCTGCCACCCCACGCCCCCTCGCCACGTGCGACCGCCGCCGGTGGACGGCGGGCCAGGTACGCCGGCGATCTCCGTGCAGGGCGGGCGGACGCGCCGGGTGCCGAGCTACATACCGATCTGTCACCGTCCTCCCGCCACGCCACGCCATGCTTGTCGTCCGCCCGGGCTCTGTATACTATCCTACTCCCCCCGAGTCCCCGCGCGCCCGCGCGTATCCTCGCCCTCGCCCTCGCCTGGGGCCACTGGCGGGCACCCCTCGCGCGCGCGCGGCGCACCGGAGCACAGTGCTTGCCGTATTTAAGTACCAACTAGTCGTATCTAGTATCTAATCCCATCCATGCGCCGCTTCCGGCCGTAATCGTCCACGCCCCGCGCGCGCGCTCTCACTCGAGCTGAGTTCTTCGTGAAGTTCTGCGGTTCGTGCCGGTGGCTTTCTGTCGTGGTCGTGGTGGACGGTACGAGTAGTCTTAGCTATAGGGAGGTGGACGATAGGAACCCGGCGGGAGGGAGGGCTGATACGGCGTGTTCTCGTGGGCTCGGGACTCGGGTGGCAATCGCCCCCTTGTGCCCGCGCATACAGGCTCCGCGCCCGGGGACGTGCCCCGCGCGAGTTCGAGTGCGTGCGTAAGTACTGCGAGCGGGTGGGTTACTTAGCATGCTTGGCGCGGGCGCGCGCGTGGAGATGCGCGACATGTACAGAGGCCGGGGGGGTTCGTCATTCCGAGTCCGAGAGTGCGCCCGCGTACCAGGAAGTCGGGGACGACCGTCGAGCCTGAGATGGGTGGGAGGGGCATAAGATTCGGAACGTGCGTGTTCGCACTTCTCAGACTGTGGTCCGTTCTGTGCGGGCGGTCGGGACTCGGGGCGCCTTATCAGCTTAGGCCCCAGGGTGCCGGTGGTGATGTGGCCGTATGTCAGATGTCGTATACGTACTGTATGCGGGCGTGGACGCGACGTATGCCGTACACGCAGCGGCCGCGGTATGTTCCGGCGGTCATGTAGACGTTCGCCGCTCGACGCCAACCTCTAGGGACGTGACGCGGGCGTGGGCCCCAACAACATGTGGTTCCGAACACGATGGATATCTCTGCCGGCGGCGAGTACATTTGTGGTACATACTTGGAGTACGGCTCGCGAGTCGGAGTACGTGCTAAGTCACTAGGATCACAAGCGCCCATTTGCGCATGGACGAGACGGTGTGTATGGGCGTCCATGGTGCACGCATCTTCGATCTCGCCACCACCGCAACCCGAGTGCCCATTGCCAAGCCGCTGCTAGCAGCGTTCTGTGCGGGGGTCGCATCTGCTGCTGTGTCGCATCGTATCGTATCGCATCACGCCGGTTCGCTCGACGTTTCGTGCTGAGGAAACAAGGCCTTATCTGGTAGAAGCCGGAGAGTAGGACTCCCAGTGGGGCTGGAGCTGGAATAGAGCCAGAATTGGAGCCGGACCGAACCAACTTCAAGCAACACGCAACTTCGAGGAACAGACACAAGGAGACGGACGAGCACTAGCAGAAGATGGGCAAGCTAAACATCGCACACCACAAGTCGTACCACCCCTACCGGCGGGACAACATCGAGCGCGTGCGCGCGGACGAGGAGGCCGCGCGCGCCGCCGACGCCGTCGCCGAGGGCCGCATGATGCTCGCCGTGCGTCTTCTCCTTCTCCTCCTTCTCCTCCTTCGCCTTGCCAGCGATCGCCATACGAGTGAATTCTGACAATGACACGGGCACGCACGCATGTAGGACTCGGAGGCGCGCATTGATTTGCTGAGGGCGCGCGCGGGCTTGACGGGCGGGAAGAAGCAGAGCAAAAGGCGGGAGGAGGAGGAGCGGGAGGCGGCGTTGCTGGCGGGGACGTCTAATACTGTCGTGGCCGCCGCTGAGGCTGAGGCCCAGGCTCAGGCTGCGACGGCGGTGTCGACGCTGACGTCTGCGAGCGGGCATATTAACCTGTTTGAGGACCTCGAGCGGGTGAGTCGCGTTCATCCCCCGATTCACTGCACCGCAGACGGTGGTCTCAATGTGTGTATGCCCAGAGTATAATACCCGTCCAAGGACGCTCGACGAAGAAGCCGCCCCCGACGGAGGACGAGAAAGGCGTGCCGCTCGCGCCGTCCGAGAAAGACCTCAAGCCGTGGTACGTCGACGGCAACCGCGACACCAGTGCCCGCCCCAGCACCGGGCGCGCCAAGCCCTGGGAGACCGAGGAGGATCGGCAGTACGTCTCCTGGTCTCCACCCTGCCCCATCCCTCCGTGATGCGAGTCTGACCGCACCTTCCTTCTTCCCGTTGCAGACGCCGCGAGATGCAGCGCAAATCCGCACACGACCCCCTCACGGCGATCAACACCCAGCTCGCGTCCTCTTCTTCCACCTCCTCATCGTCCTCCGCGCAGAGGCCGCGTGCCCGTCCGCCGCCGCCGCCGCCGCCGCCCCGGGCCGACGCGGCGGAGCAGGCGCCCCCGGCGGTGTCCGCGCGCCTCGCGCGGGAGTCCGCGGAGCGCGAGCGCGCGAAGGCGCTCATTGCGAAGCGGAGGCGCGAGATGGCGGGGAGCGAGACGCCGAGCACCGTGCGCGGCGGGGGCGGGGCGGGTATGGCGACGTGTTTAATCGGCGGGAGGTGGAGGAGGTGAGGCGGGACCGGCGCGCGGGGTGGGACCGGGATCGGGACCGGGAGGGGAGACGGTATGGACGGTGGTGAGTGCTTTGTCGGTGCATTGGCGACTTGGCTTGCTGTGTGGGCATTTTGTGCTGGTACTAGACAAAGACTGACATATCCCCTTAGAGGATAGAGCGGCTTGGCGGATGTTCTAGTCTCGCGCGCAGCGCCGCGTACGTGCACTTCGTGAGTCCCAGTCTGACCATTAGACCACTATATCCTTACACCTTCGCTATTTCTTCCTCAGACACAGCTCCGGCCACAACTATGCAGTCTACGTCCCGCTGCCAGCCGAAACTCCCGGAAACGCCAACCAGCCAGAACCCGCACCGGGATCGCACACGGCGCAAACCCGGCTTCCCATCGCAGATCCCCAGCCCCACAATGTGTGCAGCGTACACACGGGCATGCTCGGCGACAATCTGCGCCCAGATCTCCCGCCAGGTACCTCGCGCCCTGGGCGCTGTCGCCGACGGATTCCCCAGGGCCAGGAGAACACTGGGGCAGAACACGGCCATGTGTTGCGTTAGCATTAGGCAGACGGGGACCCCGGGCCACGCGCGCCGCAATACAATTTGTATCAGTAGGTTGGAGAGTGTCGCGCTCACCCTCCTCGGCGGGCGGAATAGACGTGCACTGCATCGGAGCATCTCGTCGGCGTGCCGCGTCAGCAGACAGGTGTGGTTCGCGTCGCCCGGCTTCAACTCACGACGCGTGCTGCTTCCTCCGATTTTCTCCCCCGGGTTTCTACGCGAGCGCGCGCGCGTCTGCGCGTCCCAGTGCGGCGCACCTGGTCCCGCGGACGCCGGCGGTCACTCACGTACACCACCCTTACAGCAAGCAGGCCCGGAATCAGACGACGGATGCACAACTGGCCGTCGGACATAGCGCTCTCGAGCTCGCGTGGCATGGGAAGCCGGTGTACGTGCGCGGCGCAGGGAGAGCACGGGCGAGGCGCGAACGCGACCCTCCCCGCATATCGCCGCGTTTGGAGGTACGTACTCGCGCGCGCGGACGCGTTGCGCATTCTGCCGACGAGAATGGTTGCCTGGATGGGGCAGCGGCGATGGCTAGCTATCGCAACTCGCGCGCCAGTCACGGGTGTACGTACCGGAGCGCCCGGCTGCGCTGGGTACTCGGAATGTGGGCGCAGGCGCCGGGGCGGGCGATGTGGTCGCGTTCGTCGCACGCGCGTGTGTGGCCGCGCGCGCGCGGCATCTTCCTGGGTCGCCCTTATCGGCGGCTGTGGGCGTCCGGGGCGTTGCGGACGGCTGGAGGCTGGAGCGGGGGCAGGAGCGGGAGGAGACCGGCGGCATATGTGCCGCTGCTAGGCGATGAATGAGGTATGTTTGCCGCCATGATCCTTCGTCTGTGCCGCAGTTCAGTATGGCTGACGAGCGGTCGATCCGATAGGTGTCTGTCTATCTGCGCGCCCGCGGCGAATGTATAGGCCATCTGGTAACTGGTTGTCCAGACTCGGCCGCATTTGCGTCCTCTTCCAATGAGGCAGTCATGCCGTCACTTATGTGCGAGTTGGCCTCACGTGCGATAGGTCGAGGTCCAATGGCAGTTCCTGAGGTTTGCGTGCATCGGGTTGCTCGGAGAGGCTCGCGGTGCAAGACTGCGGCACCGACCACCAATATCATGGGCTCTCGAGTGTGGGTACGAGGGGCGCGATCAGTCTCGCGACTGTCACACCTGAGCTCATCTCCGTCCTCTGGCTTACGGCGTCAGTATTGTTTCTATTCTGCGGGCTTGTTCTGATGTGGCCTCGGCTCGAGCACCACTCTAGGCGAGGGCGCACCTGAGATCTTCGAGGTGAGCCTCGGATCGTTCGGGGACCGTGCGCGTGCTGACGCGTGCATTTGTAGCTAGCGACGTACGTATCTATCGTCAGGTACGGTGACAGGTGCGGGGCGCGTCGTACTCACTCCTGGCATATTCGTTCGCCAATCCAGCCTCTTCGGAAGCTTCCTGGGCCATCACCACCCCAACGCGATCCTGGACAGGCGTACGTACGGAGACTGAGCCCCCGACACACCTCGGCGCAGTGCCGACGTCAAACGTATCTCGCTCAGCGGACTTGTACTAGGAATTACCTCTTTGCGACTACAGCTCGACGCGGGTGCAGTCCTATCCTGTGACATTTTGGCTGATTCTGTCGCGGCGGCCGTCTCCCAGCGTACAGAGGTGGTGGCGGCGCAGTGACGTCCCGCATGACTTCGTACTCCTTCGCGCACGTTCTCCAGCGCCGTCTCGAACCTCGAAGCGAGCAGAGTGCTATGGACGCGGCCGCCGTGCGCTCTGCTTCGCAAGCCTCTTTCGCGGGTCCGTAGGCGAGCGCGCTCTCATTGGCCCGTACATCGCTAACCACCTTCTGGACACCCGAAGGACCCAAAATAGGCCGCCGGTGCGTAAACACGTTCCCCACTCCTCCTCTGCCGGCTGCCAGACACCGTGGGGCCGATCCGACACAGCACCCCCACCGCTTCACCCGCCTGCCCGACCCTGGCGCACACACGTCAAGCACGCGAAGGCACCCGGGAGTGGCACGGGCCCATATCGAGGCCCCCGGCGCACCGTGGCGACAAACAGACCTGGCGGTTGCCTGGAAAAGGCCGTGCATCACACCGGGCGAGCGAGCGCGCGGTATCTTCGGCGAATACGAGCAAGGACGCGCGCGCGATTGGCCCGCGGGGCGGGACGCGGCCTCGGGATTCTGGATGGTGATGCACGGCGTTCCCGATGTGGCTGGCGGGAGAAGCGGCGCGGGAGCGTGGAAAGGGATGTGAGTCCGGCGTACGGTGAGTGCTGTGGCTGGGCTGCTGTGTGCGCCAACGTCCAAGAGCGTCCAAGTCAAGGCTCGATTCTATCCACGCGTTAAAGCTCGGGGATCATGGTGAGTTGTGCATTTTTTACTCTATTTTGCAGTACGCCGGGGGTGCTGAGTGTATCCTTCCTTCGTCTACAGCGTCATATCGCCGCCGCAGATACGCACAGTACCCAGGACTCGCTTCTCGCCTTCGTCTCGTATAGAGAACCAAACCATGGAACGCGATGCACACCTAGCCGCGACGAGAGCCAAACCCAAGATCCAAGCCTGCGCTACTCCGCACGTACAAGCCTGCCAGGGGCTGCTGCTCGGGCGAAGGTGAGAAGCAGCCTCAATCCCGTCCTGATTCCGCCATGCTCCCACCCACGCACCTGCCACAGCACCTCGGTCCGATCGCTTTGGCTCTGGCATCGCATCGCGAAGGCCCAGTGAGGGTTGTACGGACTCGGCGACCCTTGGCACCCCTCGCCCTTACATCCGCCGACGGGGGGAGTCCCATGTCGGCTTCAGCTGACACGGACCATCTCGGCGGCGATCTGGAGGCGCACTCCTTTTCGAGCGACGACCACACCGTGCCCTCACGCCGTCCGGTGCAGCGTGCCGCCTGTCTTCATATGCCGCGAGCACCAGCAGCAGTAGCCCCGCCCGGCCGCCCGTCACACCTCTTCGCCACCATCTCCGCCATGAGCTCTTCACGCGTCCCAGCAGCCCACCCGAGGCCCTGTGACGAGCGTCATCCCCGCCTGGCGACCTTCGCGAAGACCCGCAACGTGCGAATGCCCGAGAGGGCCGTGCGCCCCGCGCCCTCCCCAGAGGTGCTTCGCGGGAAGGCAGCCTGCACGCTGCTTCTCCATCCGCAGCAGGCGCGAAAGCGTCGCGCACCGTTATCGATCGCGCTCGCCAGCCGTTCTCGCTCGACGCGCGCTGGATGCCGCGCCCGGAGCTCGGTGGTGAAGCCTGAAGCCTGAAGCCGTGAAGGGCGCACGGGTGCCCGACGGGCCCCGCGCGCGGCGAGGTTGCAGCATGCTGCATGCGCAGGAAGCCGCCGTCGGTTCGCAGCGCTGGGAACGATCAGGTGCAGCCGTCGGCGTGCGTGCAGATCGCGTCCGATGGGTATTTGGGCCGCTCGAGTGGTCACTGGTTCTGTGGACCAACAGCAGCGTACGTACGACACATGCGGCCTCATATGAGCTTGTTTGACGAGGGGACTTTAGGCGCAGATCGCCGGCCGGCTCTGTGTGGGGGCGACGTGGTACGGTGCTCGCCGTTTGGATTCGTGTGCCTGTGGTGTCGCACAAACGTACAGTTCACCCTGGAACGCGCTGGCGGCACAAAACCGACTGCACGGCGTCAGCTCCGTTCTGCGTTTGATATCTCACGCTGGGCACCACGAGAGAGCGTCCGTCAGTGATACCATGCGCAACTCGTACCATCCAGGCCCTTGACGTGCGGCACCACAACACGCTGCGATGGTGCACAACCAATCGATCGTAGTACGCCATGGAACGTAGTGCCACTCTCTCAACACCCACGTAAAGTCCGTGGACCTCGAGATATCTCATTCCCAGGTGCTGGCGTACAGCGTGACGTTTATCTTTCAGGTCCCCGGGCTTTTTTCTCGCACTACGTGCGTTCGTTTCCTATCCCAGCAGCGACGCTGCAGATGATGCACATCCAGACCGATGTGGCACAAACGACCGCGCGTGACAAGGCACGTCTTCCTTGCCGCGCCGCGCCCTGTCCTCCGCCGCCCACGCTTCGCAGGCTGACGCCTCGGGACAAGATCGCTAGGCCCGGAGATAGTACAGTATCTCGTCGCGCACTCCCATTCGGAAGTCGGTGCGTATAGATCTAAAACGGGCCGCGCGACCGGCAATGCCAGCTTTGGATCTCCCGAGCTCTCCGGGCCCTCTGATGGACATTCAAGTCCTTTGAATGCAGCTCAGGGTGGGTCGAAGGTGGGCGTCCGCGGTAGCCGCGCTGGAGTGAGTATTCCGAGCCCGACTCTGTCGGATGAAAGCGTGGTTTTGCCTTGTACTTATGTAGCAGCGGCGGTGAGTTTGTCAGGTTCATGACCTCACCGGTGCGCCTCTCTATCGCAATTTACGAACGCCCTAGCTTGATTGATTGATAGTTCTACCGCAGCGGACGAGCTGAATGGTGGTGAATGCCACTGACGAAGTCCCTCCCATGCTCCCACAGACATCATTCGCACGCTCGGCCCGAACAGTGGTGGACGGGACGCAAGTCCGGCGCGGTTGACTGCTGTCCGCTGACGGCAGGAACGCCTGTCCACGGGTCGTGCTCGTTGCCATTCTGTTCTTACTCTGGTCAAAATCATCTAGCGCAGAATCCCGTACATGCATCATGCCTTCGGTACCGAGATGCGTCTCTCTTAGGGAAGCTCAGGCCGTGCTCAGTATGTACAGAGTGCCAGGCGTTCTCATGCTAGAAGACTGAACACTGTATTAGCGGCGGCCGACTCTCCAAGAACGGGCCTGCTTAGTGGACATGGAGCTTCCCTAACTCCAGTACAAAAGTGCCTCTTCCGTCCTCCGCTCATCTCCTTGCTGTCGCGCTTTTGTCAGATGATATTCCGCCTGTGGAGACCGGGGTCCTGGCGGGCGACAAACATACCATCGACGCCGGGTTCTATTTTCTGCGCAGCTGCTACAGATCATCGCTATAAATACGCGCACGCGAGCATCCGGCAGGCCCCGTTTTGCAAAGATACTACATTGTGCACAGGGACAGCGCAGGGACGGTCTTCTAGCGCGACCGCAGCCATTCCAGGGCCCGCACTTCGAAGAGGCAAACACGCTACCACCGCGGCTTATCACAACCTCTGGGTGTGTTGTCATGCACACGTACACACGCCCACCGTCCGCTGACATGTTCCCCGACCATCCGGACCCAGTCTCGGGCTTCAGCGCAGAGGCAGGGTCCCGCACGCACGCACTCCGCAACGCCGCGCGCAACTCCGCACGCTCGTCAAAATTGAGTAAAACTGCGGCCTGATGCGCGGGTGCCGGCGTGGGCCCATCTGCATTCAGTGCGGTCGGTCGCAACTGGCGTGCGCGCGACGACGACGTTGATAGTTCGCGCGCACTGAATGCGATCGCTTGCGCGAGCTCCGACACGCAGCTCGGGCGGTGTCGTCACCGCGCTCGCAGGGCCGGCGACGGGGGCGATCGGACCTTGGTTGGAAGGCTTCTAGGACCGGGCCATCTGGGTGCAGCATGTCGCCGTTGTCAATCTTCACCGGGCGAAGGGTGCGAAGGAGTGGTAATGACCGGAAGCTCAGGACGGGGTGTTCATCATCCGCGCAGCTCGGGCGGGCTGTCGTGTGTGCAGTCGAGTGGGAGTACTGATGAAGAGGCTGCAGGTGACACACGAGCACACGACCCGAAGGTGTCGCATCTGCTGGCCACTCATCCACCTACACGAATCTCAACGTCAACAGTCAGCCATGACCGACCAAGTGCGCTCCGATACAAATGAAGACCGGCCTTGCCACACGCTGTCATGCCCACACCCTGCATCTGCTCACCTGTAAGCACCCGCGCAACGTACTATGAGATGCGCCAAACGGTTGGCGCGGCGGTATGTATAGCACGTACACAAAGGGCAGCCGAATGGCTGTTTACGCCAATGTTGTACCCGCATGCATGGACGTGCTTCCCTTGTCCGTAGCGCCGTTATACTATTCTCGTTTGTGTCGGTGTTCAAACCTAGGCCGTCCTTCCATAATGATACCGTACGCTGGCCGCTGGCGCCCGCCCGCTTGGCATATTCAATTGCCGAAAATCTTGTGATGAAGTCGTCCCGGCGTCGTCGTAAAATTGCTACTGGGAAGAAGAGCCCACGCAGGGTAAGACCTTAAGATACCACGTGTCATATTACAACGACGACGACGACGAACAACGTACGATCTCTGCAACGACAACAAGTCAGCATCAGTGCGAGCGGGACAGACGCGGAGTCGAAACGGCCACCTCGCTGGACTGACATGAGTATTACACCACCGCGCTCCCTCTCCATCTCCGCCGCCCAGTAGCCTCTACTACCGCCGCGCGCCCGCCCCCTGGGACCCCTGACTGCTGCCCGCCTGCTGTTGCTGCAGCTCCGCCGCGCCGAGCAGGTTCGCGACGACGCCCGCGCCCTCCTGGATGCGCCGCTGGCGCTCGTACAGCGCCTGCACCGTGCGCGAGGCCTCCGCGAGCAGCTGCTCCTCCGTGCGCGTGTCCGGGACGGGCGGCGGCTCGAGCGGGAGCGCGCCGACGCCGGACGTGCGGAGGGCCTCGACGAGCTCGAGCAGGCTCCGCTTGAGGGTCTCGATGAGCGCTGAGGGGCTCGAGATTAGCTGTGCATTAAACGAACGCAGTTGAACGACGACGCGTACTTGCGGTTTGCACCGGATTCACGTCCTGGTGGTATGCTTGTTCGCTGTACCAAGGGACTTCAGCTGGCTGCTGACTTGAAGAAGACCGGGTTCGCGTACATTCCAGCTATGGCGCCTCGGGTGAGGACTTGTATCCGGGACACGAGATTCTGAATGATCTGAATGTTTTGTTTGAACACTTCTGGCTGTTAGGACGACGCCCAGTGGTTCGCTTGTTAGGCTTTCAGCACAGGGACTTATTCGCTTCACACAGAGGGATCGAGGTTCAGAGGGGAGGTTCGAAGGGCGATAGATAACCAGGTCGAGCTGAGGTTCTCCTCAGCTCTCCTACTCGTATATATACATGTGAGACACTCTGTAACCATGAGGCGCAGCCTGCAGGTAACCACACCGTAGCCATAAGGTACTGAAACGCGTAGCAGAAACACACCGTAGCCATGAGGCACCGAAACACGTATCCAAAACACATGGTAACCACGAGGCAGAGTCCGTGACCGATCCCAGACATAATCGTGTGACCAACCGTCACTGAAGCACGTATGGTTGTAACATAACCCCCTTTCTATGGTAGGAAGTCGCCCTCGACTTCTTCAGATGTTGTCTCGGAAGTGTCGAGTCTCCGGTGAGCGCGGAGGAGAGCGAGGGGACGCAGTTCCAAACCAAGGGCAGTCCGCGTCGAGATGTCCTGCACCCCACATCCTGCACCAACGACACTGTCTCTGGGGACAGTATAGCGTTCCGTGGCCGACGATGACGCAGTTGAGGCAGAACTGTTCATTGGCTATTGCGTCGAGGATGGGGTATCGGCTAGTAGTCGCGTTTTCCGCAGCGACAGGTACCGGAGTGGCGTAGAATGGGATTGATAGCTGCGGTGGAGGAGGGATTGGCAGTGGTGCTTGCCAAGGTACGGGTCTGGGGGTGTCAGGACGAGGTCGTAGGGGCTGGATCTGTTCGAGGCGAGGTCGAACATATCGTGCTTCAGGGGCCGGGGATAGCGCGCGTGTTCGTCGAGACGATGCTGGACCCCCCGGATGCTCGGTTGGCTCTGGTTCACCGAGTTCCGGTACGATTCGTCCAAAGTACTGTTGGAGGCGGTGTCGATTGGTGGGCCACGAGAGGGCATGGTCAATGTTCTCCCGTGCGTCCGAGAGGTGCTGCATCCCTTCGTCGAGGTGGTAAAGCGCGTGTGCCGCTTCTTCCCCGGGGACATTCTCCAACGCTTGTTGTACTGCTTCGAGGTGACGGATTACGCGCCTTTGGAAGAACTCCTGACTGACCACTACCCACAAGTTGTAGTTGCGTCTTGAAAGGGTTTCGTCGACTATGTCTTCGAGCTCGTCTTGAGTGTCGACGGCTCGTGCATAAGCTACAGCGAAAGCTTCTATCCGTGGGTCCGACAATTGTACCGCTTCGGATTCGTGAAGAGTTTCTTCCGACGAGTTCGACGATTGAGTGGGTGCGATGTTTTCATCAACGAACACGTAATTGGCGGTGTCTTCAACGGGTGTGTTAGGCCGAGTCGGGACCCAGGTATTGCGCGAGAATGGGAGTTCCATCCCCATGGCTGGTCGCAGTGTCTTCGACGGTGGTGGGAGAGAGTGGGTCGCGGTGGTCGAGGAGGTGTTGGAGGAGTGAGAAGTAGAGTTGAGAAACGTATCTGAGGAAGGCAAGAGCGAAGAGGAAAGCGGTGAAGGTGGTGATGAGGATGGCGACTATGTTCCCCATGCGTTGAAGTCGTCCTTCTTGGGGGGTAGTCCCTGGAGAGGAGGGTCCTCTCGAGTAGTTGTTGAGAGAACTCTCGCAGGATGTAGGCGATGGCTGCGAGGGAGATGGCGAAGAGGGCGAGAATGTAGAGACAGAGGAGTACGAGGAGTGCGAGCATGTTGAGGTTCAGGCCAATTTCTTGGCCCGCTTATATCCCTCTAAGAGCTCTCGGGCATGAGGCAGCAGCATGTCTTCCGGTTCCCATGTATTTTCGGCACTGGAGTATCCTTTCCACTTGATTCGGTAACTGATTCCGCCTCGTTGCTTCTTGTGTCCCACGATGGCCTCAACTTCGTATTCTTCTTGATCGTCGATCAGATCAGGTGGAGGGCGCGTGTAGTTGGGGCCGTGTGTTTCGTTTTCCTTATAAGGGGTGAGGAAACTTGCGTGGAACACGGGGTGGATCTTCCATGTTTCAGGTAGCTTGAGACGGTAATTGAGGGTGCCGATGACTTCGAGGATTTCAAATGGTCCTTCTCGTTTGGGCGCAAGCTTCCTGGTGGCGTATGACAGTTTCAAATTCTTGCCTTCGAGCCAGACCTTCTGCCCTTTCTTGAAGGGGATGAACTTTCCCATAATGCGGTCCCTCATTATTTGCCGGGCTAACTCATGTGCCGCTAGTGCTTCGTCACGTGCTTTTTGCAGGTCAGTTAGGCGGTCTTGTACCAGGGGAACATTGGTCCTTGGGTAGGCAATGGGGATCAAGGACGGGTTGTATCCCATCATGAGGTAGAAGGGGGAGGCGTTTCTGGCTGCATGGGCTCGTTGGTTGTGCGCTACTTCTGCGTCGATCAAATGTCTTGACCAGGTGTCTGGTCGACCTGTGCAGAAGATCCGGAGATAGACTTCAAGTTCCTGATTGGCTCTTTCCGTTTGTCCATCGCTCTGTGGGTGGTATGCGGTGCTGAGAGAAAGCGTGATCTTCAGGAGTCTTCCTAGTTCCTTGGTGACGTGTGATGTGAATTGTGGTCCTCTGTCGGAGATGATCTTTTCTGGGAGGCCAAAACGTCGGTATACGGTTTGATACATGAGCGCGGCTGTTCCGATGGCGTCGATGGTCTTGTTGCACGGTGTAAGGATTACCCCCTTTGTAAGGCCGTGGTCTACCATGACCATGATTGAGTCAAAACCGTCAGATGTCGGTAGATCGGTGATGTAGTCAACAGAGATTTGCTGGAAGGGTCGTGTGACGCCGTCAGCCGAGATGGGGTTCAGCGGTGGTGTGGTGGGATGCGTATTGATCTTGTTTTGCTGGCATTCCGCGCACCCTTCCACGTAGCGAGACACCATTGTGTGCATTCCTGGCCACCAGTAGTCGCGTCGTAGGAGTTCTAGTGTCTTGAAGCGTCCGGGGTGTCCCATTGCCGGGGTGTCATGGTAGCGTTGGATTAGGTCTCTCCGAAGTTGTTCATCAGCGGGGACGTAGCATCTGTTCTTGAAGAATACCATTCCGTCCCGTTCTTCCCAATCTGATAGTGCGGATTTGATGGGGGGAAGTGTTCCGGTCTTCAGCGCCATGTGTATTGCCTGGAATATCTGGTCCTTGATGACAAACTCTTTGAAGCGTGTTTGCAGTTCGGAGTCAATCATTCTGACGAAGAGGTGTTCGGGTAGGAGGACGCGGTCATTATTATCGTTCTTCTTATCATGGCCAAGGTCGTGTCGTCTGGACAGGGTGTCGGATTGGATCATGTCTTTTCCTGGGACATGGTGTAGCTGGATGTCGAATTCGGATAGGAAGAGTAGCCATCTTGCTTGCCGTCGGTTCAGTCGGTGGGCATCACGGTAGTAGGTCAGGTTCTTGTGGTCAGAAAGGACTTGTACTGGATGAGGTGCTCCGAGGAGGTAGTGGCGCCATTCTTGTAGAGATCGGATTATCCCTAGGAGTTCTTTGTCATAGATCTCGTAGTTTCGTTCTGCTTCGTTGAATCCCTTGGACAAATATGCGCATGGATGGAGGTCGCCATTTTCGTCTCGTTGTCGGAGGACGGCTCCTGATGCGAAGTCCGATGCGTCTGATTCGATGAAGAATGGTTTGGAGGTGTCAGGCATTAGCAGGACGGGTGCTGTGGTGAATCTGTTCTTCAGGGTATCAAAGGCTTGCTGACAGGCTGGTGTCCATTCCCACTTGGTGTTCTTTCGGGTTAGGTCGTTCAGCGGCTTTGCAATATCCGAAAAGTGATCGATAAAACGCCTGTAGAAGTTACCAAAGCCCAAGAATGACCGTACTCCTTTGACGTCGGTGGGTTCTTTCCAATCCTGGATGCCTTTCAGCTTGATAGGGTCCATGGCTACCTGGTTTTCCCGGATGATCATCCCAAGATATTCCACTTCTGGTGCGTCAAAAGTGCATTTCTCCAGCTTCAAGAACAGGTCATTTTCTTGTAGCCTTTGCAGCACCCTTCGTGTCCGTTCTTTGTGTGTCTTCTGGTCCTTCGAAAAGATGAGGATATCGTCCATGTAGATCACAAGCCATCCTTCGTCGATCATGTCTTTGAATAGGGCGTTCATCATTGCCTGAAAGGTTCCTGGGGAGTTGCATAGTCCGAAGAACATGACCATGGGTTCGAATAGTCCTCGGTGGGTCTTGAAAGCTGCTTTCCATTGATCACCATCTTTGATTCGCACATTGTTGTAGCCTGATCGCAAGTCTAGTTTGGAGAAGATCTTGGCACCTTGCAGCTTGTCAACCAGTTCGGCTACTAGCGGGAGCGGGTAAGCGTTCTTGATGGTTCCTTCGTTGAGATAGCGGTAGTCTTGACATGGCCGTAGAGATCCATCCTTCTTGCCAACAAAGAATAGTGGTGATGCCATTGGGGATTTGGATTCGCGAATATAGCCTTTCTTTAGGTTTTCATCAATGAATTCATCGGCTGCTTGTTGCTCCTGTGGAGACAGCCGATATGGTTTGAAATCCTTAGGCACGAAATCCGGTTTCAGTTCAATGGCATGGTCCCAGGGTCTGGAGGATGGGAATCGTTCCGCCGCTTTCTTCTCAAACACCGATGCAAATTCTTGGTATGCTTCAGGTAGGATCTTCTGGTTATTCTCGGACGCTTGTTGTGCGAGCGCCATAGCCGGGTTGATCTTGGCCCGTATCCAGAGATTCATAGAGTAGATGAAGCTTGTTCCTTCCGGTGCTCGATAGATTCGTCCTATTCGCGGGCGGGGACGGACTCGCTGGTCTTCTTCCTCACTAGGGTTTTCTGTGGTGAGTTTGTCTCCTAGCTTTAGGTAGTCCCCGTGGTGCTCAATGGTCTTGTCCAGGTACGCTAGTATCAGGTTATCGGTGCATTGTTCTTGGTGATCGTCGTTTGGCGTGGGTAATTCTGCAAAGGGTGCTTTCATGGTGTCCTGTTGTGCAATGATACTGCCTTCTTCCGACTGTTGGCGCGTATTGTCTTCAGGAATATCTTCTATGGTTGTCTTCCGCATGATTCGTCCGGTGAAGTGGTTCTGTTCTGGGAACCAGAGCTGTCGCAACCGTTCAGAGAGCTGTAGATTCACTTTTGCTGGGTCGATGTGAAGGGAGCCTCGGGTGAAGTCAATTTCGGCATTGACCCTTTGTAGCCAAGGAAGCCCTAAGATGATCTTCTCCTTTCCTAGAGAGGTGACAAGCATGCGGACAAGATGTCGATGTCCTCCAGCTTCGATTTCTAGGACTGAACAGTCTTTGATTGTCCCTTGCTTGTTTGGGGTTCCATCGGCGTTGAGGGCTCGGATAGGGACCTTGAGGGGTTGTATCGGCAGTTTCTTTTCTAGGACATATCGATAGTCCACAAAGGAGTCTTGTGCTCCCGTGTCGATAAGGGCTTGGGTTTCGACGATTCGGTCCGTGATTATGGCCAGCGGTATCCTCATGGATTGCTTGGTGGTGTCTGCCATAATTACAGCACGGACCTGCGTGCGTGGTTTCGACGTCGCTTCGGACCACGTTCTTAAAAACCCTCCTCCAGGATGTCCTTCACCATCGAGTCCCTCTCAACTGGGTTGGTAACTCCTCTGAGTGCAGTGCGAATTCTGGCTGTTGTAACAGTGCGAGTGTTCCCGTCTTCGTCGCCCTCTTCTTCGGCTTCCTCCTCTGTTTCGGTCATCCGCATCTTGCGTGCTGGCTGCTTCCCTTTGTTCTTCCTGGTTGGGCAGTGGCGAGAGAGATGTCCAATTTCATGACAGGTGAAGCATCGTCCTTCCTTGTAGTGTCGGTCTCTTTCTTCGGTGGTCATGCGATCAACATCCATGGCGTCAGGGTCCTTCTCTTTTGGGCTCGAGTAGCGCTTTGGGAAGAATACTGGCTTCTTCGTCGAGTTCTTATCGTAGGCTTGGCCTAGTCGCCATTGCTGTTCGAGGCGGGCTGCTTGAGAGTAGAGCTTGCTGGCGTCATCTGGCATAGTGGCCAATGCAAACATCTTTTCTCTCAGGGGTTTGTTCAGCCCTTGATAGAAGAAGTCGGCGATAACGTTAAAGTCCTTGATTCCGCATCGACTGATGACATTCTTGAACTCGAGAATGTATTCTTCCGCTGTCTTCTTGCCCTGATTGAGGTTCCGTAGCAGGACTCTGGCGCTGGCGGCCATATCGACGTCTTGGAACGAAGCTTTAAGCGCGTCCTTGAAGGCATTCCAAGTGCCATAGTTGACGGGATTCCGAGCTTCAGCTTCAGTGATGAAGTCGCTGGCCCATTGTCCTGCCGTTCCTTCGTTCATCAACATGAGCGCGAATGTTATTTTCTTCTCGTCGGTGTTGAACTTGGTTTCGTAGAACTTGAAGTAGAGAGCGCATTTCTGGGTCCATCCGATGAGCTCTTCTCGTTTGCCATCAAAGGTCGGCGGCATCTTGAGCTTGACTTCGTCTGCCATTCTGGGTTGCGGTCGGGGTTCTTCGTGGATATGGATAGTGGCTACTGCGTCTGTTAATGCAGGAAGTTCTCCGGTGGTTCGTGGGGTGGGGGTGTCGAAGCTATGCTGAGATTGCTCTGATTCGCTCTCGGAGTTCTCGGGTTCTGGCTCTCTTGGGACAGGATCTTCCTGTGCGATCTGGTCGAGTGGGGTCGGGTTCGGTGTGACTCTTAGTCTCGGGGCTTCTCTTCCAGTGAAGCGATAGTATCGTTCGTCGTAGTTAGGGTTCTCTGCTCGGAGTTCGTCGATAGTTACGTCTGTTCGTTCTTGGTTTACGTATCTCCACTTGTCGTTTCCTACTGGGTAGACTAGGTGTTCTTCGTGGTAGATTAACCCAGTGCTGGGGTCAAAGGACCAGTCTTCTGATTCGTTCGGGACTGGTTCCGTGTCGATTCGTCGGGTTACCGCTCGCTTTTCAGCAGCGGTTCAGGTTCGGGTTCGTCGGGTTTCAGCTGGTTGTCTAGATCCTGGTAGATCGACGGATGGGGAGAGCTCGACCTTATGTTAGGACGACGCCCAGTGGTTCGCTTGTTAGGCTTTCAGCACAGGGACTTATTCGCTTCACACAGAGGGATCGAGGTTCAGAGGGGAGGTTCGAAGGGCGATAGATAACCAGGTCGAGCTGAGGTTCTCCTCAGCTCTCCTACTCGTATATATACATGTGAGACACTCTGTAACCATGAGGCGCAGCCTGCAGGTAACCACACCGTAGCCATAAGGTACTGAAACGCGTAGCAGAAACACACCGTAGCCATGAGGCACCGAAACACGTATCCAAAACACATGGTAACCACGAGGCAGAGTCCGTGACCGATCCCAGACATAATCGTGTGACCAACCGTCACTGAAGCACGTATGGTTGTAACACTGGCGAGTTCAAGTCCACGTTTGGAAGGGAGCTGCCTTGGCCACCCAGCATCGGCTGTGAGTACGACGATGGTAGGCTCGAGACATCGAAACCAAAACCCAGGCCTGCACTATAGTACGAGTTTTGCTGAGACATGTCTCCCCTGTGTTCACGGTGGTCGTGGTCAAGCTCACGTTGTACTTCGTCGATCGTAGCCAGACGCGCGTGGCATGGAGCGCCCGCTATGCTTCATCCAAACATACTTCTTAATCGTACACGGGTAACTAGTGGACAACAGCGGCCACAACACGGTGATGCATACATTCCATGTATCATAAGCATAGGCCAACATGCGTGCGACGCAGCAACTACGATGCTCACGACGAGCACTCGTCTTTTGATTGTCGATACAAGCCCGCACCGACCCGACATAAAACGCGATCCTCCGCTCAGAGCTTCTGCGCGTTCGCGACGGAGAGGGTCTGGCCGAGAGCCTTCGCGCGCTTGCGGAGCATTTGGGTGGACTTGGCACCGCGGATGCCTCCACCCCACTGGCGACGGTGCTCCTCGTACTTCTCGGTGCTAAAATGCGACGGGTGGTCAGTTTGAGAGATGTTATGAACGGGAAAGTGGCATACAAGTTGGCCTTGGCGGCGCTGACGAGGGTGGCAAGGTCGCGCGAGTCCTCGCTGCGGACGTCCTGGAGGGTCAGGACGGCGGCGGTCTTCTTGTGAACGACCGTGCCGAGGCGGGCCTTGCCCTTGACGATGACGTAGGGCACACCCATCTTGCGGCAGAGGGCGGGGAGGAAGATGACGAGCTCGATGGGGTCGACATCGTGGGCGATGACGACGAGCGACGCCTTCTTCGCCTCAATCAAAGCAACGGTGTGGTTAAGACCGTACTTGACGAAGAGGGGCTTCTTAGTCTCGTCCTATGATTCTGGTAAGTCATTGCATGATGTCAACACGACTGAGGCTACGAACCTTGGCGGGGGCCTCCTTGCCCTCAGCAGTGGACTTGGCAACGGCGTCAATACGAGCCTTCTTCTCCTGCTTAGTCTCGGGGCGGTACCTAGAGCGGCGATATCCGTCAGTTAAGCGGCATATATGGTATTTTAAGAACGCACTTGTTCAGGAGCTTGAACAGCTGCGTAGCAGTGTTCTTGTCCAGGGTGTGGGAGAACTGCGCGATGGCCGGGGGGACCTTGAGACGCTGGCTCAGGATGACCTTCTGGCGCTGGAGGCGGACGTATTCGGGCCACTTGACGAAGCGGGTCAAGTCCTTCTTGGGCTGGATGTCCTGGCCTGCGGTGATGGGATCGGTGAGCACAACCCTCAACGTTTGAGGGCAGCAGTGACGTACCGATACCAAAGTTCTTGGGGCGGGACTCGAAGAGGGGGTTCTTCTGAGCCTTCGTCGACTTGCTCGCGCCGAAGGGGGCGGAGGCGGGCTTCTTGCCAGATCCTTTGGTGGCCTTGGGCTGGTCATTGAGACGAGGCAATCAGCAAGGCGTTAAGCAGCAATAAAGCCGCCGCCATCGCAGTGCACCCGGAGCTCTAGCGCCCGCATCTGCTCGCCGGTGAAGACGAGTAGATACGAGCCCAGCAATACACCATGCGTCAACGCTGTTGTCGTATAGACTGTAGCTCGGCAATGGGTTTGTGTTTGCTAGTGAGGAGATCCTGCCTGATAGAACGTGAGGGGTGCCGAAAGATTGTCATCCGGACTGAAGACGTACCATCCATCCCCAATCTCTCACTCTGGCAGGATTCTCCTTTGCTCCGTGTACACTGCGACGCACGATGGCGACGAGGAAAGTCTCACCATTGTCGTTGATGTGTCTTGAGGTCGGCTTGGAGGGCGTTGGCTTGAGGATGGACGGACAGACACCGAGGACAAGCTTTGCTTTGTGGCGCTTATGTTAAGACTCCGACGCAAATCCTGGTGCCACTCCAAGCAGCTCCGATCAAATCTCTTCTTCCTGCCTTCAGAAGCGCTTGTGTACTTGTCCCTACTTGTCCGCATTGATCACGATTTATCCGGAGGCTTCGTCCTGTATATCTATGCTCGGTAGGTGGCATTGCTGTCCAGCGGAGGGACAAGCGAAAATGATAGGTACTATACACATTATTCTTTGATCGTACTTCTGCGTCTTTCTTCAAGATAACAGCTCTGTCTAGGTTTACCACACCGACGGGATCGGGGGTCGATGTCTAGAGTACTCCTGGTGATACTCACAGCACATCCTTCTGATCCTGGGCGATTCTGCGGCTCATCGAAGCATTCTTGGTACATGCGCTGGCTTCTCAGAACGTCCTCTGGCACTTTCCAGCTCTCTGGGCCTTCACCGTTGCTCTCGGAGTTACGGAGCATTGCTGCAACCTGCCCTCCTTGAGTTTTATGAAGGTTCCTGCTGTGCTTCGTCATGCCGTCGATTCTATATACAATGGTACCCCTTTGCCGAGCTCCTCTGGAAGAGACCCTCCTTTGTACGATCAATGTCTGGGCGTGCTTGTGTTCTAGACGAAAAGAAACGTGCACTACAACACCTTCGTATATCTCGTAAGTGCACATCGGGGCCCGCGGATCACCATCGCACCCTCCCAACACCTCCGCCGCCCCTCTTCCGACCGCGTCCCAGGTACGCCCGTAGACATCATCTGCCAGCTGCGCGACAGCACCTGACCAGACCAGACCGTGCTCCCTCGAACCGTTGCATTGACTTGCCCCCGCCAGAGCGTGCCGGCACCGCTCGCGCCCATCGGTGGGTCTGATCTGTGCCAGTTAGACTCAAGCTTTAATTCAGCACGCTGTGCCCTGCTGCACCGCGACGTGGTGGCGTCGTCCGCGCGGCCCGGCGCGCCTTCTTGCCCCCTGGGTCCTGTGTGATGGGGCCGCCGCACCCAATCACTGCCAGTGCGTCCGCACAACGCCCGCTCGAAGGCCAGTTCTTTCCGCATCGAGGGTGTGTTCAGGTCAGTGGGCCGGGGTGGTGTCGCGCGTTGTCCAGCGACACTGCCGCTTGACCCGTTTCTATTGCGCCAGACTATACATTTTGCAGGGTCGGGCAGCTCCCCGCGGGGTACTCATCACGGCACAGTGCGGCAATGAACGACTTCTAGTCACGGTGGGGCTTGCTCGATCGTTGTGCCACAATCCCGTATCCTCCGACTGTCCCGCAAGAATACTTGGTAGAGCGTTCAACGGTAGGTTCTTTCGACTGGGGACCCTGGAGGACAGTCATGAATTACGACATTGACGGCGTTCTTGAAAGCACAGCCTGTTTCCGCTGGTTCGGTCAATGTCGCGATTTTCGCGAAATCCCTTCTTCCTCCGGGTTTCTAGGACAATATCGGTGCGCGAACATTCTCGGGGTATAGTATGTGCCCCAAATGAGAGCTTCATCGAAGACACAGCGCCACCCCGAAGGGAACCCGTAATATCCGCTACATGCATCGATCAAACCCTCACATAATGTGACCAGCACTCAAGCCTCGGAGCGACAAAAGTAATCACGACATCCGCGTCCATGATGGAGCGACCGTCCCAGCATGGTCAGTCCTCCATTCCAGAGCCTCCAGCGTGTCCGGACATGTCCAACCTCAGACCTGCGGCGTGCCGCGTAACAGCGCACACGCGCCACCGCCGGACAGTAAGCACGCTCGGGGCCGCAGCACGCCCCGGACCATCACTCTTGCAAGATGCTCGCGCCGCACTGTCCACACGGGCGTGCACACGGGCCGACAGCAGCGTTTGTGGCGGCGGCGGCACACTGCGCAGCGCCACGAAGGGCGAGTGCTGGTGCCCTCCTGCCAGTGCCACTGGTGGCCACTGGTCAAACGATCGCACCCTCAAGAGAGTGCGCGTGGTGCAGAGACGAGAAGCGACGGGGTCCACCCCGCCACGGTAGATTCGCCCGTACCAATCCTTGCGGCCGCCACCACCCAGCAAGCGGTGCGCGCCCGAGTGGACGCGCTCTCGCGAGGCATGGGTACGTGGCACCCAAGGAAGGCACGGGGTGCACCCGCGGTGGTGTGGACGAGGACATGGACAGCGACTACTCACCTTTGTTCCCCCCATCGTCGAATGATGCGGCACGGTGTGCACGCACGTCTGCGCTGACCCTAACACGCCGTCTGCGGAGGGGTGTGGCGTTATGGTTCTGGTGGAGACAGGAAGTGGTGGGGATGCAGCGTGAGGATGTGCATCTCCAAGAGGCCCAGCAGCTCGCGCCTTTATAGCCCAGCAGCGCGGGCGGCTGCAGAGAATGCACTGCGCGGAGCGACGCGCTTCTCGCGATAAGGCCCGCCCGCAGGAAGCGGCCGATGGGGCACCTAGCCTCGATATGTCGAAAGCATTCCAGGCATATTGCGAGCGCGATGGCGTTGCCATGATCTGTGGGCGCCTGCGCGATCCACGTCGGGGCGGTCTGCGTCCCCGTCCGCCCGTCCGTGCCTGGACCTCTACCCCCGTGTCCCCGGATTGGCGAAACAGGGCAAGACGGGCTTTGTGCAGCCCGCGGGACGCCGTGCTTATCTGCGTGTGCGGGCATATGGGATCGGGCGTTGTATCCGTCTTAGAGCAGCGATGAAAGCTCGCGAGATGAAGTGCACGGGGCTGGGTGGCATTCAGTCGAAAGGCGGAAGGTAGCGCCAGGATTACGACGCATGATGCAAGCGTACGACGAAATGTATCGCGCTGTGTGATCCAAGACATCCGGCGACGCGGGCACGCTTACAACGCGAACCTACTCTGAGAGATGCGAGGAAGGAGCAGGTGGCGCTGAGTTGACCACAAGCCGCTATTTAACCTCCTCCGGGCCATCTCAGATACGGGGATCCAGCTATCGAACTGTCCAGCGTCTATTCGGTGAATCTCGACACAACTATAGCACGAGTATGGAGATGCGGGGGTTTTGAGTTGCGGGAGTTGTAGAACCTTGTAGCCTGCGAATTGTAAGTGACACTTCTCCCGCCTGGGGAGCGCAATCGCCTCCGTTAATGTATAGGGCTGTACGGCGCTCATAGGCAGGCCAGGAACATCAGGGACCTGGTAGCGAATGGAGGTCCGCTGAGCACGTTTTTCTCGCCAGCTCTAGACCTGGGTGGCAAGACGTGAGAGTAATGAGGAAGAAGGAGTTGACAGTGTAATCGCATTGCCGTTTGAAGCAAGAACGCTATAATAGTAATGGCAACCCTAACCTCGGTCGTACAGGGTTTCCACCAGCTGTCGACTCGCTCCACTCCTCGTCATGCACCCTTCGATCGCTGAAGTCGCTTTATAACGGCGAGGACAGCGGCGTTGAGGTAAGCATCCTACGAACCACCTTCACACAAACGTACATCAAGCAACATGACAAGCGTCGGCAACAGCACGAACAACACGAATAACAGCGGCGGAGGCAGTAGCACCCATCGGAAACTCAAGTATGTTCTCCGTTGATATCTCCGTGACCCGAGCCTGATGTGGAGCGCAGAGGAACAGCCGAGGTCGTCCACGGTACGTTTACGTTTCCTCCCGCAGTCCCTACCCGCGTTACACACGCGAAGGTCGAACCATCCTCCCGGCCGTGGCGTTAGAGAGGCTACCCCGCACGCTCCTCGAGTCGGCAGGTCTCAGAACCATTGTGCCTGCATACGAGATCGCGACATCCGTGGAGCCTCTCGCGCCACCCACCCGCCTCGCCTCGCCTCTCCCGACATACATACGCTGATCCCGGAATGGTGCTGTTCCAGGAATAGGCGAGAACATCCGCGGCCGCGTTATGAACGTGCTCGACTCGGGTAGCGGCGCAGGCGGCGGCCATCTCGAGGCGGAACAGGGGAGCCGCGAGGTCGAGCGCGGAATGGCGAAGCTCACTGGGGGGCCGGGCATCGACGGCGTGGCCCATCGCGGCACCGGCACTGGCGGCGGCACATCGACGACGTCTGCGCCACTAGCACACGAGGGAAACTTGAACGGGGCGCCGCCAGCCAGCACCGGGACGGCAGGATTCAACGCGGGCCCCGCGGCGGAAGCAGGGTTCCAGCCACAGAACGCCTCCTCAGGTGCCGGACCGCCGCTTCAGGGAGGCTCCAACGACCGCGACTTCTACCCTGGGGACTCGACGGACATGCCGCACCAGCCGTCGACGATTCCGCAGGAATGCGCCGCGGCGACGACAGGCCCAGCACCAGATCGGAGCACGCTCGCCGGGAGTCCACAGAGGCTCGGCTGAGCTGCTCAGATGTAGATGTAGCGGGTGAGAATGCATCATCCAGAAGGAGACGGCGCGTCGCGCACGACTGATGCTGATACACACGCGCCCTTTGCAGCGGATGATTGACTTCGGCACTCTGGGGAGGGAGGGCAGAGAAGGAGATACGGGCGTGGGCGTCTTCGGGCGCGTTGACGTCACGGAGGCGGGCTTCTGAATTGTATTCTACGTGTATCGGTAATGCGGGGTTCTATGGGGGCGCTGTCGCGCCCGGGCGGACGCCGTTGATGCGAGAGGAGAAGTCTCGGGCCCGCAACAAGGACGAATTGCAACAGAAATGGCCGGAATGCTGCCGATCCAAGCGTAGAGCACCCAGTCGAGTTTGCTATCACGGTTCGCTGTCTCGTTTAGACACCTGCATGTGAACGGCCCAGCCTCTCGAGCCTAGAGGCCCACCGAGCCCTGCACACACGAGCCGAGCGTTATCCATGGCCACCAATCGGCACGCCGGACGAGAGCGATCCCTTCGTGGCGCACCGACCGAGCTCGAGCCTCTCATGCCGGGCGTGCCTGCCCCGTCAAACAGCCGAAGCACGCGCGCCCGGCCACCCAAACGACGCGGCGGACGTACCTTTGCTAATCCTGGCTCTGCCTGCGCGCTTCGAATCGCCTTCGCGTTCCCTGCCTCCTGGCGAGGTCGAGTGTGTAGTGTGCAACAGACGGACGGACGCGGCGGCGTCCCGCGAACCGATTGGACGCGGGGCCGGCAGTCTGTCGTGGTCGGCCTTCGCGAATGTCGTGCGCGCGCTGTGACGATGATTGGCCCGCTATGTTCCGTGCGGTGAGAGCGGCACGTCAGCGCCAGCGCTGGCGTCGTCTGACCCATTCAAAATCGCGCAGAATGTGTTGAGGCGGCTGCCTGGCGGGGCGAGAAGAGGGTGCCTGGGCTGCTCGGGGTGGAGTCTGTCAGTGGTAACGTTGAATAGAGAGCTTTTACGGCTGTGGAGCTGAGGACAGCGATGGGGTTCGTTGTTGGGATGGACGACGAGGAGGGGGCACGGTAGGCTTGTGTCGTCGAAGGCGCGTGTGGAACGGGTCTCGTGCCCGCGCGTGTGCCGTGTGGAGAAGTGAAATGCCTAAGGGGAGGGCGGATCGCGATGCGCGCCCGGGAAGGTGCGTTGGAGAAGGCGGCGTCGAGCGAGCTTCGCCGCATAGCCGGCAAGCCCGGGCATCTGGTGCATTCACTTGCAGGCTATTGGTGCGGCGCCGTGCGCGGCTGCAGAGCACTGGCATAATGAGGCACGCGTGACCTGCGGGACGATGATCAGCGGCGGGGTGCGCGGATACTGAGCAGTGGGGTGCACCTATTGGATCGGGTCGAGGTCGTACACGTACATACGCCTCGCGTACATTGAGGTGGTTCAGGTCGATGCCGGGCAGCATGCGCACATATTACCGACGTCTTCTGTGATAGTTGTGGGCGGACGAGCTCGGTTCTGTCCGCCTTAGCCCCATGTTCGGCAGATTCCGATGCGGGAGCGGAAGGGTTGTTAGCATTGGACGTCGGGTTCCCAGTCGGCTGCACTCGACGCGGGGCCAATCGTTCGAAGACGCGTTTTTCGGCGTGGTATGTCCTGATGCCTCGCTTGTCGAGCACGAACGTGTCTCGAATGCTACGGGACCTAGACTAGCGGTGAGCAAGAAATTCCGAATCGTCGAGGCCACCTGCTTACTATATGGCTGTCGGATGCTTCGGAGCAGATGCCTGAGGTCGACTGCATGTCTGTCATTGAAGCGGCTGATGAATCTCCCAGCGGGGTAGCCTCTTCAAATTCCGAGCCCAGGCGAAAGTTAGTACGCATAGTAGCTTCTGCGACCATTGCCTTCACCTAGGCCTGTCTATTCTATTCTGTATCGGTTCGGTTTACAGCATGGTCGCATCAATTATTCCACGCGCCAGAGGGCGGAGGGTCGGCCCACTCGGTAGGTAGCTTTGCGAACTTCTTGAAGGTCGAAGACATCTTGTTCGTGGTGGTAGGAACGATACAGCTTCAAGCAGCAGTCCCATTAATGGTAGTACACCAAGTCAGCTGCTGCTCTATAATCCCTGGTTACTGTGTCTTCTATAATCCGATATGGTGTAGTGGCTAACATTATCGCCTCTCACGCGATAGCCCGGGGTTCGATTCCCCGTGTCGGAATATTTTGCTCGACCCTCCCCCACCATGATGTCATAGCACAAGATGTCATAGCGCTGTGCACCAACGCCCCACTCCTCCAGATCCAGGTGGCGCTGCACATGAGTATATAACTCGTCGGGTTTGGGAACAGCTTCTCTTCAACTTATACTGAACGACATCCTCGCCTCTCGAACCGAAACATAACACAACATTCTCGAACCTCATCACAACATAACCACCATGTCCACCGGGAACTCTACCAACCCCACCCGCGGCCAGAGCGCCGGCGCAGGCCTCGGCAACATCGTCAAGTACGTCCTCCCTACCCTCTCACCCACAATCATTGAGACTCGACTAACATACGAGCGAACAGGGGCGGCTTCCAGACTGTACAAGGGCTCAGTAACGCCATCCGCGGGAACGCGATGGACTTCGTCGACTCCGCGACGGGCACCGGAGGGCGGCACGCGGAGAGCGACATCGGACGGCAGCAGACGGAGCAGGGGATTAACCGTATGCACACTGGGCGGAATGCGCCCGTGGCGGGGACCGCGGCGGAGAATCCGGCGGCGAGTGCGACGAGCACGAGCACGGCGCCCCCGCCGTTGCCCGCGCGGAACCTGGACCAAGGCCAGAACACGAGCGTGGGCGTGCAGACGGACGGGCCGGGCGCTGGGGGACAGCCTGGGGCGGGACAGGTGCAGTAGGACCAGGAGTGGATGTAGGATGGGAATGTAACGATAGATGTGGGGTACCTGTATGATTTAATCGGAAGAACGAGGATCTTGTACTCGATTCGCGCTGGACTGGATAAGGTCTAGCATGGCAGAACTTCGCTGCTCGAGCGTATAGTCTTCCAAGAAAATGCCTTATTCTTTGCGACCGAATGAGGCGATTACGATTGCACAACACCTATGGTACATGTCAACAAGTAGATGGGGAGGCTGCAGTTGCTATGAACAGTGGCTCAGCTAAGAGCCACGGCTGTATCACCAAGAACAAACCGTTAACAAATCAGCGCAACCAATTTGCAGAGCAACTCACCTCCCGCGACCGCGTCCCGTATGTCCGTTCGCAGCAGCAGCGGCGGCCCTGCCCCTGCCCCGCCCTCGCCCCCTGCCACGCCCGCGTCCCCGGCCAGTAGGCGCCGCAGCCGGCGGCGCGATGACGACCTGCTCGACCATGATGGGCTGCATCTGCTGCATATGCGTATGCGGCGGGGGCGGCGCCTGCGGGTGCGGGTGCACCTGCGGGGGCGACGCGTGCATATGCACAGGCGGTCCCGGCGCGTGCGCATGTGCGTGCGCGTGGGAGTGCGAGCGCGAGAGCGGGTGCGGGTGCGCGAGGGCGTGCGGGCCGATATGCTGCGCCGGCGGGGGCGGGGGGATGTGCACGGGCGGCGGGGTCGGCGCGCGGGCGGGCGGCGCGCCGGAGCCGGGGGGCAGGTGCTGCGGGATGGTCGCCTCGGGGGGCAGGTTCGAGGGCACGGAGACGGTGTGGGAGTAGTATTGGGGCGGGATGGGGTCTTGTGTGAGGTAGTGCAGGAGCGTGGGCTGTGCGGGGACGGCGATGTCGACTGCGTCGAGGAGGAGGCTGGGGGCGGGCGGGCGGGGTCAGTACGCGGGTGTGGTGCAGGAGGGGTGGAGGGGGAGCACGGACTTGCACTCTTCTTGCAGGCGTTTTAGCTTCTCGTCCGCGCGGACGAGCTCGCGCTCGTACTCTTCGTGTGTCTGCACGCGTCATCGTCAGAAATGGCAACGCTACATTCGCCCAAAGACCCAGAGCAGCGCAGAGTACGCACGGCGGTGACGGTGTCGTATTTCTCGCGCAGCGCTACGAACCTACGCGCGGTCAGCGTACACGCACCGCACGGCGGGAGAAACGCACGCACTTGTCCTTGTATCGCGTCCCCCGGTGCGCGG
The DNA here is from genome assembly GCA_022264855.1 of Lenzites betulinus. Lineage (NCBI taxonomy): Eukaryota > Fungi > Basidiomycota > Agaricomycetes > Polyporales > Polyporaceae > Lenzites > Lenzites betulinus. Next base: position 30,691 of record JABYQU010000067.1, on the reverse strand, counting down.
ACACGGAGACCTGGATCCGGGACGGTCAGAACGCGAAGTGTGCGGGGAGGATGGACGGGGCACCTTGGGGTATGGGGCGGCGCTGGCGGCGCGGTCGTCGTGGATGGGTCTGCCGCTGGAGTTTGTGCGGATGGGGGCGTCGGGGCGCGGCTGGCGGGGGATGGGGATGGGATCCATGGGCGCAGGGAAGAGGTCGGGTGGCGGAGTGAGTGTGAGTGTAGTCTAGTAAGAACGCGTTCATTCAAGCTGTTCGGGCCAGCGAAGCACGTCTATACGCGCTATCGACTCCAGCGTTGTTGCTTATGATAATCCGATATGGTGTAGTGGCTAACATTATCGCCTCTCACGCGATAGCCCGGGGTTCGATTCCCCGTGTCGGAATCTCTGCTTTTTGTCCAAATGAATCATTGCACTCGTAGCCACGAACGGTGCACGTCTCCAGTAATTGAAATTTCACCAGTCACTGACAAACGCGCGTGAGCATATAAGAAACCGTGTTCGAACATATGTTGGGCGCCAAGCCATGTCCGACCAAGGGCCTAAGCGCCGATGCTGCACCAGCACCGGGGTTCCTTCCACTCACTCAGTCACTGCCACTCCGAATACCGTGACGCACGCACATAGTGCGCGACTGAGCGACGTCGACGCATCTGAACACATGCCGCGCTCCACAGATCCCGTCGACGGAAGTCAAGCACATGGGGACCACCATTCGTGTCGAGTATCAAGCCTTTCTTGACAAGATCCTCCCGCCTGCTATCCCGGCCGCCAAACAGTGCGAGTTTCCTCCTCAAATGCTCCAGAGCACAAGGAAATCCTCGGACAGTGTATGGTACCTGTAACGCCGAAAGAGGATGATATCGCACACGTGGTCGCAGTGCGTCCACCGTCCATATGAAATCCTCTATATGCTCAGTGACTGCGCTTGTAGGCTAGGCCGTCGGCGACTGCCAATATGGTTGGTGCGAGCACCTCGTCTGCAACGACAGCATGCGTCTGGGGTTGCTAATTGCCTAACATTTATACTTAAGATCTATTTCACTGGTCTCGATTCCCATTACCGCAGCACTCAACGCGATGCCGTCCACGAGGCGGCCCGTGTCTGTAGCACTCCAACGTCAACGGCGAGTCCCTGCGCTCTCTCGCTCGTCCCTCCCAACTACTCTGCAGCAAAATCCATTCATTCGGCCATTATTCTTGCTACGCATTCCCCAACGCACTTGCAAAGTCCTCCATGGCCTCGCCGTTGTACTGGCCCGGGAGATACTACTTCTATCCCATCGGAAACACGCCAGCGGTTTCGCTGACTCGCGATCTACCACCGGACGTACCCGCCAATATCCTCTTGCTTCCCTGTGGTGACGCGAGAAATGTGTTGTACACCGTCTTCTGCGAGTCTCCATCAAGTAAGCCCGCTAGCAAACCTCGCTGTTCCTCCGCGGTCTCATCTTCACTCCAACAGTCACGCGAAAGCTGGACTTCACGTGCGGCGATTATGACCCGGGTGTCCTAGGTTTGTCTACTCGTCGAATGTCCATTGCCATACTCATCCCCGTGTCGTAGCGAGAAATGCGCTGCTTTACACGATGATCATCGACAACGTCGCCGAGACGATGATCTGGAATATCTTTTTTCACCTGTACTTCGACGACAACGCGCACGCCGCCCTTCTCTCGCAATGCGACAAGCTCCTCGCATGCTCTGCGACACCAGAAGATTGGCACGCGTCTCCCTACGGTGCCTTTCTTCGGGTAGGAACAGAAGAAACCCTCCTCGCATTCCGGCGTCTGTGGTCATTGTACGCGGAATTGTCAAGCCCAGCTGGGAGATCGCGCGCGTCCGCTGCTCGCAAGATGGTGGACACCGGCCGAGAGGAGGTCATCAAACACAACGGCGACTTTAGCTTCATGTTCTCCTCTGCTCGATCGGCCGGGCCTCTCTTACTTGACGCCGTGCCCGTCGCCACAGAGCATTTCTCTCACTATTGGCGAACAGGATCGACTGCTCCCGAAAACGATCTACCCAGCCCGAAGACTCGCCATGCCAACCCAACCTTCCTGTGCTCGCGCCGCGGCGAGGGCTTCTACGTACACTATGGTACAGATCCGCTGGCTGGCTTCCATCTTGCACCGCTTTACGGGAACCGCACGAGTGCCCCTTCAGTCCAGCAAGCCGTTGCAGCAGCTCAGGCGGAGTTTCGAGAGTGGTGCCAAGCTTTCCTGGCCCGGACGAAGTCTTCGCCGGGCTCTCTTCTAATCCGCTTCATTCTGGGCGACGCTCTCCATATTGCAAGCGTACTGTCTACCTGGAGTGTACGCGATGTGGCGCCACCGATTGCCCCTTGGACGTCTAAACCTCTTGTCCTCCATGTCAAAGAATATCGCGACCGCCGCGCGCCAACGCTTTTCGACGTCGTGGATACGTCAAACCTTTCAGACCATGTAGGGCTCCTCAACATCCTCATATCCACGATCCCGTTGCTGGCTACCTCAGACCCTTGGCGTGGTATTCTGTACACGGAGTTTCTACTCGCGCATCGCTCGGACCCAGCTACCCAGTTCTTGTCACTGCTGCTAACCGACATCTCTACGGCTACTATCCTCCTAGGAGTTTGTCCCGTTGATGCGCTCTCCGGTTTTACAACCGCATGCCACCTCAATGAGGTTATCCTGGACGCATTCAACACTAAAAGTACCCCGCAGCATCACCAGATCATAACCTGGAAACGACCCCATTCAAGCGATCCGCATGTGGAGGCTTTGCGCCGTATGGTACAGGCCCCCAGCCTGCAGCTCGACTCCCAGCAACTTGCTTCTCTTCTGTGTGACGCCTACCATCGGCTCTTTGGAGCCGAGGATCCCACTAATTTCTGGAAGATACAGAAAGCTGGAGATCGCGAAAAGGCCGTCGCTGACTCCGCCATCTCCCGTCACTCTAGAGAGACATTTGCGCTCTTCCTCCGTCTGGCCCACATGCGTCTTCCGCTCTCCGACGCGCAATGGAACGAGACGATGCGGCTCCTCCTTGATGAGATAGTGACTTCCGGAGCGCCCAGCGGATCACATCCATTCGACAACCTCTACCACCAGGACCTTGCTGTCCAGTTTTATCGCCACCATGTCTACACCATTCCGACGTACGTCGCGCCGCCGCGTGCCGCCCCCGGTCGGCTGTCTCAGTGGACGTCGATCCCGCCGCTCGTGCGAATCTACCTTGTTGTCCCGCAGGAAAGGTTTGCGGTACTGCGAGCCAAGGCAGAGGCCCAGACGCCGCCTCTCCACTGTGTGGTCTCGGCAACAGGCCCGTGCGCCTTCGAGTGCGCTTTCCAGTCCGTGTCTTCAACGTTCGGCACCATCATCAACACAGGATCGCCTGCCAGTCCATCCGTGGTAATCCAGGAGGCGGATGCAGCCTTCGACACGGACACGTCCCCGCTCATTGTGTCCTTCGTCGTTCATACATGGATGCTCACCGATGTGGTGCCGGACCCCGGGAAGATCAGCGTAGGCTTCCACGTTAAATCCACCCTGACCACTACGAAAACGTATGCGTCGGTACTTGGGATCATGCTCGCCATCTTCTCTACATCTCTGTCCGACACACAGCACGTTCATATTGTTCCCGAGGCCCGTCCGGCCGTCCTGGCACGCGCCTCGTCGTCGACAGAAACACCTACAAGTATCCGGGCCGCAGGTGCAAGCTCGAGCATCGGCACACACACGTTTGTGCATGTCGACCTAGACGGGAAGACTAACAGCGTGGCATCGCTCACGGCCAGACTGCTAGTAGAAGACACGGACGCAAAGGCGACATTCGCGCAGGGCGCACTCCCAGTCGTGACGCAGCCCTCTCCGTTCTCCATGCGCGTCGCGTTGGGAGGCCGCGTGCAGGACCTCGTCTATCCCCTCCCTGTCGTCGGTGCTCAGCAGAAAGTACGCCTGGCGCGCAAGTCTTCATACATCGAGGTATGTCTTGCTCGTGATGCGCTAAGACTCTCACTGACACGCGGGTCAGGTCGTCGTGCCCGTCGCGATGCCGTACCCAAAAGCGTGGGCCCTGAAATCAACGCCGTTCCCTGTCATCCGGACCGACAACACGCTCTTCCCGTGGAACATGCACAGAGTGCCCCTCGACCGGTCTCCAGCGCTCGACGTCACCACGCTCACAAGCCCCGCCCGCCAGTGGTTTAACCCGCACATCAGCCTGCAGATGTCGGACCGGGAGCGGAAGATGCGGACCGCCAAATCGCTCTCTGGTCTCGCGCTCGTCAAGGACACGATCCACTCCATCATGGTGCGCTTTGCGGGCATACAAGGCGGGCCGCGCTCGCGCGTGTTCGCGCTGCGCGACGAAGCGTCCGGCGGGAAGATGGACACGATGTTCTTCGTCAGCGAGCTGCGCTACGACCTCGCGTGCCACACCGTCGTCTGCGACGCATTCGTCCTCTGCCTCACCCCGCAGCTGGCGTACGCCGCAGGCCCGGCGCTCCGCGCGGTCATGGAGAAGCCTGTGGAGGTCGTACGGGTGTACGGCGACGAGATGCGCACGTGGAAGCACCTCCTCCCCGCGCTTGTCGAGCGGTGTCGCGCGGCGTGGAAGCACGGGCGGAACTGCGAGTACGCCGCGCAAGGCAGGATCCCGCTCGAGGTTGATATCGAGGCGGGGGACCCGCTGTGCAGCTGCGGGCGCGGGAAGGACGTCAAGGGAATGCACGAGGTGCCGCTGTGGAAGAAGCTCGCGCCGTTCGTCACCCGCGTCGCGCTGTCCCCGCTCTTCCCGGTGCCGTACTTGGAGCCTATACTTGATCGGGACGAGGTGAGGGATGCGGCCGAGCAGGTGCGCGCGGCCACGCACGACGGGAAGCCTGAGGACTCCGCCGGTGGAGCAACTCGATGCGCGAGGTGTTCTAAGTCAGGCGACGCCTTGCGGAGGTGTGCACGCTGCAAGGCTGTGGCCTACTGCTCCCAGGGATGTCAGAAGTCGGACTGGAAGAAACACAAGCCCGCTTGCGTCGCGACGGAATGAGCACTTGTTTCGATGTCTCAGGCTCCAATTGGTGGAACCTGGTACTACCCAGTGCGGGTTGTTGTCTGTATACTTGTGGTATTTCTGTTTGATTGCCTTGAGATGCCGTTGACCTTCTTGTGCGAGTCGGTGGACTAGGATGAAATTGAGTTTATAACATCCGAGCAGTCGCGATGATACACACAAGACAAGACTTTCTAGGAACATGGGCCGCGCCACTCACCAACTACTATAATAGACGCGCCCGCGCGCCGCCACCTTGGACATTTACTAACTCCTCCTCTGCCAGAAACCCGGAGACACCCTGAACTTGTGCATAACGTATATCAACCGCTCTTCTGGCTGCTGATTTGAAGATGAAGACTGGGCACACCCTCCCACCCTCGGCGCCACTCGCCACCTTCGGCGCAGTCTACAACGCCCCGATGGCCCTGGACGACGACCAACCACACACAAGGGGATTGGAACCCAAGAGAGCGTACTCTCGCAACAGGTGGCTTGTAAAAGACTCCAGAGACTGCACGGTCGGCCCAATGCCTGTGCAGGCGTTCATGGACGCATTCTTACCGTCAATTCCTGCGGACAGGGAGAAAGAGATACTGACCAGCAAGAACGCGTTCAAGGATGTACCATCGAGCGGCTCCAAGCCGTCGGACATTTACAACCCATTGGTCTGTATTCTTTGCCCTACCTGCGCGGTTGCGTCTGATACCCTCATTAGCTTGCTGCTCTGAACAGGTCTACAGAGCGTAAGAGCCGTGCTCCGGGACTGGTCTTTGAGAACGCTTCAGAGCGCTCCACGGAGCCTCACACCCCCGGCTTGATGAAACCGCACATTTGCTGCTACACACGTCAAAATGTCGAACGTGTGCGCGAAACACCCATCTCAGCTCGCGCTGAGCTTGGTTATGCGGAACTGTTCTTCGAGGTCAAGCCCGATATCGCTCTTGATGTCTTTGCAGACCCCCCTCCGGACGCCACCATCGAGACACGGCGCTCTCACGACTTCTTTACCCATTTCCACGTCGAGGAATGCAAACGTCGCGCCGAGAGGGCGTTCGGACAACACATCGGGTACGCATTGGAGATACAAGCTCGCCAGCATCGTACATTCCTCTTCTCGATCTCCATGGCCGGCTCCTGTGCGCGCTTCCTGCGATGGGACCGCTCTGGGATCATCGTCACCGAGTCGTTCGACATTCACACGTTCCCGGACCTGCTCGCCGAGTTTCTCGCCCGGTTTGCCCTCGCGACTGACCGCGAACGCGGACACGACGTGTCTGTAGAGATGGCTAGTGCAAAGGAAGAAGGTTTGTTTCGAGACGCCGTCACCAAGCACGTCAAGGATCAGCTCAACGTTGAAGACGACGACCTCACTAGGGCTGCGACCGAACACTATCAAGCAGGATGTGTTTACGCGATACATATGTTTGTGGAGAACTCTACGGACATCTCATCGAGTACCACGCCAGCTGTCGAGCGCTATCTGGTCTCCAGGCCCGTCACGTCTCCCTTGAATCTCGTGGGCCGAACCACCCGCGGCTATTGGGCAGTCCAAGCAAGTTCTGGGCGCGTCGTCTTCCTCAAGGATACGTGGCGCCCCTACAGGGAACGGGAAGGTTCTCTCATCGCCGAACTGAATGCTGCCGGCGTTCGAAATATCCCGCAATTTGTTGCCGAAGCGGATGTCCATCAACAATATTCCCCCGTTCTTCTGAAGAGTACGTCACACAATCTTCTTCTGGTCTTCAGATAAAACTCATGGATCGCAACTGCAACATCGCCAGTTCAGTATACAGAGACAGATCTTTACGATGCATCACCCTGGGTCTGTTCCATACGTGGTCGGCACATTTCTGTGTCGACCCACGTACACTACCGACTCGTTCTTGGCACAGTTGGCTACCCTCTGCGACGCTTGAAGGGCACAAATGAACTTTTACATGCGGCTTACGACGTATTCCAAGGTGAAGCCCGCTTCCTAGCTACTTATTGACATCAGGGGCTGACCTTATTAGCCATGAAAGATGCGTTAAGCAAAGCTCAGCGTATTCACAGGGACATCAGCATCGGAAATATTGTCCTCGTGAAGGAGCCAGGCTCTGATACGCGTAAGGGTTATCTCATCGATTGGGAGACTTCCTCTGCTGTCGATTCCGAAGGCAACTCGATCAACAGGAATAGAACGGTAAGTTCGATATTCATTCGTTAGACAGATCTACTAGAGCTGATGGGGGCATACAAGGGTACATGGAAGTTCATGTCCGCTAAAGTTCTATGGAAACCCGAACAGCCCCACACTCTCGAAGACGATATGGAGTCTCTCCTCTACGTGGTGCTATACTGTGCCTTGCTCTACTTGCCCCACAACCTCGATGACGTGAGCCTGGAAGCGGTCATAGAACGGCTGTTCGATGAATCTATGGACATGGATGATGGGCTCCGGGGAGGAGCTGGAAAAATGGCCAACAGGGTCGGCCGCGTGTCGACCGAGTGGATCAAGTTCACAAATCCTGACCTGCAGAAATACCTAGATGACACCATGGACCTTCATGGCCGCGTCGGATTCCCCTCCGCAGAGTCGTCCCTTATCTGGAGAGTGACGGAGAATCTGGAAAAGCTCTGGAGTGATTTCTTCGCGACGCACACTACCCTCGCGAGTGGCGATAGGGTTGAGAACGAGCTCCCCGAGGTCTACTCGCTCCTCGACAAAACCGAGAGCTCGCTCGTTACGTTCGTCCCTCCGCGACCTGCGTCTCCCGCCAAGACGCCAGTGGTCGGGGAGAAGATCAAGCAGGCACAGACACTCAAACGCCAACGAGACGACCCCGAGTCGTCGCGCCGCAGCGAACGACTACGCAGCCGTCCTCCTCCGCCCATGTCGCCGCCGGTGGGGAAGCTTGCGAAGGCGACAGGAACCGTGGCGAAGCCGCGTCTCCGAGTAGGAAGAGGCCTAATACCACAGACTGAGGAATCGCGTTCCCATTAATATTCGTTGAATATCAAGGTGGGTCAGCGGTATCGACATCTGCTGTGTCGTTTTGCTCGTCGTTGGGGACAAGCACACGTTCAGTTCTTCGTCTGCCATCAGTAGTTGCTGTGTGACATGTTTTGCTGCTATTTGTTGCCCATACGATGTATACCATATATCTAGAATCTGCTGGGAGAGTGAAACAAAGTACTAGTAGTACGCTTTTCTGGGTACTAGTACGTTGGATATTAGCCGCCGGTCCGGACAACGGGCGCTTGAGTCGAGGGGCGAGTCTGCGTGCCGCGGCGAGTCCAAGTTAACCTCTCCCCACCACCATCCCCTCCCCGTATATATCTCGAAGGCCCCCTCTCGCCGCTTCAGAGACAGCTGTACTGCTGCTATCTGGTCACCCACACGCGCCTTCTCTCTATTTCCCGCCGTCAAGATGGTCGTGTCACAGGATAGCTTTATGTTCACGGTCGGCAAGCTCGGTATGCTAAGGCCAATATCGCGTCATGCGCTCGCGAACTGACCATAAGGAACCCCTTTGTAGATGCCGGAATGGCTGTCAGTGCTTATTGCTGGCTTACAAGACGTGCCTGATACTCAAGTGCTCGCACAGATTCTCCTCGGCGAGCGAGCCCACCTGATTGAATTCCCTTCCTTGCTGCTACCCCCCGGCGTCAGCACCGGCTCAATAGTCAACATATCCGTACAGAGGAATGTGGGTGAGGAGAAGAAGAGGGAAACCGACTTCTGGGACCTCCAAAGTGACATTCTCGAAGAATATGGGACGCGCGTGCCAGAACCGCCGAAGCTCGAGGTATGTCTCATTGTGTCGCATCCGCATCTCTTCTCATCCTCTGTACCAGCTCCGCAATGTTACACAAACCTCTGTGACGCTTGAATGGCCGCGTCTCGACCTCGCGACATCTAAATTGCGCTCTCTCGACCTGTACCGCGACCGTCAGCGCGTCGCCGCTATACCCTCTCCGCTCACCAATACATCCACCAAGGTATCCGGACTTCAACTTGACACAGAATACACTTTCCAGCTCGTCCTGCGCACAACCGCCGGTGTATACCCGTCCAACGTCCTGCGTATCCAGACACATACGATGTCGGATACGTCCGGCATCTCCGTCTGCTTCGGGACTGTGGAGGACGAAGTGGCGCTCGAGAACGCGAAACTCGCTTTGCGCGAAATGGGCGCGAAGTGGAGCGACAAAATCCAGATCGACACCACTCACTTCGTCTGCACGACGCCCGCTGCAACCCCGAGCGGGGCGCAAGCATCTGGCGCCATCGTCACCGGCCCGGGTGTCGAATACCAGAAAGCGTTGCAACTCAGCATACCCGTCGTCCAACCGCAGTGGGTCCTTGCATGTCTTGCTGAGAAGAAGTAGGTCGGCGCGTAGTGTGTTCATCCGCTCGCGAGGCTAATATAATGTAGGATGATGCCCATCCGGCCGTTCTACCTAGGCGAGAGTCCCGCGTCGCCGTCGCACTTCCGCCCGCAGTCCATGTCCCAGGCGAACCTCCAGTCCCCCTCACAGCGGAGCTCCACGGCGTCGCCGACGCAGCAGAAACACGCCGCGAACCGCCAGTCCATGCCGCCCCAGCGCGTCACATCTACCTCCCCCCCTCACGCCGACCCACCTAACTCCGCCGGGCTCCCGCGCTCGCAACGGATCCCCGAAGAGCCCGAGGTGCTCTCTGGCGGAGAGGAGCAGGAAGATGGCATCGACGAGGAGGGTGATGACGACGACGAGCGCGCGGGCCGCAAGCGCAAGGGCACGATGAGCAAAAACTTCCGCTTTCCCCCGCCCAGCCGGGACGAGGTCCCGCCTGTGCCGCCCGTCCCCCAGAATTCGACCGTGTCGCCCCCGCTGGCGACCGCGGCGGCGGTCGAGGCACCGCTTCCGCCCCCGCCGCCCGCCGATGACGACGCGGACGAGGGTGCGGAGGGCTCGGACGAGGATCCGGAGCTGACGACCGTGGGTGTGGTGGCGCCGTCGAGCGTCGAGGTGCCGCCCCCACCGCCGGTCGACAAGGAGCGGCCGCTAGCAAGCGCGAACGACCTCGCGGACGACGACCTTGGGGAGACGGAGGAGATCTCGCTCAACTGATGTGCGCTCGGGCTGCCGGTGATCTCCTGTCATATACCGCGTTTTCTCAGGAATCGGATGTTGTTTATCGGAGCTGCCCGCCCGGGCAAGTGGTGCATAAAGCTTCCGCCGCACCAGCTGGCCGCGGCCAGGATCTTCAATACAACATGAACCACCCAACGACGCATAGTGACGTTTGACGAGCCTCGAATCAATGGCAGCCCAAGGCTGCGCACCTACAAGGCGGTGGTACAACAACAAGCCTGTTCCGTATATGTCCTTGCTCGACCACGTTGACACCATGCAGGCAGACATGAGGCGGAGGGACGGACACCTGACCGACCCGCAGGCCTTAGGCCTCATTGCGTGGCTTCGCCTTTCACCCCACTACCACCATGGACAGGTCCACCGCATGCTGCGACGTTCGCCTGGATCGTGCAGTAGAGAGAGCACAAGCACTACTCGCCGAGTTATCAAGTCTATTAGATCACGTCACTTCGTGCAGGCAGTATGTAATGTACAACTATATCACGCCGTAGTATCATGCAGCTAACAGACGACATCGAAACAGTGTCCTGGATGTCCAGAAGGTGAGCGCGCTATACATCGCCTGAGCTTTAATATCACTCACAGATGACTTGATCACTTCGCATCATGCCTGACAGCTCCAAGAACTTCACGCTCAAGCAGTACAAACCGGCGCATGTGTTCGTAATCTCTTCAACACCACTCTCACGGTCAATCGACTGCCCGCAGAGGTGTTGAGCCATGTCTTCTCATTCCTACCACGAAAGCTGCGTCTCTCCATTGCGGGGACCGAGCTTGGGAACGCGACCTCGGTTACATCGCTTCTGCCTGCGCTCTCTGTATGCCGCCTTTGGCGAAACGTGGCGCTGGACACCTCTTCTCTCTGGAACACCGTGATAGAGAGTCGGTCCCGGTATCACCTAGTACGTCAAAACTTTGCGAAGCGATGCCTTGGGGGCCCACTACATGTTATCGCCATCCCGCTACCCAGATCCAGTCGGCTCTTGGACACCGTGCACGCGCAGGCCTCCCGTATCCAAGAGTTGCGTCTCAAGATCGGGGATGTTTCTGTTAGCGTTCAGGTTCTCTTGCTTTCCATGCCGGCACTGCTGCATTGCTGCATCGGCGGGTATCAACACGAGGTCCGTCCGGCGAACAAGCATGTCGTGCGGAAGACGTTTCCTCTGCTCCCTGACAGCAGCGGCAGTCTCCGCACACTGCGCCTCGAGTGCACGCCATTTATACCTAGGACAGCTTTCACACGTCTTACTTCCTTTCAACTCGTCGGCGTCGGTTGCTCGTATCGACTAACTCTCTTCCTTGCATTCCTTGCCGGGACACCGAACCTGCGATACGTGCAACTCGACCACATGGCCTTCATAGCCCCCCGAACGATGTGAGAACCGGTCAATGGGAAGACCAACCCGTACGACTCGACCACCTCAAAGAGTTGATCATTCAGTTCGACTGGCTCAAGGGCGTGGTAAGCCGGTCGGAGCAAGTCAGCATACGTCAATTTGTTGGATATCTTTCGTTTCCTCAATCCTGCGTCGTAGCCATGCATGGGCAAGGCCTCGGCGAAATACCGGCTACCTTGGAGCGCATTTGGGGCGGCCAGTCAACGTTCAACGTCACACAGGCACTCATTCGCACGAGTCGCAATGCCGATCTCATCATCCACCTGCACAACGACAAGAACTCGCTCAACGCGGTGTTTGGACCTCAAGGACACGTTACGAACACTGACCTCGGGGCGACGTTCAATGCAGAACCTCTCTCGGCCAACATCCGGAAATTGTGGATTCAAGAGATCTGGGGGGACGTGTGCCCCATCCTAGCCTCACTCCCCTCACTCGAGTTCCTCTTTATCGAGCCCCCCCTTCCAGGCAGCCCTCCTTCCGAGCTCGCTTTGACCGAGGTCTCCAAGCACCTCTCGGTCCAAGAGAAACGGCCCATTGCACTCCCATCGTTGTCCACGTTGGCGATTTTCGCGAGGCACTACGAGGTGCCCTCTAAATGCGGCCTCCCCGCGAATCATCAGCTGAACGACGTGCAGCGCGCGCGCGCCGATGCTGGGCACCCCATTCGCCGCCTGTTTATCGCCACCGATCGTTCGACGGGAAGTGCGGTCTGTCACGAACACGATGAACGGGGCGTGCTCATGCGGCGCATGATCCCCACGGGCAGGGCGAAGGAAGAGCTAGTGTCCGAGTGGAGGCGAGGCACGAATTGGACTTCACATGAAGGCTTGGTGCAAACAGACACCACCTGGAGCTTGGATAACTAGAGCGACGTTATTGTGAGTGATTCCTGAAATCCGCGGCGTCACGAATGAGGCCACTAACGTGTTCCATAGCGGCAGAGAGTGTTGTGAGGCCATCACGCTGTTAAGCGCGAGCGCCTCGCGTCTCAGTCGCGTATTTTGAGGACTCCCCACGGATGCTGGAGCCTAGTGAGGGTTGCATCTTCGTCTCCGTCGTCGACTCGGAGCCTCTATGCGACATGTGCTGTAGAAGTTCTGGCTTTGTGCTGCAAGAGAAAGTTCAGCTCCTTGATTAGGTTGGTTGAACACATGATATGGTCGTTGTCGGCGGCGGCGGCGTCGCGAGCATGCTGGAGTCTGCTATCGACGACATCTTGGGCCAGCTTCTTGGGTTGGAGACCGCCCCCGCCCGGGCCGTAGACGATATTGAGCTTCGTCGAGCTTGCCTTGCCTTCCGCGGCGTCAGCCTCGCTAGTTATAACCTCGTGAGAGTCAATGTAACCAGCTGTGCGGTGACATCGTTCCGAAGGATGCGTCGAACTTGAAGCTTGAAGGTTCAAAGGGCTTATCGTGGCACCTACCCACCAACTCAGACATAGTGATGATGACTCGAAACGTTCATGCCTGCCAGCAAGGACAGTCCACCCGCCAAAAGATGTACAAGTATTCCTGCCAGATCGATTCAATTCATTACGGCCATGCTCACAACCTATTATACCACACGGAACGCGCTGCAACTACCTCTGGAGAACCTACACCGTCTCGTCCGCAGCCTTCACAGCAGCCTTCTTCTCGCCGATCGGGACGACGCGCTCGCCCTTGAGGTCCGCCGCGTCGACCGCGTTCTGGCGGTCGCCGAGGTACCAGTTCGGCATCCCGAGCGAGAGCAGGATCGGGACGACCGCGAGCACCGTCGCGACGATCAGCATGTCGCGCATCGTCGCGCCGTACGCTACAGTCACGTGGGCGCATCAGTGGCCGGTTCGCGATCGGGAGGGGAGGGGGAGACGGACCTTCGATGACGCCCTGGCGTGTGGGGTCGTCGTACGGGAGCGCGCGCACGGTCGTGATGCTCCCGAAGAGCTCCGCGCGCGCTGTCGCGTTCAGACTCGGGAGGTGCTTCTCGAGTTGCTTCGGCATCGTGTTCGTCCAGATCGCGCCCGCTGCAGAAACCCGCATGCAATCAGCGACCGTTCCCCGGGATGAAAGAACTCGAGCGGGCACTGACCGACACCGCTCCCGACTGCGCCGCCGATCTCGGTCCAGAGGAGGACGATGGCGGTGACCATCGCGACGTCGACGTGTGGGACGGAGGCCTGTGCGCCGACCTGCGAGGCGACGGCCGCGAAGCCGCCGCCGATGCCCTGGAGGAGCTGGGTCCAGACGATCTCGGCGTCGGACGCGTTCGCGCCGCGCGAGTGGATCATCAGACCGACACCGCTGTAGGACCGGGGATGAAGTGAGTGTGCAGCCAAGAGAGAAGAAGAGATGGAGGGGGGACGTACAGGAGACGGATGCACAGCCCTGTGAAGAGAATCCACTGTGGGAGAAGGATCAGGGTCTGCGGTGACGGCGGGGTGTGGGCTACGGACCTTGTAACGACGGATGTATCGCATCCCGAAGCCGGCTGTGATGCCGAAGACGGTGAGTGCTACTGTCTGCGTTTGGCTGAAGTAGGTCGCGTTGATCAACGACCTACATAGACGAAGGTCAGTGAGTGTCGCATACTAGCTATGGCGCATTGTGCTTACCATGGCTTAGTGACCAGTACGAAGGAGTACAGGTATGTGAACGACATGTAGAAGGAGAACTGCGAGCAGGGTCAGCACGCCGACCGCTGCGCAAACTATGATGCATCGCTCACGAAATCGAAGAACCCGATCCACGCTGCGAAGACGACGGAGGGGTTCGTCAGGAAACGACGCGCGATGACCGGCCGCTTCGCGAAGTAGATGTCCCAGAGCGCGAACACCGGGAGCAGCACGCACCCGATGACGATCATAGCGATCATCGAAGCTGTTACGATTCGCTCGTCAGTCCCGTCCCGGTGCCACTAGTACTGCCCGTCGCGCGCAGGAGCGTTAGTTAGGAGGACTCACGGTTGTGCCACTGGCCCTTCGCGCCCTGGGCGAGCGTGAGCGGGAGGAGGATGAGCGCGACGGCCGTGCCGAGGATGGCGAGGCCGACGATGTCGAGCTGCTCGGCGTACAGCCAGACGCGGCGCAGGATGGGCACGCGGATGACGGGCTCGAGGCGCGTCTCGGGCGCGTTGACGAGCTGGAGCTTCTTCGCCTTGCGCTCGGCCCAGAAGAGGGTGATGATGAGCGGCGAGAGCGAGGCGGGCACCAGGATCGCGAACATCCCGTCTGCGGGGCGACGGAGGTATCAGCGATTATGAACCGCGGAGATGGGTGGACTGCTTACAGCCCCAGCGCCAGGTCGAGTGCTCGAGCATGGACGTCGAGACGTCTGAGCCGATGAACGCGTTGACGATGAACGGCGCGGAGGTGAGCGAAGATACTAGACCGCGCCATTTCAGCGTCGTGATGTCCGCAATGATGATCTGTGTCAACAGTTGCAGGCCGCTGCGGGAGGGTGAGTATATGCGCGTCGCGCGCGACCGAACGGACGTACGTGTATCCTCTGCACGTGCACTGGTGAGTAAACGCGAATTCAACGGAGATTCGACGGGACGTACATGGCATATAGAATGATGCCCGCTGCGAGGGCGCCGACGCCGTTTGCGGAGGCGATAACGATGTAGCCAATGACATAGAACACCACTGCGAGAGCGGTCAGGTGAGCGAGCTATCGTACTGGTAGGTTCGCCACGCGGCCGAAGACCGATGTGCACGGAGCGTGCGCACGCGGAGGAAGCAGTACGCGGTGACAGTCGTGTGTACGCTCGAGGCCGCGAGATGCGCGCCGAGATTCGCGCTGGGACTGCCAAGAACGGAGCGGGACTCACGGACGACGATGTACGAGGTTCCGCGGGAGGAGACGTCTGCGACCTTTGCAATCACAGGCTTTCCGCACGCAACTACGGACGGCGGGGTGAGTATATGCGGTGCAAACAGTGAGCGGATGCTGACTGATGATGGACTGCGCGACCTGGATGGTGGAAATGAGACCATGCTTGTCAAAGGAGGAGGTCGCGAAGGCGAGGTAGCTGTATGTTGTCTGGCCGTCGAGCGAGTAGATGTACGACGCGAGAGCGATGCTGTACGCGCGGTTAGACGCGTCTGTTCGCGCACTTAGGGAATGCGCAGGCGTACCCGACGAAGAGGAACCACTTGGAGTAGCGGCCGTAGACCTTCTCGGCGGCCTCGACGGTTTTCACGCCGACGTGGGCGTCCTCCTCCTCCTGGATCTTGCGGGCGAGGTCGGGGTCGATTTTGGGGATGGCGTCCTCGGGGAGCGCGTCGAGGGACGAGGGCGCCTTCTTTTCGTTCTCGTACGACATCGTGGAGAGCGCGTCGGGGGTCGTGGGCGGGAGAGAGAAGGCGTGCGCGGGGCATCCGGCGCGTCCATCACGGTGTTATATAGGATGAGGGCGAGGAAGAGGCCAAGAACTGTCAGCGCGGACTGGAGTCTCATCTTATCAGATAGCCCGAGCCTCGCTTATCAGATAGTCCGCGCTAGGCCATCATTTTCCCTCTTTCCCTCCCACCCCTCCTCCTCCTCCTTGCTTGCCGGCCCCGACGTGCCCCCGCACCTTCTATCGTATTTCTGCGCGAGATATGGGCTCGAATTATTGCACCTCGCCGTGCTATCTGATAGGATAGACGCGCAGACGCCGCGAGAGGGCCCACCGACGCAAACAACGTCGAGATCCACAAGCCGATCTGCGTGATGCGACTCCGGTACGATCAACGCTCGCCCCGCGAACGACAGGCACGGCTATACAACTCTGAGCTCTTCCTCCTCCGCCGAAAACCATACCCCCGCTCGCACCACTACGACCCGCGCGAAGGATCGTAAGACGCTCCGTGCTGCGCACCTCTCTTTCAGCCCGACAGTCGCTTCCATACCGCGTCCGTGCGTACTGCACGTCCTTGGATCGCCTCCCGCTCGCCCCGGGGTCGGAACAAAAAACCGAGACTGGCACGCCACCGTCAGTCATCGGCCCACGCGTCCGCCACCCCCAGCTCCTGGATCGAACGCGGACCCGGCAGAGCGGTAGGAGGTACGTCTTCATATTAGCAGCGAGCTCGGCGCAGTGTTCCAAGGCACCGTGAAGTTTTCGCACTTGTGTGCACAGTCTAGGGCCCGGAGCTTTGCTTTGCGTCGGCGTGTGGTCGGACGAGGTTCGGTAGGCCGTGCCGAAGGATTCCGCACACGCACTTTGCTGGCTAACGAGGATACATGGAGAGTTTTGGGGCTTGACAATATCCAAAAACCAGCGGCAGCGCTCTGTTTTGCGTAGGCACAGAGTACTTTGCATATGATATATGAGGACTATATCGCCCCACTTTGGGGAATACGTGACAAATGCTATATACAGCGAGAGCCTTGGGGCCGCAAGACCGTATGTGCGACGTACCAGCGACACATTAGACGCCTGCGTACGTCGTACACACGGATTTAAGCACGGCATACAGCCAACTCGCAGAGCACGAGCAGTACCAGTACGTGCAGCGTGGCGGGACACCGCAACGCCACGACGCGGACCGTGCGGCACGAACTCACCAGTATTGCTCCACGATCAAACATAAGGCTGTTCGCAGCGACCGCGGATGCTATCCATACCTGGGCAGCCCATATCCAATATTGATGCGGAGGGACCAGGGCGCGGCGCCGTGTGCAATAGGCGTGATACGATATTCGAGCGGGCCGGCGCGACGTGTCGGGGTACTTAGGGGAGGGGTATCGGGCTGGGCCTGGGAGGATGGGGTGGACACTGGACGGCGCAGCAGTGCGGACAGGAGTCCAGTATGAGTCGGGGCCTCGACAGGTTGCAGTCTGGGCGTGCGGGAGCTTACACGTACCTGGTCGCGCGTGCTGGCTGTACGCCGCCGGTGCCGACGTGTGGCCGGGATACCTGTAGGCAAGTAGTGGTCACCGCGACAAGTTGTCATGCCAGCAGGGGAAGACGGGGCAGAGACGCAGGGGTAGTTGTACACGGAATACATGCTCACCGCATAGGTCATGCATGCCGTACGTCCGATGAAGTGCGCGGAGAACTGTGGCGACGAGACGTCACGGGCGCGCGCAGTCCGCGCGGGAATGGTACGAGGACCCTGAATTGTGCGAGCGTGCCACCCACAACGGACCACAATGACAGGTACAGCGTCTAGTCGAAACGTCCGGACGCGCGGGTCGTTAGGGTCACAAGAGAAGATAGCAGGCTCGTCTCCGGGCAACAGAGGACAGCTAGACGCACCGGTACGAAGCCTTGAAGATTGGGCCAGGTTAGAACGCCGGATGCACGTACGATGGGAGTGCGTGTGCACACAGCCTGGAGGCCGTGCGGCCGAGCAGAGGTCCGCGCGAGCTCCGGACCGAGCCGTCCACTCGAGCTTGTCCGGGGGCGGGGCGGTACGACGCACGTTGCGGCGGGTGAGACCTACAATTATACGGAGGGGGAGATGTTCCTGGCTGGACAGGGATGATGATGATGCGCACAACTTCAAGTCGTGATGGCAAAATATCTGGAGTTCGGGGATGGGCCTGCGCACCGCCCAGGGAATGATATCCGCACGCACCGATGCATAGCTGACCTGGCATGCTCCGGGAGCTATGGGTTAGAGGAGGACTTACATCAACGCAGACTGGAGTGTGGAGGGCGGAGGAGTGTCGAGACGAGATAAATTGGCAGACGAGTGATACGGAGAGCGTTCGAGCTCAGGCTGCGGAGGCGAAGTTCGGGCTCTGGACGAGAACTAGACAGAGGTCTGAGCTGCGGAGGGGGCGGTCGGGGACATGATCACAAGGGAGCAAGGATTCAGAGGGAGGGAGATGGGACGAGTGATTTTGACCGCGGGCGGCGCTGCCAGTTTACTGCATCAGCAGCATGATTAGCGATTGCGCGCAAGTAAACCAACTGAAATACAGCTGAGATAGACAGAGAGACATGGCGGGAAGAGTAAAGTGGGCACGGTGGGACGAGGCGAGGTGGAAGGCAAACAGAGCGAGTGCAAACACAATAAGCGCCGGGTCATTGTGCGGGCGTGTAGGGCGTCTAATCTATATACACCGAGGACGGACGCCACGACGACGAGGACTGGGACGACGGCGAACAGCGAACACTGCGTGGGTTCAGAATCGAGATGGGGGAAGGCGATGTGTTGTGAGGATGGTGAGGAGCCGAGATCCCGGAATGGCAGGGCTTGTTGTGGCAACGAGGGAGTGATGGGAGGCCTTATACTCGCACAATGCTCTCCAGTCTCTCGCCTCCCGCCCCCCGCTGCGCTCTTTTGTTCTTTCTGTTCTATATAGCCCGCCCTTGTCCTTTCCTTCTGCTTCTCTGCACCTTGCTTCACCAGGCCCGCACTGTACTGCGTACGCTCGCCCGCCTCACGCCTTATATCACGATGAACGCCCCGACGACCTTCGCCAGCCGTCCGCTCCCCCCGACCTCCAACTTCCTCGACGCCCGCCAGCGCACCCGCCTCATCCGCTCCACCCGCAAGCTCGGTGCTGTCCTCGGCACGACCCCGCAGCTGCTCGAGCACGAGTCGCCCGCACCCAGTCCGCCGCTGCTGCCCATCGCCGGCCGCTCCGCGTCCCCGCGCAAGACCTCCGCCTACGCCAAGCGCCGCCAGGGCTCCGTCTTCGAGCTGCCCCCGCCCACCGCCGCCGCCTTCTACGACTCCGGCTCCTCCTCCGACGCCTCCTCCTCCGGCTCCTCCCTCTCCCTCTCCCGCTCCAGCCTCGACTCCACCACCTCCGTCGAGTCCACCGCGAGCCTCCCGCCCACCAAGTCCTTCACCCGCCACGTCCGCGAGAAGTCGCGCTCCAAGGGCAAGCAGACCCCGCTCCCCACCCCGCTCGTCCTCCGCCTCAACGCCGTCCCCCTCCCGCCCTCCGACCCGCGCCTCCTCCAGCCCGTCACCCCCGACACCACCGCGACCCTCTCCGCCTACTCGCGCGCAGGCCCCATGCTCCCCACCACCCCCACCACCCCCGTCACCCCCACCGCGACAGAGACCCGCCGGAAGCGCCTCGCGAAGCTCAAGCGCACCCTCGGCGAGAACGTCCCCACCGAGCTCGTCCTCCCCTTCCGCTCCGCCGCCTCGCGCCAGCCCGCCGTCTCCCCCACCACGCCCCCCGGCGCGCCGACCACCCCGCGCGCGCGCACCGCGCCCCAGGCGACCCTTCCGCGCCCGCCGCCGCCGCCGCGGGTGCCCGGCCCGCGGCGGCGCAGCATGTCGGTGGACTTTGCGCGCGGCGCGGCGCCCCTCCCGACGCCGGAGCCGGCGGGGATGCTCTCGCCCCCGCCGGAGCGCCGCTCGTCGCGCGTGTGGGTCGTCGGGAACGGAACGTGGACGGGCGAGTGGAACCGGCGCGACATCCGCGAGGTGCAGAGCAAGCTGCGCACCCTCCGCGTTCGGTGAGCGTCCCCGGCTGTCCGTTTCCTAGACTCTTGTTCGCCTGCACCGCTCCGCTGTCTATGACCCCGCACGCCCCGCATGCCCCGCACCATATGCATCCCCACCTTTTAATACTCTCCGGGTCTTTTTGTCGTCTGCATACCCAGGGTCCGCTCGCCGCCTGCGGCGCGAGCCGTTGCTCGCTGTACCACTACCCTATACTTATTCTTATTCGCGCACCGTTGTTGCTACGATAGGCCTCCCTCATGCTGTCTCACGCTCCGTGTTATGTCGCAGACCTGGACCATCTCGCTGTGCTTGTGTCCCGCTCTGGATTTTGTACCGTAGGCGATACCCCATTAATGTACGGCCGCTGGCTGTTTTCTCGTTCACGACGCTGTTGTCTGTGTTATTGCGATGTGCTCAAATGACGAACGTTGTGTGCAAGGCAGGCACCGGTGGGTTGTGCTGCGCGGAGGCACGTGAGGATGTGGCGCAGGTCGCGCGCCGTTCCCGCTCTGAGTCTCCTCCTCGACCTCCTCTCCGCCCTTCTCGACCTCCTCCTCAGTCACAACATGCCCGCTCTGCCCCCAGCTGCAGACGCAGCAGCGCTTCTTGGCAGCGGTACTGGCACGCCTTTGAGTCTTTATAGGACTTTGGTCCTTCCTGCAGAAAGCGCGGCCGTCTCGAGAGCCGACAAGGCTTGTATCTGTCAAGCCCGCATCGTTGGCTGCCTCCTCCTCTATCCTCCGTCACCCGCTGCGCGCCGGACCCTCTCACTTGAGCTCGCCTCCTGTAACCAAACCGAACAC
The DNA here is from genome assembly GCA_022264855.1 of Lenzites betulinus. Classification (NCBI taxonomy): domain Eukaryota; kingdom Fungi; phylum Basidiomycota; class Agaricomycetes; order Polyporales; family Polyporaceae; genus Lenzites; species Lenzites betulinus. Next base: position 9,953 of record JABYQU010000067.1, on the reverse strand, counting down.
CCCTATCAAGCACTTTTCGACCTGGGCGCGATGTACTTGACGCGTCTGGTATTGATATGTATGCGTCTACCCGAGCCTTGAGATGTGGCTTTTATACTGACGAGACACTGGCTCAAAGTCAAGAAGACAAGGGGAAAGACCCCGACTCCCTCTTCTCATCCGTCCCGCCCGTCGTTCGACCGCGTCATGCAAGAATGCCTCGTAGACCTACAGCCCGCCCCGCGTGATCATTCCGCCGCGAAAGCTCAAGTATGTGCAATTGTTTTGGTTAAATAGTGCCTCTTGTGCTCATCATGCTTACGTAGGCTCTTATACGCGACAATTACCGGTGTATGGTCACCGGCAGAGTCGACAGGCCAGCTACGAAGGATAAAATTACACGCATGGGACCTGGCGAGGATTTTGGACTAACTCAATGCTGCCACATTATCCCGGACGCTCCTGGCAATATCGCGGTCGGTGGGTCTTCCCCGGAGGTGAGTTGCCAGTCTACGGAAATGCTCGTCGCCAGCCTCATTGGAGCAACATGATCGGTTTAAGGAGCATGATGCAGCTAGTATGTGGGCCATACTAAAGCAATTTGGATACGACGATGTCTGCGCAGAGCTCGGGTCGGCGACCATAGGTGGCCGCCTTCATCGGCTGGACAATATCCTCACACTCGACGCCGTGATCCACGACGACTTTGATACAATGGATCTCTGGTTTGAGGCAATTAAGGGCCAGGCATGTACCGCTTCTATTGCTATCGGCCGTGTTGGGACTGACAATATCTGGCAGCCAAACACTTACAAAATCATCATACCCCCCGGCATCAGTAGACCGCCGTCGCTCCCGGACAGCGTGCATTTTGTATCACATCACCCTGACTTGCCTCTCCCGAGCCCGAGGTACCTCGAAATCCATGCTTTCTGTTGTCGGATCTTGCACATGTCAGGTGCCGCCGAATATGTCGACCTCATCTTCCGTGACATGGAAGAGCTGCAGGTATTATCAAGTAATGGTACATCAGCAGATGTGCTTTCGTTTGCGCTCCACCGCCGCCTGATGGTAGCCACTGGCTAGTAGTCAAGTCTGTTACAATTACCTCGCCTTAATGACCCAGCGGGTTTTCTCTGTTTTTCAGACTTCGCTGTGGTGCGCCGCCCATTGCCGTCCCGTTGCTGTATGTGTGCTTATATCACCGACAGGCGCACCAGTTGGTGCGAGCTCGCGCACATCGCGGCGTCGTGCACCCCAGCGCGCGCAATCGCGAGTCACGTCCATCGTCGTGCATGCGGGCTTGGGTATGGACCTATATGCACCCACATGTAACGGCATGAGCCGGCGGAAAGCAGTCGCCCGCACAGGAGGTCCGCATTCTCAAGGTCACTGACGACGTCGTCGAGCTCGGTCACGGCCCTGTCCCGGAACCCGTCTTGCACAAAGTCGGTGCGTCGCTCGCTCACGCCGTCCCGGGCTTCCACCACCACGCACACGCACACCGCGAAAGCAGCGGCGAGTCCAATGTCGGGCGCCCTCCCCCGTCACCGCCCTCCCGCGTTGAAAATGATGATGCGCCCGAGCCGCGTAGGACGCCGCCTCCTGCCACGGCCCCGCCACGGCCCGTTACTTTCGAAGAGCCCCTCCAGCGCACGTCGTCCGGCTCGCGCACGACCCGCATCTTTACCCACTTCGCGTCTTCCTCATCTCAGGGCCTCTGCCACCGTTCCTCCGCTGAGACGCGATCGTCATTGCGGACATCCACCTATGGATAAAACTCGTCCGACACAACTGACGACCCCTTCTTCCCCTCTCCCTCCGTCTTGAAGAGCCTGCCGAACCAGCCTGGCTCGCATACCTCTGTCGATGGCTTCCTCCAACCCCCACCCGTCCACAAGCCCTCGCGCCGGAACACGATCGGTGCTGGCTAGCTTGTTCCCAACCACTCGCCCCCACGCCCAACACGTCAGTCTCACCCAACGTCGTTTGAGGACGCGGGCGAGCTCGCAGACGACAGTGAGCTCCAGGCGGAACAGAGACGGCGCGAACGCATGTCGAAGCGTGCGAAAGCGCAACAGGAGGCCGAGCGCGCCCTCACGCACACAGCAACTACGTTCTCAAGGGTGGACGTCAAGCCGTTGGTTGGCACCCTCATTGGCGAAGATATGGTCAACTACGTGCTTATGTACAACATGCTCGCCGGTTTCGTATAGCGGTGAGTGCTGAAATTGACAGTGCGTGCTCGGTGTCTCACTCTCCACTATCCATATAACCCGGCTATCTAGGCCTAGATAGTGGATGCGAGCGGATGCGAGGTTGGATGCGAGGCTGTTTATGGGACATTGGATAGGACAATCTTACGGATGCGAAAGGACCGATTGTAGCCCTGATTAGGGGCTACAAGATGCACTTGGTTTCATGTCTGTCGCTGCTCTCCCCGTGCCACAATGACCTCGCATCCGTCGGATGCGAGCGTATTGGTACCCCCTGTTCCACGGATGCGAGGCTGTTTCTCCACAACGGCATGGGCAATCTCATGGATGCGAAAGGACCGATTGTAGCCTTGCTTCAGGGCTACCCAGAAATATAGCTCTCATCGCTGTCCGATGTTTCCCCGTGCCACAGTGACCTCGCATCTGTGCCCACCTCCAAACTTCAACTTTTTCAGCGGATGCGAGGCCATTGCTCCACAACCACCAAGTCTGGGAGCATGTAAGTTGGTGATCTAGACTCAGGTAAGCTCTGGCTACAGGCCACAACTTTTCTGGAGTGAATCGGTGACCTTCACCAACGGTCCAAGTTACAGAAACGCCCCCCCCTTTCTTTAATACTCACTTATCTCAATGACTAGTAGGGCTATTAGTACATAACAAAGTGCTACTGGTACAGATCTAATAGGCCGACATTTTGAGATTGTCATGTGGCTGTGCTAGTCAAAAAAATGCGACAGCCATCAATATGTGTCCTAATAAGGATATAAAGCATGTGACCTTGGTCTGCCAGACCTGGGCCACCTGACTTTTTGCCTGATTAGGATGTGACGTGACCTTCTTTGACTGGCAGTCAAAGCAAGTCACAAATCTGTTACATCTGTGACCAGCTTTGACTGGCAGCCAAAGAGGGTCACAGAAGTGTTACATTTGTGACTGGCTTTGACTGGCAGTCAAAGAGGGTCACGTCACCTAGTCACCCACAGTGATATATATTATAATGTTGATTATTGACTGTTCTGCACTTGTAATCCAAAAAACTCCGCAGCTGGAGGTCATATTCAAATGTGATCAAGTGCTACAAGTGCCCATGATGAAGGACCACAATGCTATACTAACAGATTATTATATGGGTGAGCCCAAGATGCAAAGCAGCAAGATAAGTGGTGAGAGATCATGTGACCCAGGTCTGGCAGACCAAGATCACATGACCAATTTCCTAAAATGGACTGATTGTTATCTGATCAAGTTTTGATTACAACTTGAACTTCAACCACCACTACACTCTACTCTTTTCAACTCTAACATCATCCCCAGCCTCACTATACACAGGGGCAAAAGTCAAGTGGGTGAGGGTTAGGGAGAGCCTAAGCGCGGGGGGGCTAGGTTAAGCGCTGATGGGCGGGCGGCAAAACCGTGATGGGCAGCCACTTTTTGATGGTTCAGCCACTTTGTGATGGCAATGTCTCAGATGCCTGCCTACAAGCTGCGCTGTTCACTAGGAGCACAGCACCCCACTCCCTATAGATCCAAAGATTAGAAATGTATGAGTATTATATTGCCCCAGGAGAAGCGTGGCCTGGAGAGTTATTAGTCCCCGTGTTGTCTGCTGCCTTGGCTTATGATAGTAGAGAGCAGGGCGGCAGAACATGTAAATAATAATATTACTTTATAATAACTATAAAAGGTCCTACGACAAACCAGTGAATGATGCATGCAGATGAGTCAAATGGGTGCGGTTTAGCGCTCAGTGTGCAGCTTCGCCCTAGTGACTTACCAAACAAATGTTTCGGGATGGCTTGTATGGGTAGGTGGAATGGGGAAGGGCACGGAGGCGGAATAGAATGGCAGAATATGCTTTAGGTGTTCCCAAGACCATGCACGTGCGTGGCCGCAGACATTATGGGGTAACAGAGGCCCGGTTAGAATTTGAGGCCACACAGGTGTGCAGGCTCGGATGCGCGTCACAAGTAGGCGCGTGTCCGCGACCGCGCAGGTGCGCGACCGCGGGTGGCCAGCTTACACCTAGGCGAGTTTCCGCGGCCGCGGGTGTCCAGCCTACACCCAGGCGAGTGTCCGCGGCTGCGCAGGTGCGCGACCGCGGGTGGCCAGCTTACACCTAGGCGAGTTTCCGCGGCCGCGCAGGTGCGCGGCCGCGGGTGGCTGGTTCATAAGCAGGTACGTGTCCGCGGCCGCGCAGGTGTGCAGCCGCGGGTGTCCAGCCTACACCCAGGCGAGTGTCCGTGGCTGCGCAGGTGCGCGACCGCGGGTGGTCAGCTCACACCCAGGCGAGTTTCCACGGCCGCGCACCTGCGCGGCCGGACGGTGCATCGTAGCATGGCAACACGCCATAGATTGTAAAAATACACTGCTATATGTCTATCCGAGAGTTTGTGTAGACAACAGAACGTGCGCAGCCAGAGTAGTGGGGGGGACAAAGAGAAAGACGCAAGGCCGTCAGATGCCCAAGCGCCGGCAGCCCTGTGAATGTGCCAAATCAGGCAGGCGCTGTTGTTTGCACTCAGCCTGCGCTGCACCTCTCGTCTCGACCGCCACCGGCAGCATCTCGTCGGACGCAAATGCCCTGGAACAATCACAAGAAATACAAGAATTATATGTACAGTACATATCTGACATGCTTCCAATCGTCACACCGTCGCACCAGCTCCGAGTCGATCAACTAGTACTGGTCCGGCATTCCTTGGTCCCAGATACGACCTCCCCGCCTCCCAGTCTCGCGCAGAGCTGGCTACGACGCCCGAACTAGAGGGCTTTCATGTTCCAAACACGGTGAGTGCACATTCCCCAGCGAGCTCGTTGTACTCTGTGATCGGCGACTCCGGGAGCAAGTAAAGTGATGGGGCTGCGCCCACCGCGTCCTCGTGCTCGGACGTTGACCCGCCCCCCGCAACCGCCGATCCTCCCGCTGCTTGCGCGGCGTAGGCGTCACAGGAAGCGGTAGGCTCGTGCATGAACGCGGCGCTCTTGATGCCCTCCTTCGGGAGCCAGTGCGGACACAGGTACGGCCCCGAGAGCTTGCGCTGTCTAGGTACTTTTTAGTCTCGCCGTTGACAGTGTGCGCTGTCGTCGTTCGTGTCAGCGGGGACCTGGGACTCGTCGTCCTCTGCCTCTGCCGCAGGCTTGACGCTGCATGTACCTGTGGAAGACGGACAACCGGACGGCCGAACGGGAATCAGACAATCGAGGCAGCCTGGTTAGCATCTGGACGTGCGGCCGGACTGTCAACTTGAAGGACTTACCCCCCGGGAAGACGCTGCGCGGGTCGTGCACGGCTTCCGCGACGACATTAAATGTCTCTTTTTGTAACCCTGGTGGGGGTTAGGGCAGGGTCGGGGTAGGATTTATCCATATTAAATGTCTCTTTTTGTAACCCTGGTGGGGGTTAGGGCAGGGTCGGGGTAGGATTTGGCCAAACTGGGGGTTAAAGCAGAGGTTAAGGCAGGGGGAGGATAGAAACGGGGAAAAAAGGGCCAAAAACATGATGTGATATATGGGGAAATGTATGTTATAGCAAGTGCTGGGGGTGTCTCTCCATCGGCATTGCCGATGGAGAGACGGGCGGTTAAGGGTGGGTATGGAGTCTCTCCAACGGCATTGCCGATGCTGGGACAGGATCATACGTGGACGTGATGGTGTCCCACCATCGGCAATGCCGATGGAGAGACGCGTCCCAGGGGAGAGATGGAGAGCGGGAATGGTATGACGTCACAGGTGTTTAGATATGGCAATGGACCTGCTGTGTTTTGACATGTCTTTACATAAGTCTTTACATAAGTCTTTACATAAGGATATGCAGTGCAAGCACGTGTATGTTGGTATAAAAATGGAGCTGCGGCTGTTGAGCAAGGTTCTCTTTGTACCATTGTGTGCACGATCTATTCTTACACTCCGTTCACACACCCATCAACTCCGAACAATGCCAAGCCCTCGATGTAACCACATCAGCTGGCAGTGCATTGGGCGGGAATCGTCGCGGTACCCGAGAAAGCAGAACGCAGACTGGACGGAGTACGCGGAGGAGTGGGGGAAGGTGCGGCCTGTAGATGTGGCGTACAGTAAGTGGAAAGGAGTATTGAAAGTGGATATAGGATACTAATGAGAGTGATGTAGTGCGACACAAGGAAGGGAAGATGGAGATGCCGATCCGGAGTGGGACCCAGTAAGTGGAGGGGAGGAGGATGTGGAGGGAGCAGTTGTTGTGAACTGCGATGCTAATGAATCTGAATGTTTTCTAGTGTGTGCATTATCCGCCGACCGCATGGCTGGGAGCTCACCCCTGAGCAGGAGGCGAACATGGAGCCTGATCGGGACGACGAGGGGGTGGACGTTGCGATTGTGGCACGGCTCGGGTTTGTGTACCACGAAGGGGAGGATCCGTGCCAGGAGGTAAGTGAGTGTATTGCATGAGCGGAGTAAGATACTGAGAGAGAAGCACACAGTTCTTTGTGGAGGTGGAGATGCTGCTTTCGCGGCTGAGGAAGCAGCAGTGCCAGCCGGGGAAGACGCGGAAGCTTTTGAAGATCTTCGGGGGGAATGAGCTTATGCGGACGACGCGACGGCGGGTAGTGCCGCTGATTTCGATTGAGGGGTACTCGGCGGTGCACGAGTGCGACGACCGTACGCTGAACATGCGGCTGCTGCAAGAATATGAGCAGTTCTACCGGGAGTATGTGTTCCACTGGGTGAAGCGAGGGGAGTTCTGGGGATATGAGCTGGACGCGGTAAGTGATCGAGGAGCGGGAGAGGGAGAGGTTATGAGGACATGCCAGGGGTCACAGGGGTCAGATTATGGGCCAAACCTAACCCTACGGTGCGCACTTTTAGGGTTAGCACTTGCCTTATTGGGACGTCGGTCATAAAATATATTTTGCTACAAGTACCGTATAGTGCGACACCACTTCACGTATCACTGATAATATTTGCATACCATATTGCAATGTATCGTAATCATATATTATGACAAGGGGTGTCTCCCGGAGGCTCTGCTGGTGTGTAGTACACAGCTTCATATGCACCGTGTGTGTACTCGGAACAGATGTGTGTACAGAGCATGTCTCCAGGAAGCACCCCCTGCGCACATGGACACACCGTACTTGGAGCGGATGTGTGTACGGAGCATGTCTCCAGGAGACACCCCATGCTCACACAACCGCATAATGCTCTGAGCAGGTGTGTGTGCAGGGGGTGCTTCCAGGAAGCACCCCCTGCGCACGTGGACACACCGTACTTGGAGCGGATGTGTGTACGGACCATGTCTCCAGGAGACACCCTGTGCTCACCGGGTGCGTGTGCAGGGGTGCTTCCCGGAAGCACCCCCTGTGCATGTATACACACCATACTCAGCGCTTGGAGCGGGTGTGTGTACGGAGCATGTCTCCAGGAGACACCCTATGCTCACACAACCGCATAATGCTCTGAGCAGGTGTGTGTGCAGGGGTGCTTCCCGGAAGCACCCCCTGGTCATGTATTTGTACTGTGCTCTGAGCGGGTGTCAGTGTTAAGTTATATGTAGGCAGCCTATGTCTCAGTTATGCTCTATCGGAGATTTCTATAAATTGTATACAACCCAAGTTAAACTATTATATATCATTTCCACAAATAGGGCATTCATAAATGTCCTCCGGTTTCCAACCCTGCAACATAGCCAACGCCTCCTGCGGCATCAGCGCAATATCCTTTGCCACACCAATATTCTCCAGAAGATACTCTTGAACGTCATTGGGGCAGCCGTTCTGAGCATCTTCTTCACGAATCTTGCTGACGATGAGCTCAAATGAGAGCGGGTAGTTGAGGCCTGGCATCCCACGTTGGATGGGAAGTGTGCTGAGCTGCTGCCAAAGCAACCAGTCGAATGGCCCATATTGGACACGGTTTCCGCATCGCATTTGAACGGCCTCCTCGACTGTTTGGGGCTGAAGAGGACGGGTATCGCGAGGGAGGGGGAGGGAGACCTCGACAGCATTGGAGCGCTCGCAGCAGGTGGTATGGAGCCACTTGTTGCACCGAAAGCACCACCGAAGTATGTCGCCCTCAGCTCCCAAGGCCGGTAGGGTGTACTGGCCGTCGCAGGTTTCGGTGCACATGCTGAACACACAGCTCTAAAGTTAATACATATTAGAAATAGATTTGAGCAAATACGGGGGGAAAGAACTCACGAGTGGCAGCTCATAGCGCTCAAGGGTGGGGTTGTTCATGTTGAAGCTGCGTATGAGAGTCTTGTCACCCCTGGCGAAAAGGGTGGTGGCATCGATCACTGGGAAGGAGATGGCAGTGGGGGTCATATTGATGACCCGCTCGAGCGAATGGATGCGTTCGGCAAATGTGTATGTGTCATGGGACAGCGATACAAGCTCGTTCTCCCCCTGGGACACGATAAAGTCCCGCCCGACTTGGTTGGCCATCTCGTCAGGGGTAAGCTCCCCATAGGAGAAGTACCAGTGGAGCTTGACAAGCTATGTGAAGTGTAATGTGAGAGATAGCATCTTAGATATTATATATGTACTTACCGAACCCAGTTCAGGATGCTTGCACAACCCAGCGATGCGCGCATACATCTTGCGGTCGAACTTGATTGCGTCGTCACGTCCCGACCCGTCAGGGTAGATAGAGACACTGCCAGCAAACTATTAGTGTCAGTGCACAAATGGCAGGCAGAGCCATACTAATCGCGACATTTGATGTAGAAGCTTTCACCAGGTTCTGGTCGACGACCTAATAATTCAACTTAGAAAATACACCAGAATACAGGCAGGATGAACACTTACACAACAGGCCCTGCACAACTTCGCCGGTACGGAACACATCACTCCACTCTGCGGCAGAGCGAGGGACAGATGCAAGGGTAGGCATAGCTAAAGGGGAAAACTGGCAAGGGGAAGAGGGGGAAGCCAAGGCCAAACAGCTCACATTATATAGTAAAAGTCCAGTGGCTATCAGTCGTATCAGATGATCGGGATCACTGATGGTGTCGTGGGGTGATCGTAATCACTGGGACTCCCCTATGGTTTAAACACTGGACGTCTGAGTGTTTGGTGGCAAGACATTTCGATGAGGAGCTTTCAAATAATATCAATGTTGAGGGACAGAACAGATATCTTTACTATTGCTACACAAATATAACACTTGGGGAACTATATTATAGTACATATTTACAACCATCCGCATAACTATATGTTTTTGAATCATTTGGCAAGCCGCGTCCCAAGGCGCTGAGGGCACGTTGCTTACTCTGGATGAGAATACATACCCCTACCTGTACTGCACTGTATTCATATTATATCCTATGGTAATTCATAGTTCTGCATGACCCGATTGTGTACAAACTCTATTGTATTTATTATAAATCATACTTGTACTCAAATGTTTTATTTTTATTGTTGGGTAGCCCTATTTGATTGCGCGGGAACGATGCGCAGGCGTGACTCCGGGAGACACGCCCGCGCGACGGCCCAAGAGTGCCCGCGGGATTGCCTGCGAGTCGCGCACTTCGAATGAGCATGAAGGATGCGCCGGCGGGATTGCCCGCAGGTCCGCCGTTCGAGTAGGCAGGAACGGCGCGCGGGCATGTCTCCGGGAGACACGCCCGCGCGCCGGCCAGAGAGTACCGGCGGGATTGACCGCGCGCAGGCGCGTGAACGACGCGCAAACGTGCCTCGGGGAGACACGCCCGCGCGACGGCCAAAGAGTGGCCACGGGATTGCCCGCGCGTCGCGCGAATGCGCGTGAAGGATGCGCCCGCGG
>JABYQU010000066.1:0-168578 GCA_022264855.1 Lenzites betulinus | reverse complement strand
ACGCTTCTGGTGGCCCTCCCTACGAGAGGACGTGTCTGGTACATCAAGACGTGTCACCTGTGTCAGGTGCGATCACATCGGCAAGATCCTGATCCCACCCACGGTCGCGCGACCAGGCGCGCTCTTTGTACGATGGTACGTGGACACCATGAAGATGCCGGTGTCCGGCGGGTTCCGCAATATCGTCGCAGCGCGATGCTCCGTATCAGCATGGACGGAATGGCGCATGTTGCGAGTAGAAACGGACAAGGTCATCACCGACTTCCTCCTCCAAGACTTGTACTGCCGATGGGGCGCACCCTCGGAGATCGTGACGGACAATGGGTCGGCCTTCGTCAGTGCAGCCGGAAGACTACAGCGCAAATATGGCCTCCCCCATATTCGTATCAGCGCGTACAATTCCAAGGCCAACGGGATCGTCGAGAGGTCGCATTTCGATCTGCGACAGCTGCTATTCAAGGCGGCGGACGGTGACCAGACCAAGTGGTCGCAGGTCGCACCCTACGTATTCTGGGCGGATCGCATCACGGTCCGCAAACGTATGGGCTGTTCGCCCTATTTCGCGGTCACAGGGTGCCACCCTATCCTCCCTATGGATATCGCAGAGGCGACCTACCTCATGCCCGCGCCAGAAAAGCTCCTGTCAACCGAAGACCTCATCACGCGACACGCGATCGAACTTCAAAAGCGGCAAGGGCAACTGGCTACGCTACACTCAAGGGTCTACCGAGCGAGAGTGGAGGCCGCCCGGAAGTTCGAGCGCGATCACGCTGCGACCATACGCGACTTCGACTTCGAGCCCGGGGCCCTGGTCCTCATGCGACACACGCAGATCGAGAAGTCACTGAATCGCAAGATGCGACCGCGGTATACGGGCCCGCTAGTGGTAGTGTCCCGCAATCGCGGAGGCGCATACGTACTCTGCGAACTGGATGGCTCAGTGCTCCACCGACCGGTCGCAGCCTTTCGAGTCATCCCGTACCTAGCTCGCAAGGCTATACCCCTACCTGAAGGGTTCGCAGACATCTCAGGCAAAAGGCTACACGAACTAGTCGCATCCGAGGACGACGGTATAGAAGACCCGGAACCAGAAGTTTTAGACGAGCCGCCAGTATTCGCAGGGCCAGGGGGCAGCGAAGGCGACGAATCAGACTGAGGTCGCGGTCGCAAGCGTACCACCGTCGCAAGGCGACTCTATACCCCTATTTATGTTTCTCAGAGCGGTCGCACTTGCGACCTCTCCATTCACACTCTTTCAGGACATGAACGGACAAGGGAGAAGCGACGTGTATTACGACCCACTTGCGACGACTCCTGCGACAGCTCGGGGCAGCGTGCTATAGGTACATCAAGGAGGCCTAGGATCTACAAGGCCTGCGCGCCTACCCCCGCGACGGAGACCACGATCGCATGCGACGGCAATGCAAGTGCATGGGCAAGAATATATATACAAGTCCGAAGTACTCCCCTACCTGCGATATCGGCGGCGCGCGACTAGGTACATAAGAGTCCCAAGAAAACTACCAAGGGGGGCCGCGATCGCAAATCTAGTCCTCTGGCTCCAAGTCCGCCGCGCTCCACTCAAGGCCGAGCAATATCCTCTTGCGCTCCTGCAAGTCGGCGACCTGATGGTCAGCGCAGATATGCGGGCCCGGAGGAAGGCGCGCTCCTGGCGGTAGGCGAGGATGAGAAGACGGCGGTCTTCAGTCATCCCGGGACGTTTTCCAAGTCGTCCCCTCCTCGTCGCGCGGTGGCTCAGCCGGCAGGAGAGAGGCGGTCTGCGTCGCAGCCGGGCGAGCGCGGGCGCGAGACGGGAAGGGCCCGCGACCGGTGCGATCGCAGAGCGGGTGGCGGCGGCACTTGTGGTTTCCCCCATTGTATTACAATGGGCCCACGTACCTGCTAAAACCTGTGTGTATTCAGTGGTCACCTGGAGTTATTGTTAATCTGGCCCCCAGGTGTTGTACAAAGCCATTAATGGTTGTTAAACTGTACAGTGTTGTTATTGATTGTTAAATAGAGCGCATTTATACAATGGACCCTAGGATTGTCAAATGATGTTAATCATTGTTAAAAGCTGCTTTGGATGTTGTTAATGGTTGTAAAATGAGCCCTGAGATTGTTTAATATTGTTAAAGGCTGCTTGGGATGTTGTTAATGATTGTAAAATGAGTGCCTGCTTGTAGGTCCCTGTTTACCGCTTAATGGGCGCTTTTTTGGCTTCCTAATAGGGTAGGCATACCAAATGACCGCATTTGGGCGCTTTTTTGGCTTCCAAATGGGGCAGGGGCCTACTACCACCCCCTGGGGGCTCCCTTTTGGCCCCCCTGGGCGCATTATTGCCCCAGTTTGTGCCCTATGTATATGTGGTGATCATGATACATACTAGGGTGTTCTGTAGGGGCCAAAAACCGACCAAAAGCAGTCAAAAATGCGAACCCAGGGCAGGGGTCAGCAGGTCCTGGTAGGTGCATGCAGCATATAATTGGTTCCTCTGGGCCCATTACATTTATCAATATATCATTTGAAAGCTATAGCTCAGAGCTTTCTGGGACAGCTATTTGCATAACCCACGATGCTGTATTGATGAAGATATGGCCTTTTGCATTTTCGCAAAAAGCAGCCATTTTGTTTTCCCAATAGCTCCTGATCCAGGGCACCTATAAATCCACCCAATACACCGTTGGATTTGTATTTAGCAGACCTTCAAAAAGAGCCTACTCTCAGGATATTCCATCCACATGTATTCTGCCCCTCCTCCTGCCTCCCTGCCAATAGATCGCCCTTCAGGGCCCTCAGTTCCTGATAGATTCCCTTGAAAGCCTTTGCAATGTGTACTGGCAATATATCCATACATATTTCTAGCTTGGCATGATTTAGAACAGCCTACCCCTTCCGTGCCCCCTTGCCGTACATTTGGTGCACTTCTAGCTTGTTTGCTCCATAATATTATACCCTGTGTAGATATGGCCCTGCTCTCTTTTGCATGTTGTCTGTGTATACTATAGCTACCAATAAATGTGCTCAAAAGTGTTATCCGACATCCGGATCTCTTATAGGCTCCTTATCAGTAGCCCACAGTGTAGCCCAATCTATCGCGTTTTGGGGGCATATTATTTAGATCAGACTGCACATCTGTACTGGCATAGTGTTCAGGATTACATTGCACCAAACATCATGAGATTTGGTGGAGAAGTGATGGAGGTATGGAGGAACACCTCAGAACAGCCCTTTGATGCAGTTGGTGAAGAATACATGAATGCACTGCTGTAAGCTGTGCTTGAGCATGTAGACCACCATTTGGGATATTCTGCCCATACCTCCATCACTTCTCCACCAAATCTCATGATGTTTAGTGCAACGTAATCCTGAACACTATGCCAGTACAGGTGCGCTGTCTGATCTAAATAATATGCCCCCAAAATGCGACAGATTGGGCTACTCTGTGGGCCACTGATAAGGAGCCTATAAGAGATCCAGATGTCCGATAACACTTTTGAGCATATTTATTGGTAGCTATAGTATACACAGACAACATGCAAAAGAGAGCAGGGCCATATCTACACAGGGTATAATATTATGGAGCAAACAAGCTAGAAGTGCACCAAATGTACGGCAAGGGGGCACGGAAGGGGTAGGCTGTTCTAAATCATGCCAAGCTAGAAATATGTATGGATATATTGCCAGTACACATTGCAAAGGCTTTCAAGGGAATCTATCAGGAACTGAGGGCCCTGAAGGGCGATCTATTGGCAGGGAGGCAGGAGGAGGGGCAGAATACATGTGGATGGAATATCCTGAGAGTAGGCTCTTTTTGAAGGTCTGCTAAATACAAATCCAACGGTGTATTGGGTGGATTTATAGGTGCCCTGGATCAGGAGCTATTGGGAAAACAAAATGGCTGCTTTTTGCGAAAATGCAAAAGGCCATATCTTCATCAATACAGCATCGTGGGTTATGCAAATAGCTGTCCCAGAAAGCTCTGAGCTATAGCTTTCAAATGATATATTGATAAATGTAATGGGCCCAGAGGAACCAATTATATGCTGCATGCACCTACCAGGACCTGCTGACCCCTGCCCTGGGTTCGCATTTTTGACTGCTTTTGGTCGGTTTTTGGCCCCTACAGAACACCCTAGTATGTATCATGATCACCACATATACATAGGGCACAAACTGGGGCAATAATGCGCCCAGGGGGGCCAAAAGGGAGCCCCCAGGGGGTGGTAGTAGGCCCCTGCCCCATTTGGAAGCCAAAAAAGCGCCCAAATGCGGTCATTTGGTATGCCTACCCTATTAGGAAGCCAAAAAAGCGCCCATTAAGCGGTAAACAGGGACCTACAAGCAGGCACTCATTTTACAATCATTAACAACATCCCAAGCAGCCTTTAACAATATTAAACAATCTCAGGGCTCATTTTACAACCATTAACAACATCCAAAGCAGCTTTTAACAATGATTAACATCATTTGACAATCCTAGGGTCCATTGTATAAATGCGCTCTATTTAACAATCAATAACAACACTGTACAGTTTAACAACCATTAATGGCTTTGTACAACACCTGGGGGCCAGATTAACAATAACTCCAGGTGACCACTGAATACACACAGGTTTTAGCAGGTACGTGGGCCCATTGTAATACAATGGGGGAAGCCACAGGTGGCGGCGGAGTCCGGGGCGCGCGACCGGGAAGTCGAAGGGCTCGACACTCCCGCGATGGTACGCGAGGCCCCATAAGTGCGCGGGGGCCGAGCCTGGATGTGGAGAAGGTCCTCCTGGCCGGGGTAGGTCACGATCAGTCGGGTGTACTCTACCGGAGGGAAGAGCTGGCTCACCAAAACCGACGGGAGGCGCTCCGCGTCCTGAGCAGCGCTTGAGGGGGCCAGCGTGATGTCCTCTTCGCGGGCAGGCGCGATCGCAGAGGGAGGTGTCGGGGCACGAGGAGCGGGCGGAGGCGTAGCGACACGAGGAGGGAAGGGCCGAAGGAGGAAGGTCGCGGTCGTGGCCTTGGGCGCAGGCGTCGCGACAGTCGCAGGAGCCGCGGCGGTCGCAGGCGTCGCGGCAGTCGCAGGCGTCGCAGCGGTCACAGGCGTCGCGGTGGTCGCAGGCGCGGGCGCGATCGCAGGGGCGGTCGCCGCGCGCTCCGCAGTAGCGGCGGCCAGGAGGGCGTTGAGCTCCCGTGCGGTCGCCTCTTCCTCCGTGACACCTTCGGGCAGCCGGCAGCATTCGGGAATGTTGGAGGGACGACCTTTCGCGGTGAGGACCGCGCGCCAGATGTGTCCGACAGGCGAGTTCGCTAGGCCAAGGCAAAGAGGTCAATATCGCAAGAAATTCGGAGGCCGCGCAACTTGCGACGTACCGCGGTCGAACCCGTTACTGTCATACCACTCCCCGTAGTCGATGTGCCCCGGCGCGTAGCACCCCTTTTGGGAGTACACGCAGCGGTCGCACTTGCGCACCCCGCGACGCAGGACGCATCGGGGGCGCACAAGTGTCTGGCACTGCACGCACTGTGGAGAAAAGGAGTTAGCGCGATCGCAGATGGATAAGGGACGGGAACTTACCGTCTCCTTGCCAGAGGGCACGCGCGCGCCCGGTGGATAAGTCGCGGGCTCAAAGCCCTCAGTGGTCCGTGGTCGCTTCGTGACCAGGACGAGGTCCTCGTCGTCGCGGGCGCATTTACGCGACGGGCCAGCCGGGGAAGCGGGCGAAGTCGTGGAGGAGGTCGCAGCTGCGACCGCGGGCTTCGTGGGCGTCACCGGAGCAGGCAGGGGCACGGACTTGGCGACCGGGGTGACCTTCAGGGTGACGGCCGCCTTGGTCGCAGGCGCTGCCTTGGTCGCAGGCGCCACCTTGGTCGCAGGCGCAACCTTGGCCGCAGGCGCCGCCTTGGTCGCAGGCGCTGCCTTGGTCGCAGGCGCCACCTTGGTCGCAGGCGCAACCTTGGCCGCAGGCGCCGCCTTGGTCGTAGGCGCCGCCTTGGTCGCGGGCGCCGCCTTGGTCGTGGGCGCAGTCTTCATCACAGCCGGGGGCCTGGTCGCGAGTGGAGGGGCGTTGGAGGCGCGCATCATGGCGCGGGTCCTAGGGGCTGCGGCGGCGGCTGGCGCTGCGACGGCGAGCGGGATGTCCTCCTCGTCGGAGTCGGCGGCGGCGGCACGTGCGTCGGCCCAAATCTTGCGGCGGGCCGCGACCTCCCGTTGTTCCTCGGCCTCGCGGGCCTCGGCCTCTGCGGCGCGTCGCGCGACCAAAGCAGCGCCGGCTCGCTCGCGGGCGGCAACATACATGGGGTCCTCGGACGGACTGTCCTCACCCATGTACCCGTCGAGCTGCGCGTCGACGGCCTCGAACAAGCGATCGCCCCAGGCGGCGATCAACTCGTCGTCACCGCCGTAGCGCTGCAAACGCCGCTGGGGAGGGGGTCAGTGGGAGGACTCGGTCGCAGTCGCAAAAAGGAGGGCGTACCATCCATACCAGCGCGGAGGTCGCAAAGTCCGCATAGTCGGCCGCAGTGGCCACGCCGTCGGGGGCCGCCCGGAAGAGGTCTTCCAAGTTGGTGACCGTGTCGGCGCGCATGAGGGCGGGGTCGGCGCGGTTCTTACCCTTACGGGCCGCGGAGGTGGAAGAGCCAGCCATGAGGGAAGAAGGTCGAAGCAGAGGAGGGGGGAGAGAGGAAGAAGAAGGAGGGGGGAAAGCACGAAGTCCAGCGACAGATGCGACGGGTACTTAGCCGTTGCAGCGCCTCTCTCGTGAGCGGTAGCAGTGCAGGGTCGAGGAGCGCTAGCGGTCGCAAGCACGCGGCATGTCAAGCGCCGAAGCATCGCGGAAGCAAAGTTTCCAGCGTACGGAGACTTAGCGCTGACGCGCCGCGACCCAGTCGAACGGGCGCTACGCGGGTGCATTCAGAGTGCAGCGGGGCGTGCGACGCGTTCCCACCAGATCGTGTCCCGATCGCAACGGGCCGCAAATGCCAGAGCTATGATTGGAGCGCCAGAAATACACCGAAGACGGCAAACGGCGGCCGCGCCGGGCTTCCCTGCTCATCCGTTTCGGGCGGCCCGCCTCCCCTGACTAGTCCAGTCCCGCCCCCGCGGCACCGAGGCCGACGACCTCCATCTCCCCTAATTCGGTAAGCGCGTGCTCAGTTCCCCGCAAGGCGCGCGCCGAAGCCCCTCGGATGCTGGAAAGAGCAGAAGACAATGTATGCCCGGCTCCGCCCGCGCGACTGGCCACTCCACGAGCCGCGTCGGCCCGTGACACCAACAAACGTAGCTGGGCGCGAGTCACTTCGAGAGTAAGGCATTCTTGAGCGGCTGTGTACCAAAGTCTCTCTCGCAGGAACCAGGGGCTGAGGTCGGGGTACGCAGCCTGCGATCGCAGGACCGAGAGGGCGCGGGCGGTCGCAGCATCCACGAGAGCTTGGTCGCAACCCATCGCAACACAGGCTTCCTGCGACTACAGGTCAATGACCGCGCTGGGTAGGAGCTAGCATACGCACTATGGCGACCAGGACACGCGTCGCAAGGACGTGCCAGTGGCGGATATCCGGCGAGTCCACGGAAGAAGGGGCGGCCTCGATGGTCGCAACCTGTGACTCTAACTGGTAGAGGGCGGGGTCGACAAGTTCGCCGCAGAGAGAGTCTATAGCGCGGACAAGGTCAGGAAGAGGATCCATGGTGCGGAGTGCCGGGGCGTGCGATACCAGGCTGGTCGCATCGCAGGTCGCAGACTTATAGAGAAAAGCGGGCCACACGAGGTCGCAATCGGGAACCGATCGCAAGGCCATCTAATCCATCGATGGGCTAGACTACACATGTCGCAATTCGTCTCCTGCCTCCAGGTGTCTTCCCTCCTTCCTAACCCGAACGATTAGTCGCAACCTCCTCCATGGCTGCGACCCACCCAGTCTCCTCAGGGCGGTCGACCAGTACCGTGCGCTCCCCTCCACGGTAGGCGTCTTGGGCGGCCGCGACGTCGCGCTGAAGGCGGGCGATCGCGCCCGCGATATCCTGCGACTGGGCCATGTCCACGGACCGGTCGGCGCCCGCGATCGCAAGAACGTTGTGGATCGCAGAGGAGCGAGAACGTAGAAGGACCAGGCGCTGGCGGGCGGCAGCTAAGAAGACACCCTCCAGGTCGCGCGACATGGTAAAAAGCCGTCGGTCGAAGTCTGCGACCGCGCCGCGGTACTCGCTGTGTCGTTCCAGGGCGCGCAAGGCCACTCGGGCGCGAGTAAGAAGGGGCGTCATCACGGTATCGCCGAGGGAGATCAAGAAGTACGACTCCTAGGACGGTGCGGTCAGTACCGCAGTGCTCGCAGGTAAAGGACCGGCCAAGAGCGTACCGTGCGATACAAGAAGCGGTCTATGGCGTCCTCCCAATCTGCGACGCTATAGCCGGTCTCGACCATCTCTTCCATGATGGCCACCTGCTCCTCGACCTGTGCACGGGCTAGGGCGATGGTAGTCTGTCGCAGGCGGGCCGATGCGGCCTCGATTTCGACCAAGTTATCCATGGTGGCAATACCGCGCATAGGAGGGAGAGCGAAAAGGATAGGTGGGCCTCCACGGGCAGATGGTAGCCTTTATCGCAGGGTCTATCGCGCGATCGCATCGATGGCCGACCGAGGGCGGTCGGGATCTCAGTGAGGGGGAGATGATGCGACCTGCGGCCCGCTGAGGCCGGAACGGTACAGCTAGGTACGGGCGTAGCAGGCTGAGGCGCAGCCGTCGCAAGCCCGTCGCACGCCCGGCTGAGTCGCGGGCGCCTGAGGGTCGTAGTCGCAGCAGGAGTCTGGCCGTGCGACCGGCTGATCTCGGACTTTAGGAGAGCGACCCGGTATCGTCCATGTATATATTCCGTAGTTCGTAGTTTTCAGAAGGCAAGCAATCCCCACCCCTCAGATCTCATAGACCGGCCCTGGTATCGACTGCGACTGCGACTGCGACCGTGAACTGCGAACTGCGACCGCGAGCTGCGACGTGAACTTGTGACTGCGATCGCGGCTTCCTCTGACCATCGCGACTGCCCCGTCCACGCCTCCTTACCAATTCGCTGGCACTGCGACCGGTTGCGATAGAACCGGCGGACCGCGTACCCACCTTCCCTCTGCGATAGCAGGACGACCGCGACCTGCGACGTTTCGTGGAAGCCCAGTGAAGGGAAACCGGCCCTTACTCGCAGGCATTATCCTTCCCTCCCCGCACTACGACCGGCCTCGCCCCCTAGGCTCTCGGCCGCGCCCTCTATCCTGCTGTTATAGCAGGGTCCAGTGCATCACCGGCGGCGACGGAAGTTGCGGCGTACGCGCTCTGGAAGCGCAAGGATGGCGCTGCGAGGACTCTAATCATGAGGAACCTCGCCACCGACCTGCAGTCAGCTGTCAACACGCTCGACTCAGCGCGGCAGTTCTGGTCGACGCTGAAGACGCAGTTCTCGCGTACGTCCATAACATCCGCCGTAACCTGGTTTCGCTCTCTCGTCACCCCGCTCTCTTCCATCGCAAACCTCGAACTGCACATTCAGGCGTTCCAGGAAGCCGTCGCGCATATCAAGTCATCCGGCTTTGACATCCCCGAGACGATCTCGTCTGGCCTGTTCCTATCCACCCTCGTCGACATCGAAGGAGAACAAACCCAATGGCTCACGTTCACCGCCAAGTTCACCCTCACCGAGACCACCACCCTCAACTCGACCCTAGCGGACGTTCGCAACGAACGCAGGCGCGTCGTCGGCATAAGGCCTCCGGGCTCTCAAACGGACAGCGCCATGGCCGTTGACCGCGCGTATGCGACTCTCGAGAACGACCATCGCAGTCGAGGCTCGAAATGGTGCCGCTATTGCAAGCGGGAAGGACACTGGGGCTCGGAGTGCAGGTCAAAAGGGAACGCCGGTTCGTCGAAGAAGAGGCGGGGAAAAGGGAAGAATAAGGACAAGGACAAGTCTAACGTCACGAAAGAATCGTCGCCCTCCTCTGAGTCTGGTGAAGAGCAGTCCCACTTTGTACGTAACGAACGGGTCCTATACACATCGTTTGGCCAGTACGACTCGCATGAAACCGATCTCGCTTTCGTCTCGCGCTCAAGTATAGGACAGGTCATCATCGATTCAGGAACCTCGTCTCACGTCCATTCAAACAAGTCCGACTTTGTGCGTGTCCGGTCGACAAACAGCACTATCCGTGGCTTCGGTGATGGCAAGACACCTGTCGCTGGCCGTGGAGAAGCACAACTAATGGCACGACTACCGGATTTCGGATGCACGCGTCTTCGCCTCAGCGATACTTGCTACGCCCCAGGAACATCGCCGAGTCTTATCTCCGTTTCACGGATGGACGCCGCCAACTGCTATACGCTGTTCGGCGAAGGCCGCTGTATAACGTTCGAGAACCAAGACAACGGTGCACTCATCCGGGACACTCTTAAGCGGGCGAAGATTGTCATGACAGGCACAAAAGGCACGGACCGACTCTACCACCTCGACGTCCCCGACGACACCGCGTTTCACGCATCCAACAATCCTTATGGTCGTCTACAGGAGCTGCACGGCCGCCTTGGTCACCTCAACTACCGGTCGATCCGTACCCTCGTTCAAAAGGGTCTCATCCGTGGTGTGAAGCTCTCCAAGGCCGAGCTTGAGTCTGAACCCCCGCTCTGCCCCGCTTGCATGCACGGCAAGATGACACGCGCATCGTTCAAGCACTCAGAAAGTGGTCGACCAACCCATGAACTCGCCCTCGTCTCATCCGACCTGTGGGGCCCTGCTCAGGTTCAAACACCGAGTGGGAAACGATACGTCATGACATTCACGGATCATCACCACCGATGGGTATGGGTCGCGTTTCTACGACGAAAATCCGACGCATTCGCTGCCTTCAAGGAATGGCTCGCCCGCATCGAACGTTCAAGCGGACGAAAACTTGCGACACTCCGTGCCGACAATGGCGGGGAGTATGTCAACGACGAGTTCAGGGCATTTTGCAACAAACACGGCATCCAGCTTCAGACCACATCGCCTCGGACACCCGAGCAGAACGGTATCGCTGAACGCCAAAATTGTAGCATTTTCGACCGCGTCCGAACGGTTCTAGCAGACTCAAGCCTTCCAACAAACCTATGGGGCGAAGCAGTCAACTACATCGTCTACACTAAGAACCGCAACCCAACCGCCGCGCTCAACGGTTCGACTCCGTTCCAATCGCGTTACGGACGCGCACCGGATGCGAGCTTCCTACATCGCTTTGGATGCCGCGCCTATGTCTACAATGACCATCCGAGCCGTCAAAAGCTCGATTCACGCGCGAAAGAAGGCGTCTTCGTGGGCTACGCAGACGACCAGAAGGCGTATCGAATCTATTTCCCAACCACTCGGAAACTCGTGACGTCCATCCACGTACGGTTCCACGACGACGCTAATGGCTTCTCAGGAGGTCTGCCCGAGGGGGAGAAAGACCGTGACATATCGTTCGAGCCGTCTAGTCCTCAGACCGACAGCGACGAACCAGAACGGTCATCAGACGGTCACACTCCTATCGACGCCGACAAACCACCCGAGGCCCAAGCGATTCCAGACGAACCACGGGCAGCTCCACAGCTCGAGAAACGCCCTCGAGGACGTCCAAAGGGATCCAAGAACAAGAAAGGTGGATTGCCAGTACGACACTCGAGTCGCCTCGCGGCGCACGCACCACCTGCTCCTGCGGAACCCGCTGCACCACAGGCAGCCGTTCAACCCGAACAGCAGCCAGACGCGGCCGACGCAGGGGGAGACGAACCGGTCGTAGGGCAACACGAACACATGTTGGACAACGCGTCCGAGTCCGATCTCACAGAGCTGTCGGAAACGGATGAAAGCTCGAACAAGACATCGGAGTCCACGCCGCCGCCCTCGTTTCGCGTCTATGCTCTTTCAGACGACTGCTACGTCATTTTTGGAGATGAGCCGCAGAGCTACAAGGAAGCAATGTCCCGACCCGACGCGCACGAATGGGATGCCGCCATGGTCCGGGAGATCGAGTCAATCGTGACCCTCGGAACATTCGAACTAGTGGACTTGCCACCTGGACGGACACCTATCGGGACGCGTTGGGTATTCCTAATCAAGCGCGACCCGGACGGCAACATCATCCACTACAAGGCACGCCTCGTTGCTCAGGGATTCACTCAGAGACCTGGCGTCGACTTCCAGGAGACGTTCGCACCTGTGGCCAAGCCCGAATCGATTCGCGCGATCTGCGCAATCACGGCACAGCGTGGCGGAGTCATTCACGTAGTCGACGTCGACTCTGCATTCCTCAACAGCGAAATCCCCGAAGGGCAAGAAGCCTATGTAAGGCAACCTGCCGGGTTCGTCCAACGTGGCCAGGAGTCGAAAGTCTGGCTACTTCACAAGGCGCTGTATGGACTGCGCCAATCCGGATACCTGTGGTACCAGAAGCTCAAATCCATCTTGACCGAGATGGGTTTCAAGGCTTGTTGATCGGATCCATGCGTCTTCTATCGGTACGACGAACATCGGGAGATCACCATCGTCACCTCGCACGTTGACGACTTAGCACTCTTCGCACCTACGCTGAAGGTTGTCAACAAGCTCAAGGTCGAGATCGCCCAACACGTCCCGATTAAAGACGGCCGCGACATTTCTCTTCTACTCAGTATCAAGGTCACTCGGGATCTCAGCGCTCGCACTATCTCCTTCTCGCACATGCACAAGATTGACAAAGCGCTTGAGGAATTCGGATTCAAGGATGTGCACCCTGTGTCATCCCCGATGATCCTCGGTCAGCGTCTTTCGGCCACTCAGTCTCAGAGCGAGAAGGACATCGCGTTCATGCGCAATGTGAAGTTCATGTCCGCGGTCGGTACCCTGATGCACATCGCTGTCCACACACGACCCGACATAGCGAAGGCAGTCCAGAACGTCGCTCGATTCATGGCGAACCCGGGCAAGCCCCATTGGCAAGCCGTGAAGCAAAT
Organism: Lenzites betulinus; assembly: GCA_022264855.1. Classification (NCBI taxonomy): domain Eukaryota; kingdom Fungi; phylum Basidiomycota; class Agaricomycetes; order Polyporales; family Polyporaceae; genus Lenzites; species Lenzites betulinus. The sequence goes on along the minus strand of JABYQU010000066.1, from coordinate 155,602 downwards.
CTTCCAGCACCTGAAGGCTACACGCGACTACGTCCTGACGGTCGGAGGAGACTCGAAGGACTCAGATCACGGCGCACATCCGGTCGCGTACTGCGACGCCGATTGGGGCAACGACCCAGGGACAGCGAAATCAACATCCGGGTACGCGGTGTTCATTGGTCTGGGTTGCGTATTGTGGTCGGCGAAGAAGCAAACGGTGGTCGCACTGTCTACGGGCGAGGCCGAATACTACGCAGCCGTCCACTGCGGCCGGGAGCTCATTTGGCTGCGCCAGCTCCTCACCGAACTAGGCATTCTGCCCGCGACGGACCCGCCACCAACCGTTTTGCGCATCGACAGCACGACCGCGATACGCATGATCAATAACCCGGACGAGGTATCGAATCGCACGAAACATGTCAATATCGCATACCACTGGATTCGCGATGTCGTGCGCTCGCAACTCATCGCTCCCGAGTACGTTCCCGGAGAAGAGAACGTGTCCGACATCTTTACGAAACCACTTGGTCCCCAGCGTCACAAACAACTCACACTCCGTCTCGGACTTCGCCCTCCGAATGATTGTATTCGTTGAGGGGGAGTGTTGAGATACTGAGGCCAAGTACGAAGTTCACGTAGTTCATAGTGTAGATTATCGGACTTTTAATTTTCTTACTCTACATACTAGTACTGTAAACTTACTATACACTCCGCACGGTACATCTAGCGCGAACAAGCGCCCTCACACCTCAGTCGTTCTTCCACCGACTGAGGTATGTGCACATTTCCGTACCATACTCACATAGTGTACTTACGTTGTACCTACAGCTCCCGCTGACCCGCGTTCGCTAATAGGTACAATATAATTCAGTCGTTCTTCCACCGACTGAGCTCCCGCTGACCCGCGTTCGCTAATAGAGGAAAGAAGTCGCCGAACAAGAAGCAGAGTTCGAGGCAGAGAGTGGTCAGCTTTCCGCGCTCCAACCCGCGATAGATGTGAATGAGCTTCAGCAAGAAGCACACTTCCCAGTAACAATCAGCTATCAGATGGAGCGAACGGATAGCAGGAACGGCTGGAGGTTCGAGGAGGGACCTTCTAATAAACGAAGTTGCCCACCATCCCGGATCGTCTTCATCTAGGGCTGAGAGTTTCACTGTGTCGGCGCAGAATAGTCCGAGGATGTCAAAAGGGTGACTATGTGAGTACCGCCTTGAGTGGTATTTGGTCATGATGTCGGCGAATGTTAGTGACTCGAGCTTAATCTGCTTAGCGGGTAGAGGCGTTGACTGGGGCCATCCCAGCAGAACCACGTTGCACACCTCCAGGCGGCGAATTCCAGGGAGCGCACACAAAATGTCGAACAGGAGCGCGGGCTGCAAAGGGCGGCCGTTGTGGCCATTATTGCGCCTGTCCCGCCAGATGCGCACGCTGCGGACCAAGGAGGCCAGGTCTCGCTCTGCCTGCACGAACGCGAGGAAGCGACGGAGGTCCCTGTCCACGGTCAGCTCCACCTCTTCGAACACGAACGCGAGAGCGACAGCGCGCCATTCCCTGCAAACGCGGGAGCATGCCGCCAGATCCGCGCGCCTCAGCTTGGGGTTGCCTTGTCTGCGAGTCTTGATGTTTTTGAACACAAATTCGAGCAGCTCGGCGGGAAGCCGGGGCATTTTGAATTTTAGCGTCGGCGGTAAGGAGCTCGGTGTACGCTGGAATAATGTTACGTGTCAGTGTTGTATATGATATCTCGGGTTGCGCATTGCACAGAGATAGCTCACGCCTACTGATAGTACCGGGATCCGCGGCAGTGAGTCGCGATCTCGGTCGCACTTCTTCCACGGCGCTGGCCTTGAGGACGTGAAAATATTGTACCACTTGAACAAGAAGCGAGCGGAAGTTGCCAAGATACCCCACAGTCACGGATCCCGATAGCTCGAATATCGTCACTGAACGAGGCGCGGAGCGGTGTGTTGGCACTAGCTGTTGAAGAGTCGGGAGACTGCAGCGCTAGTGTCCGAAACGTGGTAGTTATATACTACCGTTCACCTTTAGTCACGTGTGGCTTGTTAGTATACAATGTACATTACCTTTATTGGTTTTACTACTAAGTGGTACCTTTCTGTGCGGGCAACTTGAAGACGATTGGGTCTGCACAAGCAAAGGATACATTCGATATGCCGGTACCTAGGGACAACAAATGAGAACCAGGCTAATCATGAGGGGTCGTAAACATGCGTGATCGTAAAGAGTCGTAACACTAGGCGTAAAACACTGCAACTAAATAGGTCATAAATTCAGCAAGCAACTGGCGCACAGACTAGGCAAGGAGACATATAAGCGTGTAGGAGGCAAAGATACACAGACTGAGATACGTGCGAACGCCTGGCTACCTCGTGGAACCGGGGGCCATGTTCCCATTCGTCTGGGGAGACGGAGCAGCCGTCCACCGACGGCCTTGCGGAGCCCTAGAGGGCGAGGTCGGCAGCCCAGGAGGACTATACCGCGGGGAGGCGAAGGCCGGCGGGCTCGACGCGAGGGGGGCAGGTAGGACGATCTGCCCCCTCGCGGGCACGAATCGATTCGGCGGTGGGGTGTACTGCGGCGCGGCTGAGTTCCTCCTCGGGGCGCCTCGCGAGTACGCCATAGGGGCGCGCTGCAACGACGGGGGCGACTGTCCGGGCTGAGGCCGGAATGCAGTCGCCGGGTATTCATACTGGGTATCTGGGGTGTACTGGGCAGAGTGCCGGCGGTGGGAGGAGCGTGTGCGCGGTTCGTCGTGTGCCCAGATCGCTGGAAGCGTTGGCTCTGGAGACCGGGCGGGGGAAGCAGAGTCAGGCTGCACAGGGCGGGGTGTGGGTGAGGTATGAGGGCTTCGGGCATTCGTGTCCGCGGGTGACCTCGTGTGGCGAGGGATTGATGGGCCCGCGACAACAGGAGGCTGATTGACTGTAGGCAGCCGCGGCAAGCCCGTCATCTTGAGCGCGACGTCAGGATGAGGCCCCAGCTTGACGAGATTATGGTGCGACTGAGATGACGACGGTCCGGTGGACAGAACCTCGGCAGAGGACGATGGCTCCACAGACGCCGCGAATGCGTGATCCAAAAAACTATCTCCTTGCGTGGACTCGGCGCCTGGGGTCGGCAGTGGAGACAAGCCTGGAGAAGCCGGCGACCGTTGCGGGGGCATCGACCAGGGGGCTGCCACCTCTAGTCGATGCTGGATCGCCAGCGGTGGGACCCCGCTGGCGTCGGGAGAGCTGAGGGGGCTGGGAGGATCGGCAAAGGACGCGGAGAGTAGCGATGCGGTCATCGCCGGAGGAGGCTTGCGCTTCGCGCCGTTCTTGGTCTTGCTCTCCCGGTAGGTCCGAATTGCAGACGGTGGTGGTGGGTCGTCATAGTCGTCCTCCCGCACTGCACGCATGAGTGGCGCGGCGCCCATGTCCCGGGGATGACTCTTGGTAGACAAGCGCCGCATTACGCCTAACAGACCATTGGGAGGTCCAGCATAGGTAGGTTGTTCCTGTGGGCCGTCGGGGCCCGACTGAGATAGACGATCGTAAACGCGACGCCACCAAGAAGCTTGTGGTCGCTCGTGGCCCGCGGCTGCGCCTCCCTCCACGTCAACGACGGGGGTGTACTGCACGCTGCTAGCATGTTTATCTGCAAAGTCACCGTCAACGTATACTCACAAACCGGACAGGTAGCCGCGCACCTTGCAGACCATAGCCACGCCGTGCCAGCTCCCTCTCAATCTGCTCTTCCAGGCCCTCGCTCTTCTCTCTCCGCGGCCTCGCCTGGTAGCCCAAGCCGTAGACATAGTCATCCCCCACGCCCAGCCACGCACGCTCGTCGTTGATGTGCACCTCCTTCTCCACCGCGACCGCGACACTCAGCTCCTTCTCGGAGGCCCGAGCCATGGACGTGTTGGCCCCGCGGTTGATCGCGATCCGCGAACGCCCAAAGACGGTCTCGAGCGCTGCTTCGCGGCGCGCTTGGACGTCCGTCTCACGGCCACGGCTGCGGTGCACCATGTACACGATGCCCGCCCAGATCTCGCGGCCGGTCTCCTTGAAGCTCATGGCGTGGACGAGTGAGCGCCAGCGGGGCGTCGGCGCGTCCGGGTCGTAGTACGGCTTGTAGGAGAACGCCTTGATGTGCAGAAGCGCAAAACACCTGTCATATGTCGATGAGTATGGGTCAACAACGGTGCGGGTATTAAAGACGTACGCCATCTCAAAGGTCTCGAGGATCGCGCCTATGCCGATGTTGATGTTGTCTGCGGTCATATACGGTGTCTGTCGACAGTGAGCGTCGTCAGCATCGACATATACACTTTAGGTGGGCACTATATACATACATCCTTCACAACTCCGAACAACGTGAGCACGGAAAGGAACGTTGCCTGCCAAAAGGTGAGGAAGACTGCAAATCATCTCAGTGTCGAGACATAACGAGTCGAACGAAAACGCAGAAACTCACCGACGGCCTTGATGGCAAACAGCTTGAGCAACGGCTTCTGGGGCGCGAGTTCCACTTTGACTGCCATGTAGAGTTGGATCAAGCAGTACATGGCGATAGAAACGGATATTGACACAACTATGGTGATCTGTGGTGAAAATATTGATTTAGTCCACGTTCTACTCCGGCGCGGCTTATGTCGCATACGCACATATATGTGGCCCCACCCGGGACTCCAGGAGTCCTCACAGTACAGGCCTGCATAATCGAGTATCACCGCAGCAAGCGTCGTGCTGATATATCAAGTCTGCATAAGCCAAATGTGCAGCAAGTAGTATCGAGACAGGAACCTACGTCGGTCTGATGACACAATATTGCAGAACACCCCATTTCATCAGCTGCAAAAAGTGGAGGCCATCCTAACAACCCATTCGCCTCAGCAAGCATTGAATAGATACACCAGCATAGCGCCCACCTCTGGCCGCCACTTTACGAAGCCAAGCGGTAGCATCCACTTCTGCGGGGGATCGCCGCGTTTGCGCCGCCGCCTGTCATGCTCCTTCGACAGCCCGTTCTTTCGCAATACATTAGTTCGCTTGAACGGTCAGAAGGCCGCCATGCCCGGCTTACCTTGCGGAAGATATCCTTCTGCACGTGTACATCCGGAGAGATGTATAGCAGAAGCAGATAGAAGAAGGCCGTCAACACCGTGGACTCGTAGCAGTCTCGGATAAGAAGCAGCGGTGTTGAGTGGTTCTGCAATGGAAACGATCAGGGCAGGTCGGAAGCACGGCTCATCTAGGTAGGGGCGCAGGCCTCGATACTCACCCACCAAAAGTACGATGCCGTGCTGATGAGCGCGTACAGCGGCACCATGAACAGGATTCGAATGATATCTGGATAGCCGATAGGATCAGCCTGAGCAGTGGCTCGACGCGCGTGGAAACCCACATCGTTGTTCATATTTCTGTGTCCTTGACAGTCAGAAAATGACAAGGAAAGGAATTAAACAGTACTAACGTTGTGATATGAGCGCGTATGCTTGTTAATGAGCCAGAACGATACCGCCATCGCCACGATTGTGAAGGCGGACGAGACTATCCAGCCAATCTATAGTGCTCCATTAAGCAGCGGCCTCGCGTAATGCTACATAGGGAACGTACATGATGTGCTGAACGGACGTGCGTTACCTCAGTAATGGTCTACACCTGAATATTCTCGTGAAACGGACATACCTTGGAGCACCAGCTTGCCGTGTTGGATTAACGGCAGACTGGCTTCCGGCGCACGCTCCGCATGGCATCGCCCGTTAACTATTTCCGCCATATCCACAGAAAAGACTGTCGCGTTTCAAAATTCCGACTTCACAACAGACGTCCAAGAGAGCATATAGATATACAACAGTTGAGCAAGCAGGTCGTAAGGATCGTGAAGGTCGTGTAGTTGGGTGCAGTACTAGCTGTGGGTATCGCCTTTCCCTGGCAAGCTGGAGGTTTGAGATCTTGAGGGGCACCAGTTTCAGGAGGCTTCACCAGGCTGCGCGCATAGAGCCCGGGCCACTAGAGAAAGTAGCGTCGCCCACGGCGAGAAGCACTTAGATCTTGAAGTACTTGACGGTGCGGACGAGAGGGTGAGGTCATGGCTCTGGGGCGATAGCACCCCGCCTGAGACAAGCGATTCGCGTCTCCGATAGAGATTGGCTGTTTGCCAGTATAGCCAGTCTCTGTTAGTATATCGGTTAGTACACGCGCTTGTCATTCGTACTGACCGCGCGAAAGCGGGGTTCGACTCCCCGACAGAGAGCTTTTTAGCCCGCGTCACCGCCGGTGTACTTACGGTACTGATGTACTTGCTTAGTACTACCTTGCAATGCACGGAGCATTCAAAGCATCTGGAGAGCTTCGTGTAATTTCGAGCGGGACGTGCCCGTAACATCCGGACACACATAGGGCGTCCTCAACGTTCAAACGTCCAACGCTCAACAGGAAGCTCCATACATAGCCTTGAAGCTTGAACCCATGGCCAGTTGCGTCGGGCAACTCCAAAGGACTTAACGACGCCCAAAATGCATCGCGAAGTAGTCTGGTACACCGAACCACGTATATTACAAAGAACGACAAAAAATGCAGCCGGCCACGACACAGGCTCGACGATAGTAGTAGTAGTATGCAGCACGCACGCGCCCGCGGTTATATCCAAGCCAAAGCCAAGCCAGCGAGAACCAAGCCATGTCCGGACTCCAAGACGCAATAAAGATGAGTTGATGTGAATAGCACTCCCGGGCTGCAAGCCTCCCTCTCGAGTCCCTCTCCCTTGCGCACTGGCCGTTCATAGCAGCCCCGCCGAGCGCAAATCCTGGTGCAACCGCGCCTCGTCCGCATACGCCCTCGCCAGCCGCTCATTCCGCTCCGGATCCGCCGGGTCGAGCGGGATGACATACGCATTGCGCGTGCGCCCGTCGTCGACGTCGTCGTCCACGTCGCCGCCGCCCTCGCCCGCGTCCGCGCCCGCCTCGCGCGCGAACCCGAAGCCCGCGCGCAGCAGCGAGCCGTCCGCGAGCCCGTGCAGCCCGAACGCGCGCTCGATCGAGTGCACGATCGCGGCGGAGCGCGCCTGCGCCTCGGGCGTCGCGGCCGCGGGCACCTCTTCTTGCTGCGAGGCGAGGATGCCGCGCTCCCAGCGCTTCACGCGCCAGAAGCCGAGCACGGAGGTGAGCAGGATGAACCACCCTGCGGGACGGGGGTCAGTAATGGGCGCTAAGGCGCGAGGGACAGCACAAGGGTGACTTACCGATGGTCATGAGCAGGAACGAGATCCACTCGGTGGTAGCGTCGTTGGTTGCAAACGGGTCGGGTGTGGGGTCTGTGGTGGGGGTAGGTGTTGTCGCGGTGAGGTTTAGGTTGTTGTAGTACGCCTCCGCCTCCGCGGCGGTCGCGAACGTCGGGCGGGGCTCGTCCGGCTTCCAGCCGCCCCACACGTCCTGGTCCGTCGGGTAGTTCTCCCGCCCGCGCAGCGCAAACCCATACTGGATGAGCGTGATGCCGAGGCCCGCGCGCGAGCCGAGCTTCGCGGCGTGCGTCGTGTGCAGCAGGTACGTGAGCAGGAAGCCGACGAACTGGAACGAGATCGAGACGAGCAGGTTCCAGAGGAAGGAGAAGAGGCTGCCGGTGGGCAGCGAGTCGATGATGACGTCCCCGGGCGTGTTCGCCGCGGACGGCGCGTGGATCGTCGTCTCCCAGTACGGCGGCACCGCGTCCGCCTGCGCCTGGGCGTACGACGGCGGGACCTCCTTCTGCACCTCCTCGGGCACGATCATCACCTCGTCGCCTGCGGGCACGGAGCACACGCGGCACGACGCCAGGGCCCGAATCAGCATTCGTGCCTTCTGGGGGCCTATCAAAGCTAATTGCACACGCACCGTCCTGCACCCGGATGCCGCGCGACGGCTTCGCGGTGACATTCGCGAATACCCCGTCGTTGTTGGTGCCGCTGCCCACGGGGCCCTGCGGCCGCCCGTCTGTCAAGCCTAACCGGGCGACATAGTGGCTGGGCAAGTAGGCCTGTGCTGTGCGCCTGAACCACCCCGTGCGGGGAGACGACGACGACGTTGTTGCGTCCGTCCTGGCTGGGGGGAAAGCGGGCACAAGACCATTGGAGTTGCCAAACTCATTGGGGAGCGCGCGCGCAGAAGGCCCAGGAGGGGAACCTGGTGGAGGCCGGATGTAGTCAAAGTCCACATTCTCAAAATCGTATGTCCCCGGCACGGGCGCTGTGGGACCACGGTCGCCGGCAAGATGGAAGTCGTGTGCAGGCTCTGGCTCGGCGTTGGAGAGGGCCTGGTAGCCGTTGCGGGACATCAGCGGATGGCGGTTGTCGTCGTCGTCGTCGTCCGAATCGTCGAACGCAGCCTCCATCTCGTTGATCGCGTGCGGGTCCGTGTGTGGATTTGGGAGGGGGGCATACCGGGCAGACATAAGAGAAGAATAAAAAAGAGAGCGAGGGGGTGAATTAGTGAGAGGGATGAGCGGGAGAGGTAGGCTGCGAGACGGCGCCGGTGTGGAGAGCGCAGCTCGTTGCAGTACAGTCCGACAGGCGCCGAGATGACTTACGACTGCCCTCCATATCGGGCCTCCCGACGTCCCCGATTGGCCAATCGCGTCTCCCCGTGGTGTTTATCTATATAGACGTTCTACGCCCTCCCATTGGCCAGAGCCTAGAACGTCTGCTGAAACACTGGACTCAGATGTCCTCCTACGTACCTGTTCACACATCTCCCTTCGGGGCATCTCCAGCGCCCAACAATACATTCCGCAAGCTGTTGCTCAGACGTCGGCAGGGGGTATCAATCATCTTCGAAGTCACTAATCATATATGCACTGCATGGGACTGCGATACAAGCAACGGATAGAACGCGACCGCCACTACGCCCATCTATCCCCGACGCCTCGCCTCGATGGCGGGCTGGTTCGACACCATAGATGACATCCATAAATCAGCAACCTCGCAACCTCGCTCGCGGGGAGGGCCCGGAGTGCTCTCGGGCGCTCCGCGACCCCTGCGAGCCTGAGTGGTGGACGGAGCGGACGGGCGCGCTGCGCGACAGTCGAGGCGGGTCGCGCTCGACCGAGACGTCGACGGGGTATAGGTCCGGCTCCACATGTGCGACCGCCTGCCGGGGAGCGTGTAGTCAGCATCACGGCCGTCGTGCAGCGGGCCTGAGGCCAGGGACATACCTGGCGGCAGGCTAGCGCATGTACAGGTCTTCGTGGTGCGTGCTGTGGACCAGGCGCTGCACCCTCTGGCAGCTCTCCATGCGCGCGTCCATGAGCTCGGAGAACATCTCGAGGATGCGGGCGGCGGGCTCGGTTGGGGGTGCGCGCGTTGGCCGCCGCTTGCGCTGGTGGAGGGCGACGCCGTCGAGCTTAAGACGCATCATGTTCTTCCGCCGCATCCAGCGGGTGGCGGAGGCGCGAGAGGGCGATGGTGGGAGGGTGGCGTCGGTCTCCATCTTGACGATGGGGGAGTCGTCGACGGCGGTAGCGTCTGATGATGTGGACGACGCGGGGGAGAGTGCGGACTGGGTGGACGAGGAGGGGGAGGGTGCATCGAGCGGAGGGGGAGCGTCGACGCCCTTGGTGAGCGCTAGTTCGAGGGCTGCGCGGGTGTGGTGTGCCCAGTACCGCTCTTGCTGGTAGAAGTGCTCGAGCGAGTCGAGTAGGACCGCAGCAGGGTGAGCTAGCTGACGACAGGTGGGGGACTGAGGAGGGGTGGGGAGGCCGTTGTCGGGAGAGGGGGAGCGGTACTTCATGGTAGGTTGCGGGGCGGGGGAGAAGTGAGGGGGCTGGATAGTGGGGAAGGAAGGGCGGTCGGGGGCTGGCAGACGGGCATTTTATGGGAGGGAGGACGAGTCTCGACTGTCTCGAGAACAACCGCACGGGAGCTTGAGCGATGTCCAGACCAATAGCGATCCAGACCATGCCCTGCGAGCCAATCGCAGGCCGCGCTCCCATTGGCCAATCACTGCCGGATGCGAGCGGTGATTGGCTGGCGTGCCCGCTGCTTCGGCCGCGGCGTAGCAGACGTCGCCCTGTCTGCGAATGCGCGGTGAGCCGGGGCGAGCAGGGGAGCTGCAGAGCGACACGGACGTACCGGGCGCGACATCGATCGCGGTGCTGGGCTGGCGGAGAGACGCAAGGAACATGAACACGCAGCCCGCGTGAGCGTCCTCCCACCGTGACGACATCGCCTCTCTATTCCTGGCCTTCTCTCGATCCCGCCCCTGCCCAATCGCGTATCCCCGCGGGCGCCTGTCGCGCGTCCTGTCCTGGCCCGCGCTGATTCGCTGTGACTTGCTGCAGCCATGTTCCTCCGCCTCCTCCTCCTCGCCCAGCTGCTCCTCCTCGTCCGTGCCGCCCCAGACGAGCTCCGTCTCAAGCACAGACTCTTCCATCCCTCCCTTCCCGCTGCTCCCTTCTCCGACCGCGCCACCGTCCAGCTGACTGGCTCTGGACCCACCGCCCAAGCGCGCCTCGTCCCCTCCGAGACTTTGGCTGATGATTTCCTGCAATTCACCGCTGCGGCCGAGGGCCTCAAGGATGCATTATACCAGGTCGCGCTAGACCATCCAGGCGACTCAGAGCAGGCCCACTGGGCTTCCTCTTCCGTCCTCGCTGTAAGCCCATTCCCATTCTCGGTCCTCCCCGCCTCGCTTCCTGCGCTCCAGACACCCCCACCTCCCCGCCCTTCTTCCGCCCGCACCCCGCGCTTCCCCACCACCCCACCTTGTGTCTGCCATGTCGTCCATCATGCTGCCTCCATCAATCTCAGATACTGACCGCTCCGTCCTCTCGCCCCGCCCAGTGCCACCTGCCTTACAGCACCGCAGAGTCGTTCACACTCCACCTCGACCAGAACGGCACCCCGTTCAGCCTCGACTACTTCGTCGGGCCCATTCCGCACAACGGCGCCTGCCCGAAGAAGTCGCGCAAGCCCGGCGCCCAGTCGAGCCCCGCCGAGCTCGGGCCCATCGCCAACACGACCGTCGTCCTGCGATCCCCGAGCTTCCCGCCGCTGTACGTGCCCTCTCCCGCCCTGCCCGTTCCGGCCGTCTGCTCTCGCGCGAAGCCTGCGCCCGCGTGCGCCGCGCGTTCCCCATGCCGTGATTGCGATGATGTGCGAAGCTGATCATCTCTCCGCGCCCCCGTCCCGCCGCTCGCAGCCCGCAGCTCCGTGTACCGCCCCCCGTGACCGCGGAGGGCAAGCCCGTCCAGGCGCCCAAGGAGAAGTCCTTCCTCGAAAAGTACTGGATGTACATCGCGATCGGGCTCGTTGCACTCAGTACGTGTCACGATCCACCCCCTGCCACTTCCGGACGAGTGCATGCTGACGCGGGCCGTGCGCACACAGTTGCCGCCCCAGGGGGCCCGGGAGGGGAGGAGGACGCGGGCGGCCGCGGCCAGGGGTCGGGTGCGCGCCGGTAGCTTCTGCAGCAGTGCCGCCGTGCCGGGGCAGAGGTGCCTGCGCGGACGCGGCGCATTGGCTCGTCGAGGTGCCGGGCGTGTGCGCACCGCCTGCAGGGCAGGTGCGCGGCAGGCTGGTTGGGGAGCGTGAATACGATCGGGGGTTGTTGGTGCAGCTTCCGGCGCGCCGCGAACGCAGCTGGACACATCCAGGCCGGCCGAGGAGGCGTTTTGTACGTGTCGCGTGTGCCGTGGGCGCAACCCGTTTGGCAGCTGCGTCCCCGCCGGCCGAGCGAAGACGGCCGCAGCGTTTGTATGGCGCGTCGCCGGCGTGCTCAGGAGTGAAGTGGCTCGTAGGTGACAGGCGTATGCGGGAGTGTGCTGCTGCCCCTGCTGCAGCGGCTTCGCGGCGAGCGCTCACAAGATCGCGTTCCGAGGACGATCGCGAGGCCTGCGTGCGCCTCACCCGCTCTGGGCCCGGGCGCGCGACACACGTCCTGAGGTCCCTCCCGCGCGTGAGGCGGTCGACTGTATTCCGGGCCAACGCTCGCCCGTCCCTAGGCACCACCCGCTGCGTCTTCGCGACTCGGTGCTTCTAACTTTAAGTTTCGCGGTCCTGCGTCCGTCCGCAAGTGCATGCACGGGACACAGCGCTGCGCCCGTGGCGGCTCGGTCGCCTTGGAGAACGCTGCTGGTGCGCCGCGGACGTGCAGCCGCTACTTCGCGCGCTGGCGAATTTCTGCGCCTATGCGAGTGGGTGCACGGTGGCAGGGCGTGCGCACGGGCACATATAGAGTCGCCCCTGGCGGGCGTTCTCGCGCTGTGGAGCGCGCGGCGACGCTGATTGGCTGAGCGGGTCTGGACCGCGGCGTATGAACTTTGTTGGACGGTGTTACGTGACTGAGACGGGCCTACGGCGCATTCAAGAGGTGCTTGATCTGGTGGTGGCCGAGGTGCTGATGTGTTTGAACTTTGTGTTCATTGGGGCGCAATTGAGCGTTGGTATCGTAGTGCGTCCATTGCGGGACGGCTTGCATATTAACATGACATGGCTTTACAGTCATTGTGGTGTTGCAGCTGGAAGCTCTGGAGAACCATCTGGCTCGGCGGGTGCAGTACCAGTAGGTACCACTTCTCGTAGTAAACACGCGAACTTACTTGTTGCGGGAGCGTTAGTCGATTCAGAATCGGAAAGTTGCCTTCTTGTCCCCTGTCTGCACTCGCCGTCCAGTGGAGCGCCGCTAACGCCACGACGCCAGCTGACAGACGTAACAGCCCCACCGCCCGTTGTACTCGCGTTCGCGTCCTGGCCGCGAGCGAGCCGGGGCACTCTAGATCTGGGAGCGCTTCGATCGTCTGCGCGGGCCATTCAGTGCGCTGGACGCGGTGCATAAGCTCGCGCTTCGGTGGAACGGTGGAAGGTGCGAACGTTCTAGCGATCCCGTGGGTGTGGCGGGCCTATCGCGGGCGGGGGCTGTCATTGGTTGATGGGCTGGCTGATCGAGCTGATATGTTTTCGCGCCGGGGGAACCTGCCTGGCCCGCCAATGCTTTCCGTCGCCCACGTACGTCCGACATGTCATACCATACCGGCCGACGCAAGCATTACAATTGGCGGGGGAAGTTTGCATAATGCTTTGCGAAGAACATTCGTGTGTGGGTCTCGACTCGGAAAACCGGTGGCGAACCTTTCGATGTCTAACACGGAAATTTGCAGGTAAGGAGTCGGACTCGAATCCGCACTCAGCCCGCCAATCGCCTTGCGCGTCGTTCGTAGACGTACAGAACCGCCGCACGCAACTGCCCGCTGCATCGCGCGGAGCTCCGAGCCTGCCCTACGCCTCGGACTGGCAGTGGTAAGTGCTATACCATAGGAGGGCGCGTGCCCGCCATGTCCGACGAAGGCCGCGCGCGTGTGCCCCGCGTCCACTCACGTGCCAGTCAGAGTCCGAGTCCGAGTCCGGCGCGGTCCGCTTCACCCTCCGACTCCCGAGCCCTCCGCGCGTCCCACACGCGCAATGAATGCGGCAATGAGCATCATGAAGCAGCATCGCAACTTCAGCCTGAACACGGCTGCGGGCCTGTGAGCCTATAGCTATGAGGCCGTGGGTGCGCCCCGGCGCCCCGGGACTCGCTCGTCGGATCCGGGAGGCTGACGTAGAGCCGCCAGGTACTGCCCGGTGCGAAGCCCAGCGTATGCATATGGCGATATGGCGACGTGCAACACGTTCTGCGGGTCGAGGCCTGCACAGGCGCGTCCATCCGGTGCACGATGATGCAGATGCGCGCGAGTGGCCATGGGAAATCGCGGGTGGAATTGACACGATCGCGGTCCCAGGTTATCGATCTCGGGCGCGTGCGTCATGGGTTGCAAGGGGGGGCTCCTTGGCGGGACTCCGACAGTCCGACTCGGACTCGAGAAGGCATCACGAACAGGCTGCCGTCGCGTCGCGGCGTTCTTGGCTGGGCCGAATCGTGGCCGACCTGCACCGGCGAGGGATCGATGGCATGTGGCTTCTTGCGCGAAACGCCGAGCCTGCTTAAAACCGCTGACGAGCACTTGCAGGAACGCCGGCCAATCAGATTATTTAGAGCGGCGGCGAACGCTCGCAAGGTTCAGACTTCACCTCAAAGCGTTGAATATCACCGTGCTATGCACCCGTCCAGCATCTTATAGCGGCCTTCATCTGCAAGACGCCGAGCCAGCGAGCGACGTGAAGCTTCGAAGGGCTATAGGCTATATCGCGCACGCCTCCCATGACGCCACCGCGCGGGACTCACCGCAGATCAGCCTCGCATGCGCCATGCGGTCGATCTCACGGCAACGGAGGTTGCTGGCACGTTACTGGCTCCCGCGAGTTGTGTGTCCGGCCTCGTTGCAGCTGGCACGACAGGGAGAAGCCGCGTCGAGCGTTCGGTGGGAAGGGGCGCGCTGTGCTCTGGTGACAGTGGTGTGCCCCGCGGCGGTGTGGCGGTGGTGTGGCGTTATTGCGGATTGGGGACACACAGGTGCGATGGTAAATGGTTGTGTGACGGTATGTTGACGCGACAGGTGCGGTGACAAGGTCGGCTAAATATGAAATAATGAAGGAGCCGTTACTGACAACTTCATTTTAGTCCTGTTGTAGGATCATAGAACGCAATAATATCCCCTCCAAGGTGTTATCCTACGTTCGCGCGACATCTAATCAGACAAGATTCTCCTCAATAGCAGAAGCCTGCAACGCACCAATATCGCACATGGCCGGAGATCATCACCCGAAGGTGGGACGAGTAGCGGTGGGCGCAGCCCACCCTTGCTTCTTGGCCTCCTTCGCGAAGGCCGTAGCGGAGTCCAGCTGCGTATTGCCCTTGGTGGCCGAGGCATTCTTCGCCTTCGGAGAAGAGGAGGCGGTCTTCTTCCCCTCGGCTAGGGTGCTCGTGTCGCTCATAACGGACTTCGCTGCTCAAACAGGACGGTCGTCAGCGACGGCTCCACATGGGCCTATATCTCCGAGGACCCACCATCGTCATTGGAAGACTGATTCCCTCCAGCCTTGCTGTCGGCAGCAGGGGGGGAACCCTGCACATTTGGGGCGGTGGTCGCGGCCGGCACGGATTTATCGGACATGATATGAAGGGTCGAGGGGTTATTAATGAGAACGAGGAGGGCTCAGGGTGAGTGAGTGCATCTCTGCCGAAGGTCGTGCCCATTATTTATGCTCGTGCGTTCCCAGTGAGCCGGCGCGCCGTGTGTCAGTACACATCGCACATCAGGCTCTTTGCCCCCTGCCCACCGCTGGATTAACGCAGGCCTAGCTTGATCAGTCGGCATTACCAGCAGACCCTCTGCCCACAGGTCCTTCGTCGCCACTCGCAGGCGCTCCGGGGACGGGGCCGCGCGGTCCCAGTGGGTCCAGGGTTCGCAGTTTGATTGTTAAGCGACGGGCCCGACGTGGGATGCGCCGCAGTGCGCATGACCTGTGGACGGGATTCTTGGCACGTCAGGTTCAGTCACGGACGGTCATTCTAACACGGCCATTGAGTGTCGAGACGCGAGGGAGTCGTTAAGTGCGGTGTGAGTCAAAGGGAGCATACGAAAAACTGAATTGTGTGTGCTTCAGGCGAATTTGACGGCGGCTCCGCCAATTTGACTGCACTGCGCACTGGACGATCTCATGCGGGAGTGCGAGCATCGCGGAAAGAGTTGGAGTTGTACGCTTCTTCATTAGCAATTACTGCACCAGCCATCATTTAGAGTCACCGTGCTCCAAATTCTTCCAGTTCTAGTCCCATCGTCCCCACCGGCGCGCCTGGCAGCTCCTTGAAACCCAAACGCTCATAGAACTTCTTGGCATCGTCGTTCCGCGGGTCGAGCCCAAGCCACAACCGCTTCAGCCCCCGCTCGGCGCGGAGGTACTCGACCGCGCGCGCGGTGAGTTTCCGGCCCCATCCTTGGCGTTGGTACCCAGGAAGAATGTCGATGTGCAGGTGCGCCGGCGAAAAGTCCACGGCGGCCTGGGGCGCGTGGGACGGGTTGTACAGGATGTTGATGTAGCGCCTGTCCGCGTCCGTCGCGCCTTCGTTCGTCTCGGGGGGAAGGGTGTACTTTGCGCGCACGCGCGGGAACCACTCGCTCGTGGCGTGCTGCTCGAAGGTGCGGGTGGCGTACGTGCCGAGGATGTAGCCGACCACGGCGTTGTCTTTGGACGGGTCCACCATCACGAACCCGAAAGTGGTGGGAAGGTGGGCGTAGGGTTCAGCGTAGACGAGACCGATGAGCTCGCCGAATGTATGCAGCGGCTCGGCCGACTTCCCTGCGTCGCCGGTAAGGAGGCAGATGCGGTTGAGAGACGGAGAGTCCGATGGGCGAACTTCGCGAAGGTAGACCTCGCCTTTGGACGTTGTATCCGATGCCATCTGTTGGAGGGGGATTATTATGGTGACAAGGGTCAGATGTCTGTAAAAGAGTAGACCTTGAAAAAGTGTACGAGTAGATGGTGGGATACGTTGAGATCCTCTTCGCTTGGTTATATATCAGATGAAGGTAGGTGGCACTACGACTCGCCGATAACGAAACATTCACCGATCAATTAACGTGAGCATGAGCAGAGAGCGCCAAAAGATATTGGGGCTCACAGTAATCTGGGACGGTATGTTAGCTCACATTGATCACAAGTCTATGCGCTATGCATGTGTATGTACCGACGTGAACGGTTGAGTGAGTAGTGGGCTAGTCTCAGAGGAGGCAGTGAGTGTAGTAGTGGTTTACAACCTCTGGATAAACCTCGGAAGAAGCATTCTGGCTCTGGCCATCCAATCAGAAGCGCCGAATGTATATAGCCGGTTCATCCCAAACGGGAACTGTCATCTTACTGAACGAGCGCCTATGTAGCTTGGAGTTGTTTCCTTCGGCGCGCCGCCAGTCCTTCAAACTAAACATCGTCCGAGCAACTAGCATGGCCACGCATACGCGTGTAGCAGCGTAACGCTTATGATGCTGATGCTTGAGGTCGAAGGAGGCGAACATGGCCACAGGTGGGCCCGGGCAGACCGGACGATCGCAACGCCGAACCGACGAGAGGCTGACCTGCTAACAGAGGTGCACCATATAGCCTCCAAGCTGGCTGACCTGTATCTCTAGCTTCTCCTCCCATAACTCTACATCCCTCTGTGCGACTCCTGGCGAGACACCCTATCTTTCTGCGAACTTCGTCATGCCTTACACAGACCTCCCTCGGCGTTCCTCTATAGCAAGGCGTTCAGCAGATACCTCTGGGACGCGCCGTAGCTCTCGGGTACACTTTGACGATCAAGACGAGTACGTTCCTGTTACGGGCGACGTTGTCAGGGATTACCAGTTACCCTCCGGGTCCCCGGACAACCACTCGGACGTCGTTCTTGCTCCTGAGCCTGCACATCCGGCAGACGACGAGATATCATGGCGCATTCCGGACTACCAACAGAGTGGAGCCCCCGATACCTCGAGCAGAATCCCTCATCCACCACCAATTGATGCCGGTGAAGGTCACGGCAATGGTCAGCACGATTCCGACACGACTGTGTATGATCACCGGGGGTCCGAAGACATGACGGAAGGCGCGGCCAAGAAGCGGCGCAACTCGTCCTTCTCGACATATCAGCACCCTTATGACATCCGCCCGCCTAATGAAGCCTACTCGGGATCTCCCTCTCCTGGTCGCACTTCTACTGGTCGCCCTCAACAAGCAAACAGCCGGCCGTCGACTTACAGCCAAGAAGACAACGAGGACGAAGAGAACTCCGATGACGAGGGCCCTGCGTGCGACCTCGGTACCCGAGATGATCGCCACCGCGGCTACCTCTCCAACCTCATGGACCTCTACGCCAACGACAAGAGTGCCGGAAAAGGATCAGGAGAAGCCAGTGGCGACCGCTCCAAGTTGTTCCGCCGAGTGACCCGCGGCAACTCGTTCGACTCGGCGATGACCACGTCCACTCGCTACGACATGCACCGCAACGACTCTTCCAATTCCAGCGGATCGCAGGTCATTGACCCGGATGACCCGACCGTCACGGGGGAACGCAAGAACAACCTCGACGACCCCGAGGACCTGGAGAAGGCTTGCATGAAGCAGATGAACTACAAAGCTCGCCGAAAGCTCCGTCAGCGCATTCGGATTGAGTTCAACATCACCTGTAAGCTCATCGGCCGTCGTACCCGTGCGATGCAGTACTAACGTTAGGATGATACAGCCGTCATCAACCGGCAGAAGTTCCTCATGCGTCTTGCTAAGGCGCTCATGACATTTGGAGCACCCTCCCATCGTATCGAATCCCAGCTACTTTCGGCCGCCAGGATCCTCGAAGTCGACGCAGAGTTCATCCACATTCCCGGTGTGATCATCTGCTCGTTCGGGGACCAAGAGACGAAGACGTCCGAGATGCACTTCGTTAAGTGCGGTGGTAGGCTCTCTCTGGGAAGCCTCCACGACGTTCATCAAATCTACCGGATGGTTGTCCACGACGAAATCAGTGCGCGGAAGGCTACTGTCAAGCTCGAGGCGCTTATGGAGGCCAAGCCTCTGTATGGCTCCTTGATTCGATGCTCGCTAGCGTTCTGCTTGTCTGGTCTCATCTGTGTGCTCGCGTTCGGCGGGTCATTCGTGGACATGTGGATTGCGGGGATAGGTGCTTCATTCCTTTGCCTCATGCAAATCTGCGTGGCAACCAAAAGTCAGCTATATGCGAATGTGTTCGAGTACGTATGCCATCCTTCGATATTATCACCTGCGCTAACATTCGTTTGAACAGGATTTCGGTTACTATTGTTATCTCGTTCGCAGCGCGCGGACTGAGCAGCATCCGGAGTCAGACCTTCTGCTACACTGCGATTTCTTCAGCTGGTATTGTCGGTATCCTGCCAGGGTATCTCATCCGTAAGTACCATCGTCTTCATATCCATCTCGTTATTGCATACTTATTCTTTCTCTAGTGAGCAGCTCCCTAGAACTGGCATCGAAGAACATCGTTTGCGGTAGCGTGAAGATGGTGTACGCTTTGATCTACACGCTCTTCTTGGTATGTCACGCGCCTATTACATTCAGCGCGATGGTCCTCATTCGCTGTTCCAGGGCTTCGGTCTACAAATTGGTTCAGATTTGTACCTGCTGTTCGACCAGGGCGCCCGCCACGACCTCGCTGCATTGGCTGCCCGTATGATGACTTCCGCGTCCATCACCGGCACGTTCGTCTCCGACAACGGGACATTCGCAAATATCAACCACGGCCAGCCGCTCGAAGGCACATTCACATTCATTAGCGGCGCTCCGTACATCCGCGAGCACATCATCGACGGATGCTACCGGCCCCCGACGTTCCCGTGGTACCTGCAGCCGTTCCCCTGGTGGACACAGTTCCTGATCGTGCCCACCTTCTCGATCATGTCCTCCCTCGCGAACCTGCAGCCCTTCTGGACGATCGAGCTCGTGGTCATGGTCGTCATCTCGTGTGTGTCCTACGCGGCGAACAAGATCGCGAACCACTTCATCTTCAACCGCTCGGACGTTGTCTCTGCGATCGGTGCCTTCGCCGTCGGGCTGCTCGGCAACATCTACTCGAGGAAGATGGGCGGGACGGCGTTCACGTCCATGGTCACCGGCGTCCTGTTCCTCGTGCCGGTAAGTCCACTTCCATGCGCTCGCTTCGCCTCGACCCGGCGCTCATGACGTTTGTGCAGTCTGGCCTGTCTCAGGCAGGTGGTATCACCGCTCAGGGCAATGGTATCGACATCGGAGGCGCAATGATTGCAGTCACGATCGGTATCACCGTCGGACTGTTCATGAGCCAGGCCCTCGTGTACATGTTCGGCTCGCGCAAGAATGCCGCGATCTTCTCGTTCTAATTTCCGCCCAGTGCGTTCCGTAGACTGTCCAGACTCGTCGTGGCCCTTGCGTCATACATCCGTCATAATATACCCCGCGAGAATCGTCTTTCATTTACTGCTTCGTTACCCTACTTTCAGTCTCACATTAATCGTAATGTGTACTACCACACGTCGATACCATGTACCACCACCTGCTGCGCGGACATGGTCACGATCCTGTGGTCTCTACCTCATGGAAATACACTTCTATTCGTATGCCACACTTCATATGATGAGTACATATAGTTCACACTGCCGCTCCTCTCACGCTGCCGCATGTCATTCCCCTCCTCGACCATGGCGATCCTAGAAGCGCACTGCGGGCGAGCGCTCGACGCTCTCGAGCGAGACCTTGTGCCCGACAAGGGTGCGGATGTTGTTGATGCCATAGCTACGCACCCGGTCTCGTCAGCACACGCGCTCTCACACGCAAAGCCGCGACACGCACCGAATCATCGTCGGTCGCTCAAGACTGATGCCCCAGCCGTGGACGTGCACGTCCTTCGGGAAGCCCATCGGCTCAAGCATCTCGGGGCGGAACATGCCGCTGTTCCCGACCTCGACCCACTTCTCGAGCTGGGGGTGGAAGGCGAAGATCTCCAGCGAGGGCTGCGCGGCCAGGGCGGACGAAGTGAGTATTTCTGTCTATGCGTAGGTAGGGACAACCCACCTCCGTGTAAGGGTTGTACGCAGGCTTGAAGCGGATGTTCGTAATACCCATCTTGGTGAAGAACACGCGCATGAAGCCTGTGGAGTCGCCCCATTAGGTCAAGCCTCGCAAAAACAGAACGCGGGAGAAGGGATACCGATGAGATCCGCAAGGGTCAGGTTCTTGTCCGCGACGACGCCCTCGACCTGGTGGAATTCCGCCAGGTGCGTCGCGTCCATCGTCTCGTTACGGAAGACCCTGTCGATCGAGAAGAGCTTCGCCGGTCGGAAGCCGTCGGCGTCCGCCTTGCCCGTACCAGGCACGGTTGACGTCGCGTGCGCGCCCTCCCGCTTGACGGCCTCCTCGGAGTCCTCCTCCTCGCCACGGCAACGCGCCGCGAGTTTGTAGAGCATGGACGCGGACGATGCTGTCGTGTGGGTGCGGAGAAGGAGCTTGCGGGACTCTTCGTGTGACCAGGGCGCGCGGTAGCCTGTGGAGCCGTAGCCACCGTGCTCGTGAACTTTTGAAACCCGCTCATAGTAGTCCTTGGGCGGGGGCAATGACACGGCGGGGTCTATATATAATTTTTATGAATACCACCGAGGCGGGTAATAGCTGTAAGAGTTACCGGAGAGGTAGAAGGTATCCTGCACCTCTCGTGCTGGATGTTGCTGGGGAACGAACAATGCGTCGAAGCACCAGAACCCGGATTCCACGAACGAGGACGTAGGCATCTCTGCGAAACTGCGAGAGGATTATTTTGATAGAACCGGTGAAGGAGTATGTTACGGCATACCCCATCTCCAGGAAGATATTCCGAATTTCTTCGCGAACTTTCAATAGCGGATGCAGAGCGCCACCATTTGGAGGGATACCGTCGGCCTCGAAGTTGTACTTCTTGTACGTGGATGTCTTCCATGACCCTCTGAGGTTGGCTCGGTCAAGGGATCGTCTGTGCACCTCCCGTGCTTGACTTACGAGGTAAGCATATCTACCGTGAGATCGGTCTCGGGTTTTGCTGTTGAGGTGCTGAAATTCGAGCCCTTGCTCACGGCGAACCACTGGCCCTTCCTGGGCGACATAAGCATTAAACTCCAATGTAAACGCGCATGTCATAATGCACAAACCTCTGCGCGATTAGCTTGCGTTTGCGCAGGTCTGCAAGAGCCTTTTCTCCGGCTTTGATGGTACCGGTGGAATCGACTTCGCGCATTTGAAGTTGGGTAGTATCGGTGATCGAGGCCACCTGAATGCATCCTTAGCGCGTGTCTGTGCGGCAGGCCTCCTAGCCACGAACCAGCTTCACGAGACCGTCGCCCTCCTTGCCGATCCACTTGTTTTTGAAGGCTTGTCCCTGTCCGACTTTCGCGGTCTCCGCACCCACCTTCTCCTGCAGCTGCTTCGGAGCGATCGGGGCGCCTTCGCCTTTGGCCGGACATGCGGCCCATACTCGAGCCTCATGCGAGCCTTGGAGGGCGATTTGTGCGCCCTCTTGGGTAAGGACATGGGAAACAGTTTCGTGCGTAGTGTACGTGATCATCTACGGAAGCCATGGGTGTCTGTACATTTCTCTTGGAGCGGGAAACATACATCGCGACTTGAGAGCGAGTTCAGCGCCCCAAGGATGATGATCTGAGAGTCATGGGTGGCCGCGGGCTCTTTGTAGCCAGGGAGGACAAGTGTGCGAGTGTCCTTGATCTCACCCTGCTTGTCCAGGGTGTCCAGGACGAGCTGCTGGATCGCTTCAGCCATAGCTAATATTCTCCCAGTAGCCTCTCTTATAACAGTGTCCCTAGACTGAGAATTGACTGAAAGCGAGCAGAGGGGAACGAGCGAGTGAAGCGACTGAGAGAATCGAAATTGAGCTTGACTCGGTAGACGCCCATAAAGAGATCGCATGAATTGGACGCGCACGTGCACGTGATAATACACCTCTCTGACGCGGGACACGCCTCGGCGTCGAAGTGATGTCCTCCTCCTCCTCCGACTACCTGTTACTCGACCCATGTCCTCGCAGCATACCCTGGCTCTTGACCAGTCCTGGCAGAACGCCTGGAGCGATGCGCAGCGCAGGTTACCCCAGATTCAGGCCGACATTGCAGCAACCCCCTCCCCGCTTCCCCGCATTACGCGCGTCGGAAAGGTCGATGCGGAACTCCTCGACGCAGAGCTCGTGCAGTTGCTCAAGGAGCCCTTGACGAAGGCACTTAATCTGGTCAACGTGAGTGAGTTTACTGTCCCCAAGCGCAACGTTTTCTAGACACTATGCCGGCACAGTCCGCGTTCAAGGCCCAATTCGAGCCTGAGCTCGGTCTCCTTATTCACTTGGTGCTCTACAAATTCTCAGTCTGGGACCAAGGCGCTAGCTACGGCGCAAAACTGCAAGGGCTCAAGTATGCTTCCCCGCTCCCGTCGACGTCTCGGTTCAGGACTGGTACGCTTCTTCCTGTGCGCATAGAGCTGGCCTTGAACATACTTGACAGCTTCCGGGTTGTCTGGGTCGACGCTGGTGCTGCATAGCGTCCTGACGATATTCCTGCCATACTTCCACAACCGCTTGCGTGCGCATGCCCTGTCTAACGCCTGGCCAGACGCGCCTTCGTCGGATAGGCGGCGTAAGTCTTGGGAGCTTCTGACGCGTCTAGAGTCTATTCATGGCGCCGCGGGTCTGTTCAACTTTGTTTTCTTCTTGTGGAATGGAAGGTAGGCTCAGAAGGACACTCCTTCCAACAATGAGCTCACATTGAATCTGTAGGTATCGGACGTTAGCAGACAGGCTACTTAGCCTGCGGCTCGTCTCTGCCCGCCGGCACTTCCAGCGGGAAGTGTCGTACGAGTTCATGAATCGCCAGATGGTTTGGCATGCGTTCACAGTACGTTCATTTATCAAAGAATAGAGTCATATTTATTGACCGAGGCTGGTGCAGGAATTCTTGCTTTTCCTTCTTCCGCTCATCAATACCCGAGCCCTCCGCCGGCAACTCACATCATTCACTTCCCATCTGACCCTTGCATCCATTCTCCCATCACCACTCCGGCCATACATATCATCGGGATCCGCTCAGAACGAGAAGACGCAGCGCCGAGGGAAGTACTGGATGTTTCCTGAGGACCAGTGCGCAATATGCGCCGAGAACGCGTCTACGAATTTTGCCGACCCGACGAACGCGTTATCCTCTCTGGCTGCTGCTTCACCATATACCACTGCCGGCAGCGTGGGTCTGGCGGAACCCAGTGATCCAGAACAGGCGCCACAATTCCCGATCCACACACCGTACGCTACGTCCTGCGGGCACGTTTACTGCTACTACTGCGTGACGGAGCGCATGATGCGTACGGCGGACGACAGGTCGGGCGCGGGGTCAAAGGGTATGCAGTGGGAGTGCCTCCGCTGCGGGGAGGGCGTCATTGCGACTGAGAGGGTCGAAGCGCAGGCGGAGGGCCCGGACTACGCGAGCGGCGTGGACGATTCGGATGGGGATAGGGACGAGGACGCCATGAGCTTCGAGTTTGGGAGCGAGGATGTGGATTACACGGATATGAGCGGGAGTATGGGCAGCTATCCGGATAGTGAATCTGGACGGTCGAGCGACTGAGTCTGTCCCGCTGTGTTGTATGTTCCTGGAGACGTCTGGTATAGTCGTGACATATCGCTGATTTGAAGCAGCCTACCCTAGTACTGCACAGATTGAGCTGAAGGTCGGCATTGCATTCCTCTCTCCCTATCAGGTACTGATATCATCAACGAACTGCCAGCCATCCTGAGTAAGGACCTCAACTGCCCGCGCTGCAGAATCCTTCGGGACCAGAATATAGTCGGTATTCCTTCAATGCCACAAGCACTATTAGTATAAGCCGCTTTTGTATGATGCTATGCCATACCACGTCGAGGCAGCGAAGATCGGGATATCGGCCGCCTTAAGAGGCGTTGCAAAATTACAAAATACAGCGAGAACGCCTTGCAGATCGTTCAGCCCACGGACCAGAGTTGATCAATATTGTGAGGAGGGCCTACCAAAGTCCATGGGCCCCGCGATCTTAATACAGCACCATGTCGCTGTCTTGTCCTCAGTACTTGCGCTTTCCACAACGATCGAGATCTCTTCGTCGGTCCGCGTTAGGGAGATGAAACGGTCTCCCGCCACGACAGGGTCGGTGAGCATGCGAATGTATTCGTGTGGGATCCTCTCATAGGGCTTGAGCTGTTCAACCTTGAATGGACGTTTCAAAAGGTGAAGACAGAACGCAGGATTATCTGCAGGGTCTGGCGGCGGCATGGTGGGCAAAAGCTGGAAGTTGTGATCATGATGAGTCAAACTCGTAGAACGCGCATGTATTGCCGCCGTTGGTACCACGGGTCGGATGGACACCTGGTTTTTCGGCCAACCATAGCTCAATAAATGCTTACAATCCTGTAGTATAGTACCACATGTACGAGTTCCTGAGAGCACAGCGGTCGCTCTGCATGAGGAGAAGATCTAGAGGAAAGACGGGCGGCTACGCGGACCAGCCACAGACGCGTTCTCAGGTCACGCGACCCGCGAATCATCACGGCCACGACGCGTCTCGCCTCCGCTCTTCCCTCTCACCAACCCCCGCACTGCGTTCACAATGTCTGCGCTTGAGGACTATCTTACGAAACAGCTATTCATACAGAAGAATGTCGTACGTGTCTTCATGCACGTCAACCACACAGCCTCTCTGATATGTCCGTTGCAAGGTTACATATCGTTCACTGAGCCGTCAGTTTGGGCTTCACGTCAATGGAGCAAAGACGTACGTTATAAGCTCAGCTTCGTGTTACCTGTGACTCAACACATTGCTAGCGAGCTCGCCAAATTCCACGAACAGTCTGTTGACTCTCCGACGCGTGCTTTCGCCACATACCTCGTTTCCGGCGAGCCCTTCCGCCCCTCACACCCTAAGCAGAATGGACCCTCAACACAGACGGACGATGGGATGGATGTAGACTCAGACCCTTCGCCAAGCCAGAATGCAGAAGTGGAGGAAGAGGAAGAGGTCCCCACAATCACGATGACTTTGGTGGGGGAGCAGAATATCGAAAGTACGTCTTCCCACCACATATCCGGCGTGTATACACTGATGTTCTCTTAATTCCGCGCAGGTGCAAAGTCGAAGTATGCGCGCATATTCTCAACGCACGTCTACTGTCTTAGTCCCTCACCTCTCACGGTACGGTTGTTCGTTGGTCCTCAATCTATTGTATCGGAATATTGACCACCGCGTAGGACGCTGGTCTAATATGCGACCCCTCCGCGATAGTCTACGAGGCAGACGCCAAAGATGCACCCACTTCCTCCATCGCATTGGGCAGAGTTGTCGGTCCTGATGTCAGAGTAAGCCCTAGCTGTCGCTTAGAGTATATCTTTAGAGCTCCAACTTGCCTGCATAGATTGGCAAAGCACCATCCCCAGTGGCGTCCTCGTCGAAGACCGCAGTGGAGCCGATCTCCCGGAAACCCACCCTGAAAGTGAAGACTGAGAAGGAGAAGGCGGATTCGCTCCCTGCTGTGAAGGCTGATTCAACAACTATTTTAAGTGCGGAGAAAGACAAGGGTAAAGCAAGTACTGTGAAGGCCAAGCCGTCGGGCAAGCTCGACTGGAGCAAGGCGAAGAAGACACCAGAGGGCGAGAAGGGCAAAGCCAAGGAAAAGGAGGCTGAAGCAAAGGCCAAAGAGGAGAGCATCTCTCCTGTGGAGAAAGCAGTGAAGAAGACTGCCAAGCTAGAGCTGAACGACTCCCCGAAGGACGAGGGCAAGGTTTGGCGTTCCTACCTAACCCCTGCGTTCTTTGTTTTTTAACGCACACTACCACTTTCCAGCGCGGCGTCAAGCGCAAGGCCGCCCCACCACCAGTCTCAGAGACAGAAGAGAAGCCCGTATCTCGATTGAAACCGAAACAGCCAGAGAAAGCGGCAGAGAAGGACAAGAAGAGCAACACGACACCCGCCCCCGCCCCCGCCCCCGTGCGCGGTGAAGTCAAGCTGCGCAAAAACCGCATCATCTCCGACGACGAGGACTCCGACGCGGCGCCCTCACCCGCCCCGGCACGCAAGACGAAAGGGAAACCCCGCCCGTCCGTCGTCGCGGCGGACGCGCTCGAGTCTGACGCGGAGAAGAGCCTGCGCGCGATGATGGACATCGATGACGGTCGGTCCCTGTTCCATATGTCGTCGCTGATTTGCTAACGTTGCCTCGTATCATAGCTCTGGTGGAGAAGGCGTCCGCATCGCGGCCCGCCCGGATCAAGCCAGAGCCTGTGGACGACTCGGACGTCGAGATGGCGCCGGAACCTTCCGAGGTTGAAGACGTACAGCCGACGCAGCAGGACGACGACGACGACCTCGTGCTGAAGCCAAAGCCGCGCAAGAGGAAGGAGAAGAAGGTTGTGCCTGTCGGACGGAACGGGCTCAAGAAAAAGCGGGTGATGAAGTCGCGCATGACCGTGGACCCGAAGGGATACATGGGTGCGCATATCTTGCTCTACCGTTCACGCGTCAGTTGCTGAATTTTCTACAGTCACGGAGGACTACTCGTCGTATGAATCCGTCGACGAGGACGACGCAGCGGAGGAGGAAGCGCCGAAGAAGGGCAAGGGCAAGAAGGCCGTCGCGTCCGCCGCGAAGGCGAAGAAACCTGCAAGCACAGACGTGGACGCCTCGGAGGCCGAGGTGCCCAAGAGTAAGCCCGTTGCGCGCACTTCTAGCACCGCGAAAAGCAAGAAACCTGCTGGTACGAAGGCCAGCGCCCAAGGTAGCCTGAAGGATTTCTTTGGGAAACCGAAGAAGTAGTTGCGGGTTGCATACCGGGCCTGCATTTGGTTTTGATTTGTGTGCACACTATGTTCTGATAGCATACGGTGGTATAGTATACTACGCTTATTAATTCCCATCCATCGGAAACACAGCTGGACAGAACTGTAGAAGTGTGGGTAACCCAACGATGCCTGGCTCGTAGACAATTCCAGAGGGTATGCAAGACGCCGAATCACGAGAGAAATACTCATGCTAGCTGCGATGTTCCGGGAGGTGTTCAGGGAAGGGTGCCGTTGAGGGCGTCCCAGATCTGTTTGAGCAGCAGCGGCTCCGCCTTCGCGAGGTACCGTGTTTGCAGCTCCGCGCCGCCGCCACACGCCGCCTCGGCCTCGCGCAGACGCGCGCCGATGTAGACGGTCAGCGGGGTTGTGCGCACCGGGTCACTTTCGAAGAACTGGTAACGAGGTGGGAGACCAGTCAGTCAACGAACAACCAAACAGCGTGGTGGGCTCAACTCACAGCTTTGCGGCGCTGGAACTCGTGCGTGCCCTCCGCGTCGGTGAACGTCTGCTCGAAAGGCCTGTCCCAGTATAGCGTCAAGCCAGGACTGCTGATGTCGTTAATCTCAACCCCGTCCTAGAGAGATATGTAGGAGAACATACTCATTGTTGGCGCTCTCCTGCGCCTCCTTGATCTCGCCGAACACGTCGATCCACAGGTTGCAGATCTCGGTCGAGAGCCGGTCGAGCACCTCCGGCCGCCCCGTTGACACGAGGTTCGCGATGCCCATCGCAGTGAGCTTGCGCAGGCGCGGCTCGGACATGTTGTCGAACTGGCGGGGAATAAGATATGATGCTCAGTCTCGACACTGGGACTGGTGAGGGGGTTGGGGACACACCCTGTTCCACCATTGGTTGAGGATGGGCTCCCAGATGAGCTCCTCCTTCACGTTCTGCGCTGCAGCCATCGCGGAGACGAGCTGCAGGAAGAGCTGTCGGTCTGCCACGGCTATACGTGCGATGACGTAGACGTATTCGGCGAGAACGGTAGTTTCTAGCTGTGAATACACTTGGTGAGACGCTTGCCCATACTTTGCCAACCTCATTGGCTTTACCTTGTCCTCTTCGAGTACCCTCACAAACGCGGGGAACAGGCCAGATACGTGGAGTGCCTCTCCCCAGAGTCCGGACGGCGAGATCTGGAACATCAAGGAGAGCGCACTCATCATCTGCTTGACATTGACGAGCGTGGCTTGCTTGATTGCAGCGTCGAATGCTCGCAAGAGGTCAAGTGCACACATCTGATGTCAACCACAGTGAGTCAAAGCACAAGTAAACCTTGTAATGGACCAATGGTACGTACCTGCAGGATCCGGGGAGCGTCCAGCAAGATGTACGACTCTACTATGTGCACGATCGTCCCCAGAACGTCGAGGTTGCTCGAGAGCTGCTGGATGATGAGAGGCAGGAGGTCGATGAGGCCCGGTGCGCCGTTCACGCCGTCGATTGTCGTCGTGTTCCTCAGGGCAGCTTGCCACAGCGCGAACGCGTCTTCGTCGAGGTGCATTTGCGCCTATCAACACAGATAGATTAGAATGAGCTTTATTGAGCCGCAACGCAACACAACGTACTGGAGAGTTGAAGCACTCCCGAACAAGTGGAACCACGAGCGCGCTGAGCGAGTTGGGGTGCTCTTTTGCGGACTATGATGATGCATTTAGTGGTACACGATATCGATTGTAGACGTGTCGACATACCTCAACCAACTTCGTGACTGTTCCCAATAGGCATGCTTTGAATAGCCAGTCCTCGGCCGCAGCAGTCCCTGTACTGAAGCTGAGCATCAAACCAGCGGGATACCAGACGACCGCTTACAAAGTCGCGGAATAGGCTCTGCTACTATGCCCATAAGGGGGACAATCTGTACAGATTTGTGAGTAGGATGGTTTGGCGGAAGACGTAAGGCTACATACCCGAGCTTCTGCACGCTCTATGACGGTGTTCAGACTGTCCGTGATTCTCCGCTTGGCCTCAAGAGTGTCCGCCTCTGCTGTGAGCTTGACGAGAACCGATACAACCGGGGGTAAGAATGGCGCGAAGACGTTCGCATCGAAGTTCAGACTCTGGCAGAGGACGGAGCGCATGAGCCTTCCTGAACAATCACATTTCGTTCATTGAGAGACTTACGTCGACACACTCGCGGATCGCGGTAGCGGCTGTCAGACGCACGACTGCATCTGAACCAGGGCCCTCGTCTTGTAGTAGGTGGACCAGAACTTGCCAGAGCTTCGGGTTGTTAGCGTTGAGGCACTCGTCGGCCACCAGCTTTCCAAGGAGCCAGGCAATCCGACGCTTGACAATGGCGTAGCTGCGTGAGTTGAAGTCAAATTCAGCAGAATCATCGATAAGTTGCGATGCGATTTACTTGTGGTCAGTAACTTGTGCCTCGGCAACGAGGGCAGTGTCGAGCCACTGTTCGAAGGGGATGGAGTCTTTGAGGCGGACGGCACATCGTCCGACCGCACAGTAGAGGGCTTCTTTCTGTATGATGGAGGGCAGGTCCATCGCGTTTGAAGCTGAACTGTGTCAGTAACCATGACTTGTGCTTTGATGTCGAGTGTCCTCACCTACTACCTGACCGAAGGTCTGCTCGATCAGTGGTCGCACAAACTGAGGGTATTGCGCCGCAAGCGTCATGAGAACGCGCTCCGCGCATGGCTGACGAACAGTAAGCACGACAGCTAATATGTGACGAGACGGAGTCAAAAATGCATACTCGGATCTCGTATTCCCATTGGTCATTTTCTTTCTCTTCAGCGTTGACCCATTCCTCAGGATCCTCCATCCATCCCTCCAGGTCGGCAGGGTCCAGCGGAATGAACCTTGTCACCAGTATTTTAACTGCGTCCTCAACGAACTCTTTCGAAAGGACTATCACAACACATCAGAGTTCGAAAAGCTCTGAACAGCTGTGTGGCGTACCCCGGTCGTTGGTGGACCCATCCTTTTTCTTCGGCGCCCATTGCGCGAGACTGTCCTTGAAGAGCGCCATTCCTTGTACAAGAAAGCGGACCGGGTAGACGACAGTGACAGAATCTGTAGAGTCCAAAAATGTGATATGTCTGTTGCGATCAAGGAAAGGAGAGCCTTACCTTCAACCTGGTCTGTCGAGCCAGTGGTAGCCTGCACTACCTTGCTCCAGTAGTATAGTACTAAGTCGCCGCACATTGGTAGCGTGACGAAGTACGAGGGCGCGTCGCGCTGCATACGCCTGAAGAGTTTGCCAAATATTCGGACGTGTCTTGTTAGCAGCGAAAGGGAGTTGTCGGTGTGCAGATCATAGGGTTCCGGGCCCAAAGCAGAGACGAGACCGATGCGTAGTTCTGATATAGCTTGCAGCTGAACTGCGGAGATTTTGAAGAGCTCGGTCACCTGAAATGAAGCGTCAGGTCATTACATTCGCAGTAAATGACAACATATGCCTGCACTCACCCATGGTTCCAGATCCTTATAATCATTACAGCATGTGTAGCGATGGTATGCCCAGAATGTCAACCTAGATAATGACTTGAATACCAGGTGGGCTAGGCGGAGATTCTCGACAGTAGTCGGCTGACCGAGCGAGGCAGGAGTAAGGGATGGTATGAAAGAGGACAAGCGAACATAGTGGGCTTGCAGAGGCTGCAGCAGGTCGTGTACAAGCTAAGAACAAGGTCACCATCACTGTCCAATCTCATAGTTTCCAACATACCTGACCCATTGTCTTGACACCTGTGAGCATCTTGTATCCTGCGTACTCCTTGAGGACGTAGTTCAGCACTTCCAACGATCGACGTAGAATCAATCCCGCATTGGGGATGGTGCCGTTATACCGGCCCTCTACGGATGTGTTGATGGTACCAACTAGCTGTTGTATCAGCCCTGGCCTATAGGCAAGTGTGCATATTTGAATGCGGAGGTAGGTGCGCGAATACATGCTCACGCACCAGCTGACGGGATAGTCTTGACGCGCAATTTTAGCGACAATGAGTGCATTGCAGGTACATATCTGTAGGAGGAACAGCATCAAGCTATAAATTATACGTAGGGGGGAGGAGCGCGTACGATGTCATCTGGTTCGTCCAAGAACGTCAAGCATCGCTCTCTGATCCGCGCCTTGTGTTCCGGAGGGAACAGCCTGAACTCGGGAAGACGCACAGTAATGGGTAGAGGTTTTAGGAGATAAGAAGAAGATCTACTGACTTGCGTGAACGCCAGTGTCCAGTGGCGGCGTTCTTAAACTGGATGATCGCCTGGATCCGCACCTGCAGAGGTAGTGATTTCGTTGCTGCGATTTCCTGGAGCACATCGTACGCCCCAGGGATGTCGAAAAGTTCCTTGAGGCGTGCAGTAGATGCTTTCACTTGGTCAGGAATTTGGGACGCGGCACCACAGAGTACATTGTATAGTTCCTCAGGGGAGACGGTAGCTTGGATAGCTTGTGCAGTGGGTGGCCCCATGTGAAGAATATTGAGGCTACAGACAACACCTGGCAACGAAAGATATGCGAATCGAGCGACAGCAGATCTGGGTAGAACACACGGAGAGCGAGTGGCGAGGGGAGAAGAACGGAGGTATATAACGCGAAGCTTATGGCCCTGCAGCACGGCGAATGCGCGAGGCCAAGACGCCAGATCTGAGATCTAGCACGAGCGGCCAAACAACGCGTAAACAAAGAGGCGCGTAATATTCACAATTAGCCGAGACGCGTCCTCCAAACTAGCGCCCATCGTTGGAACAACTTAGCAAGAACTAGTACTCTCGGTGCATGAGATCCGTCGTCCACACCCTCCGTGCCGCCGCCTCCAGCTACAAACTCCCTTCTGGGCATCTCACACGCTCCAGGGCATCAACCGGGGTGGCCATCCGCGGCGGGTTCTACGACATGCTTGCCGGACCACTGCTCGTGCGGAGCCAAAGCCACTTCTCTCAGGCAAGCGTATCGGAATATGTCGAAGACTCCGAACCCGAACGAGAAGAACGGAGGAGCAAAATAAAGCCACGCCAAAAGAAGACGGCACGCGTCGAGGCCCCCATTCCCCCGCTCGCCGATGTCATCGAGCTGACCGACAGCGATGATGTCTCCTATCATCTCCGCCACTCGCATGCACGCTCTCCTCAAGCTCTCAATGATCCTGTAGTAGTGATAGATGTATCAGGTATGTTCAAATACATCACATGT
Source organism: Lenzites betulinus (assembly GCA_022264855.1). Lineage (NCBI taxonomy): Eukaryota > Fungi > Basidiomycota > Agaricomycetes > Polyporales > Polyporaceae > Lenzites > Lenzites betulinus. Next base: position 123,183 of record JABYQU010000066.1, on the reverse strand, counting down.
AGCGCGTCTCGTCGAAATTTACCTCAGGTGCTTTAGAAAGTAGCGATGATTCTCCTTCGCGTTCTGGTGTTCGGAACCATGTTGAGTCGCAAGGAGCCTCTCTAGTTCCTGAGATTCGCTCTGGTACTGTTTCAGGACTCGAAGGTACTTAATCAAGATGCAAGGCCCGACTGTGACGTTGACCAGAACGATGTAGACGCCACAACAGATGATTCTTTTCCCTCTATAAGAGAGGTCTTGAACCTTCCTCCACGTGCCCCTCGGACGAACATCGCAACGCACAAAAACCCATCTGGATCTGCCGCGCGGGAACCTCAACTGCTGAAGAATTTGCCAAGCCTCCAGATCACGTCACCCCTATCTCCTCCAAGGGCTGCTGCAAGGACTGCTGAGAGCTCCGACAGCGAAGACCGGGACGAAGGGTCTCTCAAGCTGAGGCATTTCGCTTATGTGGCACCCAATCCTCCTCGAAGGACTGCGTCGAAGACCCCCTCTCCCACAGAGGGTAGGTCTGTCCCTCCAGAAGCCGGGGCGACGGGCAAGGCAAAGCGCCCGATCACTGGCCACCGTTTTACAGACTTCTCAGATGCTCAGCTATTGCGTGTCTTGAAGTGTGTGTCTTGTGACCTTGCGTGGACGGCGCGCAAGACAGTTGCTCAGAAGATGAAGCACATCCAAACGTGCGCCAAGAAGAATGGACTCGCGGACGACACTGTCAGGTCTCTCCTTCGCAAAGAGCTCGATGGCGCCTCTCCTACGGCATCGTCCTCAAAGTCCACGACCCCCGCGTCGGCCCCGGACGCATTGCCGGAGACGCTTCTGGAAAATGTCATCAAGGATACAAGCAAGAAGAAGCCTGGGCGAAGACTACCGGTTCTACAGACCGTTAAGAGCGTTGAAGAAACCCGCGAGTTAATCTTGGACAGGGCACGTAGTCTGCTGGCAAACGGCTCCAGCAGTCGTGTGCGCGACCCTATACCAGATCCTGCACTTGATTTACAAGTACCTCCTGCTACACAAGTCTTTGGCAAGAGCAGCGTCGCCGTCCGTGAAGATTATATCCAAGCACGACCAGCAGACGCAACGCAAGTGTTCGGAGCGAGCAGACTGGCAGGTCCAAGTTCGCGCCTGCAAGGGGCCATTGTCCGCGCAGGAGCAGAAATCGCTGCGCATTCCGACATCTCGCCGCTCACGCAGCTGCCCAGTGGACAGGGGTTGGCGGCGGGTGCGGGTGTGCACGCTGACGAGGCGGAAGCTCCACCTTGCACACAGGTGTTCGCTCGGAGCAAGTTGACGAATGCGAACGGAGTCGGAGCCTCGCGGATGGTTGTCACTTCGAGTGGTAAGCCTTCTCCATGCGTCTCATCGCTACCAGATGTGGCTAAGCCCCGTACGTAGCAGACATACCTGACGATCCGATTTCGATACACGATACCTCCGAGGATGAGTTTACCAAGCCTTCTCCTGTCCGACCCGTACGTGTCTCGCCCCGTTGTACCTATGACGAGACTCATGACCAATAGATTGCCCCCCACTCCCCTCCCAGCTCAAGCGCAAAATCTCGGCGACGTTCTCGGCAGAGCAGCCCCCGCGCCGGCGCGTCTTCGTCGCCTCCATCGCCGCGGAGACGTCAGAAGCAGCCCGCGTCTGTTGGTGAGACTGGCCAGGAGGAAGAGGGATGGGCACCTCTTGTATCGCCGGCCGATGTACCGCCGCAGGACGACGACAATGATCATTGGAACGAGTGGATACATGATGTGTGGGAAGACGACGGCGCGTGCTTGCACTACGTGCCGGAGACGCAGACGGAAGGCGCGGGGCCGTCTGGCTTACAGAAGCGCAAGAAGTCCAAATCTCCACCTCGACGGCGGCTGGCGGCGGTTCTTGAAGATGCACTGGCGCCGCCCGTAGAAGGAACAGTACCTGTCGAAGCGGCCGCAACGGGTGCCCAGGTTCAGGCGAAGAAGAAGAGGCGGAAGAAGGTGGTGGGCGAGGAGAGCGAGGCAGAGGGCAAGACGGCGGACGTCCCACAAGAGGAGCTGAATGTGAAGATGAAAGAGGCTCTCCTCAAGGATAAAGCGCTGCATCTTCGCGTCCTGCGCTACGAGGTAAGCCCTTTGGATCTGGAATAAGAGCGTTGAATGTGCTGACCAACTTTGCCTGACGCAGCCTATCCACTTTGACGTATTCCTGCAGATGGCCCTTGACATGGGCATGTCTGTCAAACGAACCGGGCTGAAGGCCAAAGTGCGCACTTTCCTCGACCAGAAGGTAACCCGACGCTTGTCCTCCTACGCGCAAACACGCTGATGTGCTCGTGTGCATGATGTAGGCGATCCATTTCTACGGCGCGGACCCAAGCAAATCCCGCACAAGACGAACCCGGCATCCCTGACACTCCTTCGTATTCTTCGTACACATCTACACCACCAGCGACTGGACTACATACATTATCGGTAAATTAACCATGCCTGTTGAAGGCTCTAAGCTGCAACTATCACTACGTTCTATGCCACGAGAGAGAAAGGATATAAAGATCGAGTAGACCTAGGAGGGGAATCCTAGGTAGAGGGAAGAGCGCTGTTAGAGCGCGACATGCGAGAGTGCTGCGACCTCGATGACACCTCCGACGAGGTGCAGGCTGCCGGCGACGAGGACGTCCACCTCCCGCTCTCCCGAAGCGTTCAACCGCCGGACGATGTTGACAGCGTGTTCGATGGAGGGCAGGACATGGATGTTCTCCTTCGGGAAGGACGGGAGCAGCTTTGACCACGCGTCCGCCAGCTCGTGCTGAGTCTTCAGATGGGCAAGGTCCGACTCGGGGATCGCGAGTGTTGTGAGGTCTGTGGTAAGACTTGGTAACCTTGTCAACTCAGAACAAAGAGCTCAACGTACCACCCTTGAAGCCACCATCTGCATATGTGACGTTGGCGCAAAACACTACCTGGTCGAACAGCGTTCCTGCCTCTTGATCGCGGCTATACTTCTTAAGAAGCTCCCCTGCGTTCGAGAGCATGCAACCGAGGAAGGAGTTGCCAGAACGCCCGTTTGTGCAGTTGAATATCAAAACCCGAGAACGCTGCACTCTGTGTGCAGGAGCATGAATCAGTTATCCGTCAATACCTTGCATGGAGCTCATGAAACTTACGGTTGTTCGGAGGCCCGCAGCGCGACATCTGGGCTGACATACCATTGCATACAGCATTGCAGACTTTCGAGGGTATGGGCGCCATCGAGGAACCACGTCGTCCCCGCGTGTGACGGATCGGCGACCGTCTGGCAGCGGCCGGGCCACTTGGCGGACTTGAGCCCTTCCACAAAGACGGGCGGGAGGTCGTCGTCGATAGGCTGAGATGTTTGCAGGGTGATGAACTTCTTGGCCAAGTGAACGGCTAACGACGCGTTCTGGTACTGGTGGCTGCCGGCAAGACCTGCCGTGGGGTAAGTTGAATATGTATGTTTGGATGGGGACTCTGAACCCATACCAAGCTTGACATCGGCGAGCCCTGGCGCCTGCGAAACCACCTCAAACTCGGATGCCTACAGGACGTAATTAGCCCGGATTGATTGTTGAGGGGAAGTTATCATTCTCACCTTCAACTCCGCCGCCTGCTCCTTAAGAACCGTCAGGCCCTCCTCAGGTTGGTTGACGGTCAGTGCAGGGGTGCCTTCCTGCAAAGGACTTGGTGAGCAACTGACCCTTTTAGGAGCCTTCCTGCCGTACTTTAAAGATGCCCGCTTTCTGCCACGCGATTTCCTTCAGTGTCTTCCCAAGGATGGCGGTGTGATCCAGCCCTAGAGCTGTAATCCCAGTGACAACTGGCTTCGGCACAATATTTGTGCTGTCGAATCTTCCGCCCACTCCCACTTCTAGGATGGTCGCGTCCACCTTGACTATGGTCAATATGCAGTTCTCACAGCCGTTAAACGTATCTCACTTTCAGCTCGAGGAATGTATGGTACGCCAATAGAGTGATGAACCGGAAGTAACCGGGCATTATAGATGTCTGAGGATTGACTGTCTGTTTCGAGGTAAGCGCGAAGATTCATTGCACGCATAAGGCAAACCGACCTTCGTGTTCTGCTTAAGCCGGTCCCATACTTCGAAGAAGTATTTTGTGAACACCTCCTCGGAGATTGGTGCGCCATTGATACGTATACGTTCACGTACAGCCACGAGATGAGGCGAAGTGTACAGTCCTACTGGACTATCAACACCGCAGCAACTTCAGCATATCGTTACACGCACCGACTTTCCAGTCTGGCTGCGCGCGGCGAATGATAGAATCCGTGAAGGCAGAGGTAGACCCCTTGCCCTTCGTACCGGTGATATGTATTACGTTCAACTTGTTCAAGTCGGACGTCTATTGTGAACCATCATGATGCGGCCAATCACAACAACACAGGAAACAGACTTGCGCTGTACCCTATTCTACTCAAGTATTCGACCATCTCGGGGATGGCAAACTCGCTGAGCCGCCCACCCGAGGCACGGACGGCTTCCAAAGTGGCTGCATTCGATTGGAGGGAGTTGAGGTGGTCGACCGCCTCCCGGTATGTCCGCGTGGCCATGGTCCTCCTGAAGACGGCAGAGAAACAGGCTATATGTACAGAACGATGGCGAGTGGATAAGGAGGAGAGGGACATTCCCGCGCGGTGGTTTTCGTGCTGACTTGCACCGCGTCTGATTCTGCAAAGTTCAGATATCGCATGCGGGCGCTTCACAAAATATCACACAGGCGCCCATACTCTGGCCACCGCGTCCGCAATGCCAACACGATCATTCTCTTGACCGCCACCTGCTGCCTGGTCCTCGCCGTCTTCATCTCGACTTGTCTCCGATGCTCAGCGGCGCTCGTGTCTCGCTCAATGCTCTGAAACGTCACCTTCAATCCTCACCCTCAGTCGTCAGACTTGCCTCGACTTCATCGCGCGAGGCTTCGTCTTCCTCTGCGCCCGCGCCTCCTCCACCATATTCTGGCGACTACAGACATCCTCGACTGAAACAGAAGCCGAAACCGATACATAGATCCAAACGAGCCGCCAGGTATAATCCCGAAGAGCAAAATCAAGATGACCCACGGCCACCGCCCAAACGCCTTTTGAAGCCTTATGAGCTCTCTCAGAGGTTGAATAGCATGTGTGCGGAAGGCAAATTGGACGAGGCGATTGCATATCTGGAGAGCGTACCACTTGACGCTCAGAATACTGCTGTCTGGAACTCGCTCATAACCCAGGCCGGGTTTGCGAAGAGGTTCCGCGTGGTCTACGATCTATATGTCGACGTGAGTTCCAACGTTCAGCCGCTCTCCGCGGTACTCACTGTGCGCATCAGATGAAACGGCGCGGTCTTAAACCCAACTTGGCCACATATGCGTCGCTCATGGCCGCGTTCCAGAAAGTAGATTCGTGGGAGAAACGCAGCAAGTTGTTCAAGAGCGTGCAGAACGTCTATAAGCACTACCTCGACTACCTTGCGGCGGTGAAGGAGCACAACCCCACAAGCCCCGAGATCTCGTTGGCACCCATCAACATGTATATTTCCATACTCCGCAAAATCGGAGACTATGCGCAGGCCTTTGACGTGTACAACGCTCTCGACGAAGACGGCCCGCTGTCGCCAGACCGCATCACGTATACCATCATGTTGCGGACCATATACCAACGCAGCATAACGGCCGAGGACGAGAACCAGGAGAAGATTCGGGAACGCTGTGCGTCGGATGCGCGGCTCCTCTGGCGACAACTCACGAAACGCCTCGATGGCGGATCGAAGCTCGGCGTGGACCCCATGGTCATCGGCAGCGTCCTCCAGGTGCTCGCGCTCGGCCGGCCCGCGGACCACATCGTCGCGTTCGACATCATCCGCGACTACCTCGGCCTCGCGAAACCTGGAGAGACCGCGCTACCCGCCCAGGTCCCGCTCTCGTCGCCTCTCATCCAGGACGTCCTCTGGCTCTGCAACAAGGCGCAGAAGTACCGTCTGTGCGTACACTTCGGGAACCACCTGATGGACACCCAGCCCCACCTGCTCGACCACGGCCACTTCGACCACATCCTGACCGCGTACGGCTCGCTGAGCGCGACGGGCTCCGTCACCGAGGCCTCGCGCGCGCTCCAGACCCTCGAATGGATGCTCGAGCGCGAGAAGACGCACGGCGCGCGACTCCGCCCCGGGCAGGCGACCTACACCCTCGTCCTCGTCGTCTGCTGGCGCGCCAAGGACTGGGAGAGCGCCCTCCGCACCGTCGAGCTCATGACCGGACTCCACGCCGAGGACTTCGCCGACGGCGCCAAGCCTACGGCCGCAGACTCCGACGATCCCGCCCCGCCCGCGAAGGGCCCTGGCTCAGGGCCCGGGAAGCGGCCCATGCCCGACGCGGCCGCGATGTCGTGCCTCGTGCGCACCGCGCTCGAGAGCGGGGACGAGCCGACGCTGCGCCAGTGCGCGCGCCTCTTGCACCGGCTCGGTCTCGCGCGGTGCCTCGCGCCTGCGGAGGGAAGCAGCGCGCACGACGACGCGAAGCGCACGGGCGCGCGCTTCGGGAAGGACCGCACGTTCTACGCGCACAAGGTCGCGCAGGCGGTCGTCGAGCTCGTCGATGTGCTCGTGCCGCGGAAGACGGAGAGCTCGCGCGCGCGCCTGACGCCGGCGGAGCGCGAGTGGGTCGCGCTGCGCTCCGAGGCGCGCACGTTCCTCATCGAGCAGCGCGAGCATCGCCCGCGCGGGACGCCGCAGATGGAGGAGCAGCCGCTGGGTAGCGCGGCGGGGCTCGCGGCGATGGACAGCGTCGTGGAGTGGGACCGCATCAGCAGGGAGCAGAAGAGTGCGCGGTAGAGGGGGGTGGGCGGTGGTCCTGTACACTTTACGCTAGACGGTCATATTAATGCTCGAATCATTTGCACTGGGCACGGTCGTTCGTGTGTGCATTCTGCGGCCGAGGGTGAGGGTATGAATCTGAACATGTATCGCTGCGGGCACACGCGTGCTGCATGTGGGTATGTATGCAAAAAGTCCGTGTTCCAAAGCATGCGCACCCGCCAGAAGGGCGGGCCGCACCTACACTGAAAGAGTGCTACTACCAACCAAGAATTAGTCCGTTCGTCCTCGACAGAGCAGCACAACATGACGGAGAAGAGACGCGCGGGGTGGGGAAAGGGGGAAAAGGAAGACGCAGACGCAGACGACGCCCCCGCCGCATCGCAGTCGCATAGGCATAACAAGCGTTCGTGAGTGTATGTGTATGGCTCGGGGGCCCCATGGTGCGTCCGAGCCTTACGCGACAGACTTTGGCCGGTCGCCCGCGCGGAGGCCGTTGTCGCCGAAGCCGGGCTTCGAGAACGCGGGCGAGGGCGGGACGAACGTGTCCTCGGTGAGCGCCATCGACACGGGCTGGTAGACGTGCGTATCGCCCGAGTTCTCGGGCATGCCGAACGACGACGTGCGCTGGAGCGGCATCGGGCTCGCGGCGGTCGAGCGGCCGGGGTTGCGGCGCGCACGCGCCTTGCCGCGGCGGCGGCACAGGTACACGACGGCGGCGGCGGCGAGGACGAGGAGGACGAGCGCGTTGAGCGCCATGATCGCGAGCACGGCGGGGAAGTAGCCCTGCAGCTTGTTGAGCGTGCTTGCGAGCTCATCCGTGAGCTGCACGGAGGTACTGCTACTGCTGCTGCTGCTGGCGGCCGAGCTGACGTTCTGCGCGTTGTAGGTGATATTGCCCGCCGCATCGCCGCCGCGGATGCTATGGAACTCCTGGGAGGCCTCGTTGGGGTCGACGAGAGAGAGGAGCTGCATGTACGGGTTGCCCATGTTGCCGGAGCTGTCGAAGTCGCCGAAGTCATACACGGTGTAGAGCGAGCGCATTATGTTGTCGCCAATGAGCCAGTCGCTGCAGACAGGGTCGATTATGGACCGAAATCGAGATTCCTTAGGTGGCACACTCACAATTGACCGGCACCAATAGATATGGTTTGAGGGATGAATGAACCAACACACGTTGCGTTATCGCTTAGGCTGTTGGGTGTGACATCGAGGGGGTGAATGGGATACACAGTCGATCTGTGCATGTGTCTGTCAATCTCCTGCGCGAAACGGGCAGCGTATATGCGCACCCAAACTGAAGTGCGACGTCCACTTCTGCCGAGCAAGGCACGACCCACTGGCCGAGAGCCGAGCTGTATGTTGCGCCAGCGATGTTTTGGTATATCGCATCGCATACTGCCTTCGGGGCATAGCTGCACAAACGGCCTTGAGTTCAGTCATGTACGCCAGCAATATCAAATGTGACGAACGTGTACGAAGTGCCGCTGTCGAGCATCACCACCGCCTTCGCGGAGGGTGCACCAGACACCGAGCTATTCAAGGGAACGGAAGTTTCACCGACGAGGAACGCGTCAAGTAGGATTGACCAGCGAGTGGGGTCGGTTTCGGGGAAGGTGGGAATCTTTGGACTGTTGGCAACAGCCTTGTAATCGTCATCATACTCGCCTGTCATTGACGTCGTTTCATAGTCCTACAACCGCGAGGAATGAGGCAGCACGTACCTATCGTGAAGGAACCCTGTACATCGCCACCCTGTTCAGTGGTCCTTTGCAGCGCAAACGCGATGAAGTTCGGCTCCTTCGGGTTGTCTGCAAAGAGGTTATACAGCAGACTCTTGCCGTCCGACTTGCCAGCTCCAGTGAGCGCGGCATCGATGCTTGAGAGCTTCGTAAAGCCCAGACCAACGATGCCGTCAACGCCGTAGGAAAGGATGGGGTTCGAGGCATTGGTTGCGTCGATAAATGCCTGGTTGGATACGGTAATGCTACAGGCAAGAGAGATTAGTAGCGTTTGGACGGAAAGAATTGTCCGTACTCACCCCGCGAACTCAACGGACGTGTAAGATATGTTGCCTGACGTTTGTCCGACGCCATACTGTAGAGCATGATATGAGACTCGGGGGGCATAGTTGGAAACCAGGTACTCACGGTCAGACTCAGCGACAAGGACTGGGATATGATACGTGAGATTGTGAGTTCGGCACGGGCGGATAGTGCAACATACCGTCTGACTAGTGTTTGGTAGGGGTGACGACTTCCCCTTGACCCAGAGGTCAGAGGAACCGGTATCGAGCTGTAACGGATATTCTTTACGAGAGTCAGCCTACCCGAAGTGATACCTGGCGCGTTGACACGTACCGGTACCTCCTACGGTGACCTGGCGCACCAATCAGACGGCGGGAATGACGGTGGATATGACTGCAACTTACGTTGGCGATGTATAGTAGGTCATGAAAAGAGCTAAGCAGCGCGGTCAGGGTCAACAGCGCGTAACGAGCGGGAGAGCGGCATGCGCACCTCAAGTCCACATCAGAGTCGTCAGAGGTTGAGGTAGCGGCAAGGATGGGTCGCGAGAATGGAGCGCTGCCGGACCTCTTGTGGGCACCACTGGGGGGACGCCGGTGTTGGGAGACGGAGATTTTGGCCGCCTCGGTTAGGGAGCCGGAAACGATGGCGGCGAGGGCGAGGGCGTACGACCGCATAGCTCGCGGGACGAGGGAGACGAGGAAAGGACTGTGCGAAGGAACGTGGGGAGGTAGAGACCGAGAGGTGGCTTGCCAGGGCGTGGGTCGGGGACGGGGAGTGGGGGAAGGAGAGGTGGCGAGGGAGAGCACCGCTCGGACTGGGCGGAGACGGGGAGAGCTCAGACGAGGGCTGGAGAGGACGAGGATAGCAACATTGATCAAGCCCCGGCTTCTCTTCCCTCCTCTCCGTCCCTCGCCCTTGTCCCCTCCTCCCCACGTGCGCCCCTTCTCTGGCCTTCATCTAGTGTAGCACCCTATTGTGGGCCTGCACAACGCTCTACCGCACTCGTTCTCGCGCACACATCCGCCAGCAACCCGTCTGCACACGCCCGCAGCGTTCAGCAACTTAATTCCGCGGGATCTCTTCAATCACGATCTTCTGCTGCGCCCCCTTATAATCATTTGTCCCCATATCTCCCCTCGGCGTCCGGCCCTCACAGGCACACTCTACGCCGTGGCACCCAGCGTATGTATCTTCGCGCTGGCCCGCGCTGCAATTGTGAGCTCGCGATACAATACGGTGGACTCTTCGTCTCAGCTTCAGAAACTAGCGTCTGTCTTATCCCCAATTTGAAGTCGAGCGAAGCGAAGCAAGGCGCGTCAGGCCCCCGGAGTGATAGTGCTGCGTCTGGACCGCCTTGAGACCGCTGCGCGCCCTCCAAAGTCCAAATATAAATCGTATATTTCCTGAGTCTGTTGAGTTCAAGTAAAATGACCTCGCAGTATGTTCATCTGCACCAGCCGCAGGTACGTCGCAGCGACAGCAGTATGTGTTGTGGGTGATTGAGCTTGATACCAACAAATCGGGGAATGGCTGAGCACGCTGGAATGCAGATCCTCACGATCTTCCGTAGCAGCGTTCAACGTGATCCCTTCCAAAGCGGGGCCGCCTGTTCTCCGAGGCGATTTTGGGAGACGCACCCGACCTAATACGCTCCAAGGTACCCCCGGTCATGGTGATACAATGGTGTGTACCATAGCCCATCATGCGCGATGAGTGTAGGTTATTGAAGTGGACCAGATCCGGACGCGGCGCTCGTTGTGCACTGTGCAGGATGGCGGGAAGGCGCTCGGTAGACGCGATCACACGACCCGTGATCGTGTACGGCTCTGAGGCCTCTCGTGACCCCCGCCAACGCCGTCGGCCTTCCCCACACCCGCTTCCCTCTCTCCCAGACTATAAAGCCGGGCTGAGCGACCCTTCGTCTCTTCTCCTCCCCCCACCAACCCCGCCGCACGCCATGTCGTCCGCTGTCGCCTCCAGGAATGCCATTCGGCGCCTCATCAACGCGGCCCAGCACACCGCTTGTCCCTGTCACGGCTGCCGGGCCGGGGGCGCTCATAACCCCATACACGCCCTCCAGCAGATGAGGAAGTATGCGACTCCTGTGGATGCTCTTCCTGTTGAAAAGGAGTACGCCTTCGAGGTGCGTTCCAGACAACATCACCGAATTCTCGAGTCACTCAATGCGACATGCAGGTTGCGGCAGCTAACCTGCGCTTCGGCGAGGGTGTGACGCGTGAAGTGGGCATGGATTTCAAGAACATGAAAGCTCGCAAGGTCAGGCTCGGCTTTACAATGCCGCACGAACGTGTTCCTAAGCCTATAAATACTCCTAGGTTGCGGTCTTCACAGATCCCAATGTCGCTAAGCTGCCCCCTGCCAAGATGGTGTGTTTCATCTCGGCATGCACCTGTATCCTGGTTCACCCATACCCTCGCTAGGCTATTGCATCTCTTGAGGCACAGCAGGATCTGCCATTCGTGGTGTATGATACCGTAGTTGCCGAACCGACCGAAGCAAGCTGGCGAGATGCGATTGCCTGGGCCAGAAAGGAGGACTGCAGTCACTTCCTAGCGTGCGTAGCTTGTTGTCTCCTCAAGCTATGTGCTGATGATGCTATTCACTAGTGTCGGTGGTGGGAGTGTGATGGACACCGCCAAGGCGGCTAACCTGTACGTTCTTGCCCGTGAAAGGTCAGTGTAGATGACTTACGAGGTGCATCTGCAGCTTCACTGTCTACAAGGATGCCGACCTTTTCGACTTCATCAATGCACCAGTTGGCAAGGGCCTCCCCATAACGGAGAAGCTCCGGCCACTGATCGCAAGTGCGAATTCTTGTAGCTGCCAATATCGATATGCCCTCTCATCGCTTTTATTCTAGTTCCGACGACGGCTGGCACAGGGTCTGAGACGACCGGTACCGCTATCCTTGACATTACCTCCATGTCTTTCAAGACTGGGATTGCGAACCGTGCAATGAAGCCTGTGTTGGGCATTGTGGATACGCTCAACACTCGCACTTGCTCTAGGGGTACGTGAATGTGAACCGCCTGCCAGGTTCATTCATTCATGATGAATGTTCAGAACTGCACATCAGCGCCGGTCTCGATGTCCTTTTCCACAGTCTTGAGAGTTACACTGCGATTCCGTAAGTTGTAGCACTATGTACCAACCTATCAATACTGACGTGAATCCATTAGGTACACCGAGCGCACACCTCGGCCTGCAAACCCAATTCTGCGGCCGGCATACCAAGGGAGCAACCCCGTCGCGGATATCTTCTCTATGTGGGCTTTGAGGACCACTGTGAAGCATCTGCCTCGCATCTCCAAGAACCCCGGTGATTTCGAGTCACTCTCACAGATGATGTAAGTGACGCAATGTACCCGCCTATCCTTTGCTGACCTTGAGAGCACAGGCTTGCTGCATCGTTTGCTGGCATTGGCTTCGGTAATGCAGGAGTGCATTTGTGCCACGGTATCAGCTACCCTGTAAGACCATCTCATCCACGAGCAAACCGCAGATAAGCCGACTCAAACGCTCCTCCCAGATATCCGGTCTGAACAAGAAGGGCCCCAAGTACAAGTACGCGGGCTACAACGTTGACCACCCCATCATTCCTCACGGTGTCACGTAAGTCGGAACAACCTAGCCTACCTTAGACCATATCACTAAGCGCATTCGGGGGAAAATACAGTGTCGCCCTCTCCGCACCCGCCGTCTTCCAGTTCACTGCGCCCTCCTCCCCCGACCGGCACCGCGAGGCGCTCGCGATCTTCCGCGGGACAGAGGCCTCCGACCCGACAATCACCGCCATCCCGGACAGCGCGATCGGCGCGCACCTATACGAGGCCATCGCGCGCTTCCTCGACGCGCTCGGCGTGCCGCGCGGGCTGAAGGCCGTCGGGTACTCGAAGGCGGACATCCCCGCGCTCGTCGAGGGCACGATCCCGCAGCGCCGCGTGCTCGACCTCGCGCCGGGCGTGGGGGACGTTGCGGGTGAGGATGGGCGGGAGCACTTGACGCGGATCATTGAGAACTCGATGGAGTACTAGGGGGTGACGGTGTTGATGTTAAGGGGAGTCGACTTTAAAGACTTCTTGGGTGTGTGTATAGGGGAGATAGACTGTCCTGTATGATACTAAATCGACAGAACGTGTACATATAACAACTGGTGGATGCTATCGCGTTTTGGAAATTCTCTAGGACTTTAAGGCTGCACTGAGTTGTAGACAGCGTGGGTATACTGTTGTGCATGTAAGTTCTGTGTACCGTACGGTGATGCGGTTGGGAACTTGCGCGCGAGTCTTGTACAGATCCTGTCAGATCGCGATCGACGCGACGCGTCGCGCGTTAACGTTCCTGCACCGCTCTCCACAACACCGCGATCTCGCCGTTGACGTTTTCCAGCACTAAATGTTGGCATCCCCCCCGCGGCGCAGGTCGCTCTTCCGCCCGTGCATCGACCTCCACAACGGCGAGGTGAAGCAGATCGTCGGCGGCACGCTGCACGAGGACGACGCGAGCCGCCTGCAGACGAATTTCGTCGCCAGGTACCGCTTCTGCACATCTCGGACCGGGGCTTTCTTGCTGACCATCTGTGCACATAGTCATCCATCATCGTACTACGCCGAGCTGTACAAAACGCACGCTCTCGAGGGCGGGCACGTCATAAAGCTCGGTCCGGGGAACGACCGCGCGGCGAGGGAGGCTCTCGCGGCCTGGCCAGGTTTGTTCGACTTCGCAACCGTCAGAATATGCACCTCGAACTTACGCTCGGCTCAGGACATTTGCAGATTGGCGGGGGTATCGCCGCTGATAACGCGCGGGAGTGGCTCGACGCGGGCGCGAGCAAGGTTTGTTTATTGCGGTGGATACTAAATACGAGCGAAGCATCGTGCTGATGGGCTTTCGAACAGGTCATCGTGACGTCGTACCTCTTTCCCGACGGCCGCTTCTCGCTCGAGAGGCTGCAGGCCGTTTCTGCCGCGGTGGGCAAGGAACGGTTGGTGGTTGACGTCAGGTAGGAACCGCTATGCAAAATGATATCCAATGTAGCAGATGGATTGACGAGCAGTGAAGTTGTAGGAGGCGGGACAACAGATGGCTTGTCGCGATGAACAAGTGGCAGACAATCACCGACATGGAGGTCTGCAAAGGTCTGTCGATTTGACGATCCTGAATGACTGAAGAGTCGCTCAAACTCGGGCAGAATCGTTGGACCTTTTGGCTCAACACTGCAGGTGCGTGATATGACAGCAGCTGCAACCTACTATTTCTCACCAGCTTTACAGCGAGTTTTTGATACATGCCGCGGACGTGGAAGGCCTCTGCCAGGGCATCGACGAAGAGCTCGTTTCGAGTAGGTCACGTCTTCTCATGGGTGTGCTTTGAATCCTGACTTCAAACCCTCTATAGAGCTGGGCGAGTGGGTCACGATCCCGACCACATACGCAGGCGGGGCAAAGAGCATTTCTGACCTCGACCTTGTTGATCGATTATCCGCGGGCAAGGTGGACCTCACGTATGGCAGGTGCGTCGAGCTCACGCTCCATCCTCCGTCGTAGACACGCTCACACCTCTACAGCTCGTTGGACATATTTGGCGGGGCGTTGGTCAAGTTTGACGATCTTGTCAAATATAACGAGGCGTCCTTACGATAAGGCCACCGCACAGACTAGAGAGCATGTTGGCAGCAGCCCATGTATGAGTACACTCGATGTAGCGATAGCTCTGCCGCTTACGCGGTGACCAAAGAAACGTGATAAAAAAACCCCTTGCTTCAGGTGGAACGCGCTATCTTAATTTCTGGGTGGCTCGAAAGCGAAGGAGGACCGGTGCTATTCGAGGGTTACAACCCGTTGATGAGAAGCGTTGATACGCTGATATATTGTGAGAAACATTTTCCATACTCCACCCCCTCCGCAGTTCGTATGTCTTGCAGTATGCACCTGACGGTTCTATACCTGACGTGCGGCGATCGGCGAAGCTGCGCAATCGGCTAGTTTGGGGGTTTACGTCCATCGCGCAATGCAGGGCGCGAGAGTCGGGAGGAATTCCGTTGATAGACAAGGACATATGCATTCCCACTGACAAATGGCACGTACAGGTATACTCGATATACGACAGGTGGTCACCGGTCAAGTGGTAAGGAACTCCGCAACGAGCTGGATGAACTTCTCCCTCATCTCCGAGTGCGGCGAGTGGCTCGCCCCTGCGAATGTGTACCATCTCACCTTCGGGATGGCCTTGAAAAACGGCCGAGTCACGTTGTCCGTAACGGTGTCGTGTTCGCCGTTGATGAGCAGCGTGGGCACGTTGATCTTGTGCGCCTCATCTTCGATGCTCCAGTCCTTGAGCGTTCCTAGGACGGTGAACTCGGCCGGTCCGTACCTGGTGTGCGTATGTGAGTATGTGGTGTGAACATGAGTTAACAGAACACATACATCGCATGGCGGACGGTGGTGTCCTTCATCAGCCACCCGAGGGTCTGAATGAAATCCGTAGGCCACGGGTCCGCTCGGTACATAAATGTTTTGTAGTAAACCAACGTAGCCGCCTTGTAAGCTTCCGAATCGGGCGTCCCGGCGGCCTCGTTCTTGCGGATAGCATCCTACAGCCGTCTCAGTCTACGAGCTTCAATACAACATCACAAAATGCCTGTACCTGAGTCTCCGCTGGTAACTGCGGCAGATTCTCTTCCACTGCTGCCTTGGCAAACAGCTTGAGGCTGGCAGGGGCGTTGGCGAGAACAAGCTGTTTCAGACCCTTTGGTTGCTTGGAAGCGTGACGGGACGCAAGCATTCCGCCCCACGAATGTCCGATCAGGGTGTAGTTATCCTGAATGCCTAGGTGGCTCAAGAGATTGTCTAGCTCGTCCAGGAAGAGCTGCTCGGTCCAGAACGACGCCTGGTCGCCAGACTTCTCGGGGAGATGAGTGGAATTCCCGTTGCCGATCTGGTCGTAGAACACGACCGGAATAGAGTGCTTGGTGAACAGGTCGAGGAGAGGAAGGAGATAGTGGTGGGTGGATCCCGGACCGCCGTGCAGCGCGACGACGGGGGTTACGCCAGACTTGAGATCGCCGTAGACCTGGTACCAGGTCTGGCACGGTTTGCCCGCTTTCGCGTCGAAGTCGACGGTCCCAGTAGCAGTAGGAGTGGCCATCGCGGGAGTCGTTCGTGAGGTTGGGTGGACTTGATACCTGAACCAGGCCGTATAAAAGGGCCATGGCCCCATCAAAGCCGCCAAGCTGACTTTTGCACCAACAGACCGCAGTTGAATGGGCGCAATCGCCGGCCATAGCTCGTGATGATGTCTACTTCGAATTCAGGCCGTGACAGGTGCGGAGAGCCATGCCCGACCCAGTCTCGACGAGTGAAGCAAATCCTGGCCACATTGCGCGCGCCATTTGAGATGCGCAAACATTTCTGGAGGCTAGACCTTGAGCATAGATTACCCGCAAGGATGGCACGGCTTCACAATGCAGCAAAAAGCAGGCACAAAGACTCCGATTGAGAGAACCGCAGCTAGGAATCCCAGGATGAGGACAACGTCGGTGTGAAAGGAGAACGGATCAAGCTTGCGCGTTCGTGCGGCCGTCATAATTCATAGACGCCCGTGTGGCTTGTGCGGCTTATGTAAGCCACGCTTGCGGGGCGTTCAGGAAAGCGTGCTATCGACGGCACAGGCCTGTTACCTCCATTCACA
Source organism: Lenzites betulinus (assembly GCA_022264855.1). Taxonomy (NCBI): domain Eukaryota; kingdom Fungi; phylum Basidiomycota; class Agaricomycetes; order Polyporales; family Polyporaceae; genus Lenzites; species Lenzites betulinus. The sequence goes on along the minus strand of JABYQU010000066.1, from coordinate 106,623 downwards.
CATTCTCATTATGGTCTCTCTTGCGCGGACGATCCGCAGCATTCGCCGCGTCGGCCTCCGAGAGTGGTGGCACCAGATGCAATACATCGGAGATGCCAAGTCGGGACGTTTCGTCGGCCAGGACCAGTGCGTAGCAACACTCACCACGGTGTGCTAAAGTGAGCCTCATGTATGGCGGCTTACAGGTTCGGTAACCGCTACTTCGAGAACTTGAACCCGGAGGAGGAGGTTCCTGGTAAGCAGCGGTGCAATTATACTATGTCACGATGTCCAACCTCTCTCCGTAAGGCCGTCACCGTTGGGTGGACTTTGCGCAGGTGAGTTCCAATGTACGTGACTTTCCACATAGGCTGAATTTCCCTTTCAAGCACGACTTCAACGCTACACAAGTTCCCCCTGAATGGCATTCTTGGATTTCGCACATCCGCAAGGACGCCCCTACCGAAGACCCGGTTGTGCAAAACCTCTCCCCTCCTTGGAAGGGGGTACGTGCTGTGAATCCTGCTGGACATTACCTGTCGTAACTCATCACATATCCTTCTAGCCCTGGGTCGAGAACCTCACGGGTACTCGCGGCGCTTTCCGTACCTACAACACTACAAAGCCAAAGTACGAGGCGTGGCAGCCAAAGACCGTCCCTCGAGGAGAGTCGGCTCCTTGATTGTTCTAGGTACTTCGTCCCGGGACAAATCATACTTTCATTTTGTATAATGCATTACTGGCCATGCCGCCCGCCCATCAAGTCATCCACGACGTACTCCCCTATAGCTAGACCCGACGTCAACCCGGGGCTTTCTATCCCCAGGAGACTAATCATCTCGCCCTGCCCCTGCCCATCTGCCTTGTCACGGCGAAACACGAAGTCCTCGAATCCGGCTCCGGGCCCTACTAGCTTTGGCCTAACTCCGCAGTAGTCCGGTTGAAACCCGTCAGCGGAGACGTCAGGGAGGTACTCCTTGACGGCATGGTACATGAGCTGTAGCCTTGAGTCGTTTGGGACAAGGTGCTTTTGCCAGAAGTCCGGGTCCTCGTAATCTTGCGGAGGTTCCAGCCAGTCCAAGTCGGGTCCGAAGCGTACTTTGCCTTGTAGGTCGAGGGTGAGATGCGTGCCGAGAGAGTGGAAGGCGTGGCTGTCTTTGCCGACGGCTGGGCAGGGGTAGATGAGGTGGAATACGTCCTTCACACCCGGTCCACGATACGAAGCATACGATCCGCGCGCGAAGAACATGGGTATCCGCTCCGACTGCGGTAGGATGCCGTTCAGGATGAGTGGTGCGGTCAAACCTGCGCAATTGATGACCGTGCGAGCCAGCAAGGCGTCGCCCTCCTCCGCATCCCCGGTGACGATTTGCACCACCCACCCTGGGTCGTCGCGGCTAGGGTCGACACGGACGACCCTCGTGGAGTACACCAGTTCGCTGTTTTCGGAGTCCATGACGTCCTTCTCGAGACTTTCCATGAGCGTGTGGGAGTCCACGATGCCTGTCTCTGGGCTCCAGAGCGCCGCGGATATGTCTTTGTGAAGGCTGGGTTCCAGCTCGCGTGCCTCGTCCCCAGTGATGAGCTTCGTCGGTAACACAGGCGTGTGAGAATCCCCCGGGGTAGAATGTGGAGGCCATGCCAGCTTTTGAGCTTTTGCGTGCAGACTCTCGATGTAGGATCGTTGTTCGTCTCGAGCGACAACGAGTTTACCCGTCTTCTTGTAGGGTATGTTGTGCGTTTTGCAACGCTCGTAGAGAAGACTCCTTCCTCGGAGACATAGCCTGGTCTTCAACGAGTCGGGCGGGTAGTAAAGGCCTGTAAGTCAAGGTGAGCGAACCAAGGGGAATCCTGTCCTAAGTGCATGCTGATCGGACCTGCATGGATGACTTCCGAGTTTCGCGAACTGAGGGAAAGAACATAGATATTTCGTAGGCGTGGCCGGCCTGGCGGTACTGATGGAGACATACCTTGTCTCTTCTCCAGCAGTACCGTGTCTTTCAACCAGATAGGTTGACTTGTCGGGAAACCTCTGGCTCAGTCGTTGCGCTACCGCCAGGCCGACCACGCCTACGATGCAATTGAGCACTCTTGTGCACAGCCAGTATAGCTATTTCTCACCCCCTCCAATGACGAGATGGTCTATAGCATTCTCAGGGACCTGCAAACAAACACGCTTAGTTTACTCAAGTAGGTGTGATCCGACGACATTGACTAACTTTGAACCTGAACCTGTTGTGCCCATTCAAGGCGGCATAGAGACCCCGGACTTGCATCGGTAGAGAGGTTTCCAAGTTTATTCCAAGAAGAAAACCAAGCGAAAAAACCGGCAGCCTATTAGATACGTTCAGTCGATGTTCAGAGAGACACACTCATGATGCATGACCACTGAGTAGACTCAGAGTCGGAGGATACCTTGAGCGCTTGAGGCGGTAAGTATCGGGGAGCCGTGGCCCGTCAACAGTTCCACGATCAGATCTGAGTTGCGTCATGGACAGATAAGATCAGATCCTGACCCGATCCTCGATCAAGTCGCGAAAGTTTGTACTCGCGCTGCACTCTGCGGCCGCGGCGTCCTTTCTACGTTGTTCCACAGAGTACTTGCCCTACACACACCCCATTCTCCAGCTTGGATCACTTTTACGATTAACGCAAGACACACACCGATCACCATGGCTACTCAAGAGAATCTGCCGCTGCCTCAGCCTATACCTGCGGACGAGAAACTGGCGGAGCTCGACTCTGTGCCCTTATTCATGAAGAGTCTGCCCGATGACCCGGCAGACGATGTCGCGATATCCGCGCTGCAGAGTCTCGCGTACGAGGGAACACCAGATGGTGGGTAAGGTGTGTCACTGCCAGCCATGTGCGACCGGTGGACCGACCGCATCTGGTCAGAGATCGCCCAGAACTTCAAGGAGCAAGGAAACGACTACTTCAAGGGAAAGCGGTATCGCGAGGCGATTGGGTTCTACACTCAGGGTCTAGATGCACACCCCACGGACAAGATACTCCTCGAAGCGTTGCTTTGCAACCGTGCTGCATGCAACCTTGAGCTTCGTAAGTCAGATGTCGCGGGTTCGCGGCGGAAGCATGCGCTGATCCTCTTCTCAGAAAATTACGGCACCGTGCTGAAAGATTGCTCCAAGGCAATTATCCTCAACTCGAAAGCCTCGAAGGCGTATTACCGCTCAGCCCTGGCCTTGATCGCGCTTGAACGCTACGAGGACGCGATCGACTGCTGTGATCATTGCCTGCAGTTTGACAAGGACAACAAGGGCGTGCAGGCGGCCCGAGAGAAGGCGGCAAAGCTGAAGGAGGCGAAGGACCGGAAAGAACGCGAGAGGCAGGAGCGGATCCGACAGGAACAGCTGAAACAGGAACGGCTGCGTGCAGCGTACAAGGTACGTACACCGGGCACGGAGGTTTCTGCGAGACGCTCACAAGTGTGTAGGAGCGGAACTTCATCGTCGTTCCCGTTCCGGATAAGGTCGCGCAAAACCCGTACGAGCCGCATTTCGACCCCGAAGATCCTACGAACAATACCCTGATCATCCCCGTCCTGTTTCTCTATCCCCAATACGCGACTTCGGACCTCATTTCTCACTTCCAAGAAGACACGCCGTTCGCGGCGCATCTCAGCGCGATGTTCCCGCCCAATGCGCCACAGCCCGAGTGGGATAGAAAGGGGGAGTATGTGGATGGTAGTCTGGTCGTTTATGGATTCACGCGGCGGCAGCGGCTATTGAAAATCGGCAAGAAGATGACGCTGCGGGACGTGTGCAAAGTGTCCGGGGCGAAGGAGGGCGAGCCGAGAGATGGGCTTGAATTGAAAGGTGGAACGCTCACGTTTGTTGTACTGCCTAAAGGCGCGGAGGAACAGAAGTGGGTCGAGGACTTCAAAAAGAACCGTGTATCGCAATGAAAGCACTTATGTACATTACTTCTCACTTACCGGCTGCTCGCGATATCGGGTGCCCAAATGTTGTGCGTTCTCCGCTAAGTGCTGCTGCTATGGTAGGCGTAGTTAACAGCATCCAGTTAATGCCATTCATTGGCATCTGGTATGACTATTAGTGGACTGGCTTATAAGCTTACTTACCCACTTACTGAGGAGCTTAAAGTGTATCAATGAATGCAAGCGCCCAAATTTGTTTGCGCGTGTTAGAAACGTTCCCACAGACTCAACGCCCAGCGCCCACCAAAAGATCCCAGACGGCACCCAACGGATACACTATCGACGACGGCGACAGGTTCGGTGAGTGTTATTATGCTGTTTGACTGCACGATGGAGGATTGGAGAGGCACGGAGAGAGATAGGAAGTGAAACGGAGAGGTTGAACCGGGACGCAAAGGGGTGGATTGGACGTCTACGAGTTGGATGCTGACCGGCTTGCCCCCACCCGCCAGGTCCCTCAAGCTTCAAGATGTCCGTCCAGAACAAGATTGCCCGCACGGCTAACGCGCCCAGGACCGCCCCTGATGCCACCGAGACTGCTGTTGCTCAGGCCATCATCGACCTCGAGAACAGCGCGCCTGAGCTGAAGGCGGAGCTCCGCCCCCTCCAGATCTCTGCTGCCCGTGAAGTCGACGTCCGCGGCGGCAAGAAGGCTATTGTTATCTTCGTCCCCGTCCCCCAGCTGAAGGCTTTCCACAAGGTTCAGCAGAGGTCAGTGAAACACACCGGCATTAGGGAAACTCTCCGCAGGGACCGGATATTGACTACGTGCCCCTCCTATCCAGGCTGACCCGTGAGCTCGAGAAGAAGTTCTCTGACCGTCACGTCGTCTTCGTTGCCCAGCGTCGGATGCTGCGCAAGCCGACCCGTACCTCGCGTGTCAAGCAGAAGCGCCCCCGCAGCCGCACGCTCACGAACGTCCACGAGAGGATTCTCGAGGACCTCGTCTTCCCCACTGAGATTGTTGGCAAGCGGACGCGGGTTGCGGTCGACGGCTCAAAACTGCTCAAGGTGTAAGTGCAGCAGTAGCTTGGCACGATGAATGCTGTCTGACAGGTCCGGCTGGTCTAGTTTCCTTGACTCTAAGGACGCGACGTCATTGGAGTACAAGCTTGACTCGTTCTCGTCCGTCTACCGTCGCCTGACTGGGAAGGACGTCGTGTTCGAGTTCCCGGTGCAGGCGCAGGAGTAGGGGACTGCGGCAGGGCGCTATGGGTGTATTGCACTATGTCATTTGTTGTCTCACCTCTATCAAAAATGTATGCACGCATGCCCCTCCGGAAGCCTGGTCGCTGCATAAGGAGTGCGCCGTGCAGTGTTGTGGATGTGCTAAAAGGCAGATGTGAGCTGTGCCTGTGCCACCGAGCGGGGCAGATCTGAGCGCGTGTGTCGCGAGCACGGCGAAGTTGCACAAGGTGCCGTAAGCGGTCGAGCGCCCGCGAGCGCCGCACCGGGCAGCCGGGACGATAGGCGCACGTGGCGGCGTGGTTCTCCGTCTCAAACGGCTCAATAGGCTCTCCTTCCTCTCCTCCGTCCTTCTCTCCCCCTTCTACGCTCCGGCCGCTGTCTTCCGCCCGTCGTCCCCCGCTCGCTGGCGGTCGTCTGCCCCCACTGTCCCCCAGGTCCCCCACCATGATGGCCGAGTATCCGCGAATGGATCCCTACAGGAAGGCCAGATACGACCAGGGCGTTGACGCAAAGATTGTGATTATGGGCAACACAGGTAGGCTCCCCCCTCCGAGCCCGCTATCCGGATATACGACGGCTCTCGTGGCATCTCTGTCGCATCGGCGTGCTCACCCTTCACGCAGGCGTTGGCAAGACCAGCCTGCTACACCGATATACCCAGGGCAAGTTCGACCCGAAGAACACCACCTCCACCACCGGCGCATTTTTTGTCACCAAGAAGGTCACTGTAGATGGCACGAAGGTCCGATTACAGCTGTGGGACACTGCAGGCCAGGAGCGATTTCGTAGCATGGTCCGTAGTCACCCTCCCTTTCCAACCATCTCTGTGGCTAATTGTGTGGCTAACGCTGCTTCCTCTTGACGCCCGCTCAGGCACCAATGTATTACCGCGGTGCAAATGCGGCCCTGTTGTTGTACGATATCACGAACGCGTCCAGCTTTGAGGACGTGCGAGGCTGGTTGGAAGGTGAGCAGAGCAGGCCGCAGCGGACGCGTCCCTGGTTATCGTATCAATCCTAATATGATGGATTTCGAACCCGCAGAGCTCAAGAAGAATTGTTCCCCCGACCTCATTATCTACATTGTCGGCGCAAAGGCCGATCTTGTAAATCACCGACAGGTCACCTCCGACCTTGCACGCCTCTCTCTACATACGTGGTTTCCCCCACCACGACCGCCAACGCCTCCACCTCCGCCGCCGCCCTCCACATTTTCCTACATCCGCCCCCGATTCACCTCCTTCACCAGCATACGCTCCGTACCAGCCCTGACCTCACCCAAGCCCTTCACGCCCCCGCCAGAAACAGAGTCCTTTAACGACCCCCGGTCGTCAGGAATGAAGCGATCCAACACCCAAGCCTATACCCGTCCGCGCGCCAAGAGCGGCGACCTTTTATTACCAAGATCCAATTCAGTATCCCCCAGCACCCGCCCTGCGCCTTCGCGGTTTGCATACCGCCAAGGAGGGGGAGGATGGAACGAAATCGGCGACGGCAGCAGTAATAGCTTGCCAGAAGATGACGAGGATGTCGGCTTCGGAGACGACCAAGAATGGGGTCTACACAAGGGCATGGACCTATTTGAAGTGTCCGCCAAGGATGATTCTGGTAAGCTCTCGCAGAGTAGGTGTTACCATCACGTACTCATCCCATTGCAGGCATCCAGCATCTCTTCGACAGCCTAATCGCTGCTATTATACAGAAAAAGGACAAGATCGAGCAAGAGAACGAGGACAAGAGACGTGATAGTGTTCTCCTCTGCAGCTCCGCCACGCCCGTATGGGCAGCGCAGGCTGAGCAGGAAGAAGCTCGCGAGAAGGCCCGAGCAGCTAGCGGGTCGTCATGGAGTTGTTGTTCGACATAGCCCTACTCATGCCTGCATCCTCACTCTCGAGCTCGAGTCCACTCCCTCCCACCCTGCGCTCGGCCGCTTGTCTGCTGTTGCTGACCCCCTTCTTTTGTCTACACGACATTATGTTATTGCCTTTGTTACGCCGCACGTTATGACCCATGACATTCCTCTCGCACATCTGCCACAGCTTGTCTCCACACCATCAGGATATCCGGTTTCGTCTAACTACTCATGTCTCCTTCCCCGATTTATCGCTTTTTACTGCATATCGTATTGTACATACAATGTCTATAGTGGTACAGTCCATTGGTTTTCGTAGCGATCATCATGCATCATAAATGCAATGCCTACTCTTGAAGCTTTCTTGAATTTATGCGGGCGGTTGCGCTGAGCAGTCTCGATATGGCAGGTGTAGAGTACCACGCCCAGATCGACCCGCATCGCAGCAGCTCCTTGCCTCCCTCCACCTGCTCGCTGCTCCCCTTCTCTGCCCCCCGGCCAGAGCCCGCTCGCCATGTCTTTTGCTGCGCACGAGCCGCCAAAGCCTGCCGGAGAGGAGGCCGAGCAAGCATGCCTCCCTGAACATTGCTTCCACTGCTTCGACGCCCTGTTCTGCGCGCTCACCCACCAGAAGCCGATACCCCCCAAGTTCCCCGAGGCCAAGTTGTACGTATCCTCGGCTGGCTGTCCCGGGGTCAGCTGCTGACAGATCCAAGTCCCCTCTTCGTCACCTGGAACACCGTGGCCCCCGGGAAACCACACAGGCTCCGGGGCTGCATAGGCACCTTCGAGCCGCAGCCCATCCGCACGGGCCTGGCAGAGTACGCTCTCATCAGCGCGTTCCGCGACCACAGGTTCCGCAAGATAGAAGAGTGGGAGCTGGAGAGCCTCGAGTGCTCGTGGGTGCCCCCCGTCTCGCACACCCGCGGCGCCACACACTGACCGTCCACCGCCCGCAGCGTGTCCCTGCTCACGGACTTCGAGGACGCGGCGTCGTACCTCGACTGGGAGCTCGGCGTGCACGGGATCAGCATCACCTTCCCGCACCCGTCGCTCATCCCCGCCACGCCGACGCCCTCGTCCGCGCCGTCCCCGCTCTCGTCCGCGTCCGCGGTGCCGACGCGCGCCGCGCTCAAGCACACGTTCTCCGCGACGTTCCTCCCGTACGTCGCGGAGGAGCAGGGCTGGGACAAGCTCGAGACCGTGGACAGCGCGATCCACAAGGCCGGGTGGACCGGCCGCATCTCCGAGGACCTCAGGCGCGCCCTCAAGGTGCGCCGGTACCAGAGCCGGGGCTGCGAGGTGTCCTGGGAAGAGTACGTGCGCTGGAGGACCGATAACGGGGGTGCGATGTAGGTTTGGTCCCCGTTGGGTAACACCATTCGGATGTGCTCCCGCTTTTGCATTGTGCGCATGTGACCGACGGCGCCATTGAGGTGGAAGCGACGGACCTCCTTTGACTTCTCTAGATCTATCGTCGCCCGTGGAAGTGCTTGCAGACTGTACCATAGACCTATCGTTACGGCTTCGTTGCATGTCGGATTATCCCAAGGGCAAATGTATACTAGTCGTTGAAAAAAGAATCTAACACCGCTGTCGAAGATCGCGTGTACGCTGCCGTGCCCATGGCCCGTGCTATTAATTTCGATGGCTCCGGCGTCCAGCAGGCAACTCATGAACGTACCGGTGGGACACCGTGAACCGATAGGGGTCCCCGCAGAGATTGCATCATGGAGTATTCAATTACGGTGTTTTTGCATAGTGTATGTCTTCTCCAAACGGGAAATATACAGGACCCCTGCGCCCTACTCTCGCCAGCGTACTCACGAATTCCACCCCCGCCCCTCCCGACTCGTATGCAGCCGCTGGAAGAACGCCTCGTCAAACTTCTCCGCGTAGATCTTGTCCCGGAACGTGTCCACACGCCCGTCCCACCTGCCCCCGTACCGATCCTCCAGCCGCTCCCACACCTCGCGCAGCACCACCCGGTCGTAGCCGCTCGTGATCGCAAACGCCACGAGCAGCCAGTACACGGTGCGCGCGTTCGGGCGCGCGCCGTGCGGCAGCGTGATGAAGTTGTCGAAGAGCGTGCGGAGCTGCTCGGGCGTCCACGCGCGCCAGGCGGGCGGCACGCCGCGCGATTGCTCCGCGAGCGCGGCGCTCGCCTGCTGGTCCGGGGGCGCCGCGTGCCGTGCGAAGCCGAGGAAGAGGGAGCGGAAGATGGGGAGGGTGGGGTTGGGCAGCACGAGGCCGGGCACGTAGTCCTCCATGTCTTCGAGCGTCCCGGCTACGGGCACCGGCGAGGTCATCATGTCCGTAAAGACGTCGAGGGCCTCGCGGAGGCGTCCGTGGTAGGCGTACACCTGGATGAGGGTGTAGTACGTGATCGCGTCCGGCTTCACGTCGGCTGGGATGGTGATGTTCTCCAGATCCTTCAGCCTGAGGATGGCGGCGTCTACGGGGTACTTCTCGTTGGAGGGGTCGTCAGGCAGGAGATGGTGTCTCATGATACGGTAGATGGACCCAGCGATATCGAGCCGTCCGTTGCGTCCATAGGCCCAGAGAAGCGCATTCACGCCGTCCTGACCAAGCTCCCACTCGTTCTCCAGTATGCGGAACATCATCCGACGGACATCCCCAAGTCGTCCCTTGCGAGCATGAAACCGCAGGTAGACGAGATATGTGATCCGGTTTGGAGAGTGACCAGAGGATATGAGGTAGGATTCTGCGAGGCGCAGAATGTCCGGCTTGAGCGTGCGGCCAGCGATGACGATGAGAGTAGTGTATGTGATGTCGTCCGGTTCGACCCTCGCCGCGACAATTCGAGACTTGTCGTGTGGGGGAATAAATGTAGCACCAGCGAAAGACGAACCGGGGGCACGATCCGCAAGCATGTCCCGCAATATGCTCAACGCTGCCTGGAAGTCGTCCATCCTCGTCTTGCGCCATCCCCGGCCAGCAGTGTCTATGAGCGCGTTCCACTCCCACAGTGACACCCGTCCGCCGGTGTAGTATATGGTGTTCAATACTGAAAGGAGGCGAAGGAAGACCGTCTGGGTGCGTTTCCTGCTAGCCGGTTTGGCTGAGCTCTTCTTCACCAGAGCAGCAGCGAAGGCGTGCAGGTACTTCTGCGGGATACTCTGCTTCATGTAGTCAGGGCGATGCTCCAGGAGGTCTTGGTACAGCTGCCACGCTTTATCAATGTCGGCGGCTTCAGCGAGTTGCTCGTAGAGAGGCAGACGAGATTTGTGGTCCCGAGAGGCATACTGTGAGTGGAGATAATGGGGAAGCGGACCTCTCCTGGATCCTTCGGCTGCTTCTTGCGACGGGCTGACGGGACTATCCTCCAGGGTTTCAGTGACGACAAACTCCTCGGGCGCGTGTGAAGCACCATTGCCGTCTTGTGTGGCGTTACGGAGCATGGGTGTGGGATCAGGTTGGCTCGCCATGAGTTTATGGAAGGCGGAGGAATGCGGCAAGGGAGGTGCTCGTGGAAGAGGATTACCACTCTGCGTCGTGTCTGTCGACATCTCAGTCTCCTCCGTTGTATGCAGGTGCGTTGATCCCGAGGAGACGGGCTGGGACTCATGGCCGACTTGCTTGTGCAGCCAGCGGGGACTGTGGACGAGGTAGCAGCGCGAGATCCCATGAGTGAATGCGAGGCCCAGAGAGGACGCTCTCAGCATCAATGCAATGAGCAGTCATCCTATAGATATGTTCAGACGTAATCACACGCTGTGGGCGAGGAAGAACTTACCGCGACGCGACAAAGCAGCACCACCTAGTGAGTGGACGCGGTGACGCGCCAGCGTGCTGTTGCCGTACACCTGCAAGTCCTGTGTCAGCAGACAGACGCTCGACAATACAATAAGCCTAACCGGTCCTGCGCCGCAAAGATATCAGACAGCGTGTCTGAACGGAGGAGGGCGCGTGAGGCCTGAGGGACGCGGTGGTAGAGACGAAAGCCGGCCAACGTCGCTCACTTTTTCGCATAGTGGTCGCGGGCGCCTCTCTCAATTATCGCGTCCCGATTGGCTTACCGTACGCGGTGAGTCCAAGAGGCGCTCGAGCGGTAGCATACATAGACTCGGGGACGAAGATCTCGCTCAGTCACTGCTGGAAGCTGTTTACGTATGGGCACTTGAGTACTGCGATAGGCTATGAAGAACGCATACGCTCTGCGGGATCGAGGTTCACACACTGACGGTAGATGATGTACAACCGATATGCTTCGGGCGTCATGTCATGGGGCAATACAGAGCATAGTACTAGCATAACGGTAAAAGCGTGGCAGGTATGGAAGAAGACAGCGATACTCAAGCCCGGGCCTTGAGCGTTCCAAGGAACGCAGCCTTTTCCTCGAATGTCTGGAACGCGCCGTGCTGTGAAACAAAAGATGTAAGCGACCGCACAAACAGAGCAACAACTTGTTACTTACACCGAACTTCGACGAAGTGTCGATGAACTTGAGCTGAACCTTCTCCAGATCCCGACGAGACGTGTGCACCATCAGGGACTTGCGGATGGTCACAACACGCTTCTTCGTTCCGGGGATGGAGCCCTTCAGCATCAGGTAGTCGTTCTTGACGATACCGTAGTGGGGGAAGCCACCCATGGGCGTAATGGCCTTCTTGGTGATGTCGTGCTCGGTGGAGGCGTTGGCGTCGTCCTCGCCGCTACCAATGCGGTAGATCTTCTTGTTGAGCTCCGTACGGTGATGGTAACCGTCTGTTTGGTTTTGTAAGAGGTGTGAATGAGTGAGAATATGACGGTGCACATACTTTGACCGGCACGGGCAACGGAGAACATGACCTTCGAAGGATGCCATGCACCGATACAAGCGACCTTGCGGAGACCCTTGTGCGTCTTGCGAGGAAGCTTCTTGGTGCCCCAACGGTGCGTGACACCCTCGAAACCGTGACCCTTCGTCACCGCGATGATATCCACGACCTCATCCTGCTCGAAGACCGAGCTGACTTCCACGGGCTTCTCGAAGAGACCCTGGGCGAACTCGACCTTGTCCGGGATAGAACCACCGTTGACCTGGATCTCCATGAGGTGCGCCTTCTTCTGGGTGAGGCCGGTTTTGCGGATCTGAGTGTGCGCAAGGACACGGACGACCGTGCAGTACTTGCGGATGCGCTCGAGCTCACGGGCGATGGACTTGCCGCCATCCTCTGCGTGCTTCTTGGCGTAGCGGGTGAAGGCCTTCTTCTTGGAGCGGTACCAGTTCTTGTAGAAGCGACGCTTGAGCTCGTCAGACAAGTGGGACGCCCAGACGGTGGTGAGAGTGCGAAGACCACGGGGAGTCTCGACGTAGCCAACGACACCGACAACGATAAGTGGGGGGGTCTCCACGATCGTAACTGCCTCCACAACCTCGCGTTTGTGCATCTCTGTAGCGCAGTTTGCATATGTCGGAGCAAAAAAAAACAATGAAACACTTACTGGAGCCCGGGCGGTCAAGGTCACGGACGACGTGGGTCATGCCAGCCTTGTAGCCCATGATGGCCGTCAAATGGACAGGCTTCTTGGGGTCATCCTAGGTCGCCCATAAACCTCAATATATGTGCCTGTCACCCGCACATCTCTCCACGCACCTTGGGGAACGCCTTGACCTTTCCGCGGTGGCGCGCAGCACGCTTGCGGGGCAGGAAACCAAGCGAACCGTGACGGGGGGCTTCGTACTAGTATCATCCGAGTCAGTTTTCCACCAATTCCGACCAGCCTAGTCTCTACAGACCTTACGGTGACTGCAGGATTCAGTCAGAAATGGTCCACAGGACATGCGATCATAACGTACCTCATTTTGAGGGGGTCTTGAGGGCGTCGATGTCGTCTAGAGTATCCTCCACTCTTTCTGAGCGCGGCGATGGCGGTGGCTGATGCAACTGTACAGTACATCCACATAAGGGAAGACGTGGTCGGCCCGCCTAACTCCGCGACAGCCGGCGCCTATCAGATTGCATCGGGACGTAGATCGGGATGTAGATCTTATTCAAGATCTCTGCGAACGGCCGAACTTGTACTCCTCATGTATTGCAGGAAATTTGGTTGTTCTAGGGGGGAGTCTGGAGATATTCCTACGAGTTGAGAAGCCAGTTATATTGCATGCGTAGTGTGAAATAACCCAAAATCCATCTATATCAATAATGGATTCTACATACTTATACTGTTGTAAGCCTGTTCAAGAGCTGCTGGTGCATACTAATATTGGAGGGGTTTGAGCAGAGGAGTATTTCCGCGTAATTATAATATCGCGTGCACCCTCATGTAGACTTGCTGAAAGTCCTCATGATCGCCGCGTGCGCACATGCAATTCGAGGTGCCGCTCGTCACATTCTCGTCACGTGAGCAGGCGCTGGGAGAGTGCTGGGAGTGAGTGCCGCGGGAAAGGTTGTTGAGCCCGCGTCCACCATCGACCGAGCCCGTCCCACCCTCCTCTCCTCCTTTCTCCTGCGACACCTCACCACATCCTCTCTTTGCCATTGACGGCACGCGGCATGTCGCGGTCTCCCTCTCCAGTCCTCCGGCGCGCACAGCGCACATATGGTCGACGACGGAACACTTCTGAGCATGATCTCTCCTTCGACGTGGGGAACACCAGCCTAGATTCACGCGAGGACCCCAACTCTTCGACCTCTCTCGTCTTGGATCATGATCTCCCACCAAGCTCTGACGATTTCGACGCGTCGAACGCGTCCTATGAAAGCGCACACGCGCCAGATGCAGACGCTAGTGACGACAACGACAACGGAGTAGAAGGAGGCCCTTCTAAATTTCGCTTTGCATGGCAGGACAAGATGGACGAGATAGATCGCGGCATACACGACTCTGCAGAGGACCCTGACGCGCAGATGCTCCTCGCTGAACTAGTGAAGGGCAAAGCGAGCGTGCCCACCCGCCCAGCGTCTCCCGCTGATCTAGCCAAGGAGGCGTTCAGTGGCACATTGGATTCCCTGACCTCTTCTGCCCAGTCCTCGTCCCTTGTCATTCACACTCGTGCACCCAGGAGACTCGCAGCTGCACCTCCTTCAGAACCAGAGTCGGACGTGGAAGTTCGCCCATCCACTCCTCTGACATCCCCGCGGCACCCAATCAATACCCCAGAAACCCGGTCATCTCCCACACCCCCTACATCCGTTGACATGCCGCCCAGGAAGGGGAAGGGGAAGCAGCGAGATGCCAACCCCCTTCCCTTCGAAAGTGTAGACCATTTAAGGTCGAGTTCGAACTCCTCCATGGCTAAGCCGCCACGGAAGGGCAAGGCGCCGACCGTTGAGAAGCGGGTGAAGGTAAGGGAGTATCCCCAGTAGTGATACGGTCCCTAATGGTGGCCATTGCCAGGCTCCAACCAAGAAAGAACGCGTGGAGACGCAGAAGGCGACAGCACGGATAGTGGCGCAGCAACAGGTTTCAATTGCGCCGGTGCAATCCAAGATCATGCCCTTGTCGAATCTTTTCCACCTGTAAGTTGCTCGTACGACAGTCAACGTAGTAGAGACGGAAGCTGACGATGGTCGTAGGGTTCACATGCAGACCGCCGCGCGATCAAGGTCACGTTCGCGTACACCGCCAATTCCTCTAACGTCGGATCCCATACAACCCTTCTCCTCTCCTATGGCAGATGATGACGAGTCCAGGCCGATTGCCTCGTCTTCCAAAGCAACAACCCAGCGCGAATTCGTTTCAAATGGTCTACTTGAGCCGAAGGCCCAATCCGCGGATGAGTCCGACAGCAGCTTGGACCTCCCTGACGGGTCGAAGTTGTTTGAAGAACCGAAGCGGAAGCAACTGGAGGAGATGAAAGCACTCGCCATGGCACGGCGTGCATCAATCCCGGCAGAAGACTCGGACGACGATCTGATTATCGAGGACGGCCCACGGAACGTTGCCCACGACGAGGCGCAGACCCGGCGAGGTTTGACTGCGAAGGGCGTGCTCCCGTCTCGGGGCCGCAAGACGCAACTGACCCTTGCTCGCGCTGGCCAGCGCCGCGAATCAGCCGCGTTTCTGGCCATGGATGATGAAGAGGCGCGCCAGGTCCTGGAGACCGTCGCCCAGCCGACCTTCCGAACCGCGAAGTCGAAGGGAACAGACAAGCCGGTTCAGATGGACATCTCGACTCTGAACCAGATACTTCTGAAACAAGACGACAAGGCGAAAATCAGGACCATCCACGAGAAGGAAGAGGAGTGGAAGCGCCGAGGCGGCAGGATCAAGGAGCGTCCGGAGGCGCATGCTCAACCTCAGAGCGCACAGGCCATCCTCCAGGACATCGTGGAGAAGCGTCGGTCAGCTCTGGATCGCGACGATGTCGTGATGGTAGAGGACAGTGGGAGCGATGAGGAGTACAACCCAGACGACGCCGCAGACCAAGCTTCGGACGCTGAGAACGACGAGAATGCCCTGCCGAGTTCGTCCCCGGGCGACCCTGGTGAGCAAGCCGACGACGAAGAGGAGGGGGTCAACCCATTCCTGGTGCCGCGAGCACGGGCTCCCCTCGGGCGTAGGGCCGTCAAAGCAGTCGTGTCGGACGACGAGGACATGGAGAACCAGCCTCTAACACAGGACAACCCTTCTCCGGTACCTGCTGGAGCATCCGCCGCTGACCGCTCGCTCGCGCATCGCGGTTCCGTGTCTTCCTCAGGTGAGGTAACCGAGGACGGCACAGACAAGGAGAACGACGTCCGTCTAAGCTTCGACCGCGGAGAAGACAAGGAGAACACGGTCATTGCGATGCAGTCTCCGGGGCGCTCGCTCCTCTCCGCGCGCGGTTTTGGTTCGCTCTTCGCAGAAGAGATTGCAGCATCACCCGGCGCGGGGATGAGTGTCCCCGAGGAGATGCGCTCGCCACTGAGGGAACTCCCGGCGGCTGACGACGACGAAGACGCGTTCTTCAGCCCTGGTCCGCTGATATTAAGCCGCTCGACTCCTGCTGTTACGCGGGAGGCGCGGGAGGACTCCTTGACGCTGGATCTGGGCAGCGGCAGCGGCCTGCAGGCTGCCTTTGCGATGAGCGCGAAGGGTAAGGAACGAGCGACTTCGCCTGACGCGTTGCCCCTCGAAGAGGCTCTGCCGATTGGTGGGGGCGGCTTCTCGCAATTCTTCACCCAGGAGGGAGTAAGTGCTCTCTGACTCGTTTTTATGATTCAGTGCGCTGATGGTGCGTCAAGGGCGGCGGGTTTGAGAAGCTGAAGGCTGCACAGCGAGACGATGACATTTCCCTGACTCTCGATACCGGGCTGCAGCCCGCGCTCGAGGTGGATCAGAGTCTCGCCGAGAAGGCCGACCAGATCTTTGAGAAGGAGCAGGAGCTCGCCGTCCAGGAACAGGAGGAATTGTCGCGTATCGAATCCTCACGGGAGCTGTTCGAGGACGAGAACGGGTGAGGAGTGTTTCAATTTAAAAACCTGAACAAATGTTCAAACTGCTTCACCACAGGTTCTTGACACAGACCCGGCCGGAGCTCAGGACGCCATTGACTATGATGACCCCCAGCCAGCCTATGGGGAGCATGCGTCTTTCTTCGCCAGCGAGCCTGCTTGCATCCTTGAGGAAGCCGCTGGCGCCCTTGTTTGCCCAGGGTCCCGATGATGATGATGACGACAACGTACCCCGCCGCCGGTTGCGGAAGCGCAACACGTCCCCTTCACCAGCGCTTCTTCCATCTGGCAGCCCGTCGAGACCGAGGAACGCCTTTGACATCCTGGGAAAGCGGCGCACTCCGCCGAAGACGAAGAAATTCGTCAAGTCAGCCTATGTCCAGGGTGAGGCGGAGGAGTCGGATGAGGATGCCGCGATCGGCTTCGGGGGGATGAAGCAGGACGACGATGAGGAAGAGGAAGATGACGATGCGCAGGACCAGCCGCTCCCCGGCCTTGTGGACGACAAGGAGATGGACGACGCAACCCTTGCCGAGCAATTGGTCATGGAGAAGCTTAGGGAGCACCTCGAGCAGGACGACAAGTTGGACGAGAAGATCGCCAAGGACGCTGTCACGGGTGTGCTCCGTATCAAGCGCAAGGATCATGGCGTTGGCTTCGACGGCAGCGACTCCGAGGACGACGACGACGGTGGGAGGCGGCCTCGGCCTCTGAAGAAGGCTCGCCTGGCCGACAACCTTGCTGCCCTTGGTATGTGTTCTGGGATATACCTGCTCGTGATATTATCTGACATATCTCCAGCCAAGAACAAGGAGACCCAGCCCTTTGCTGTCGAGTCCAACGCCAATATGATGGATGACGACAACGAATTTGCCTACCTGAACCAAGACCAAGACCATATGGAGACCGATGTGCAGGAGCCCGAGGAGCCGGAGGAACGGGAACAGGTCTCGCATGCCACAGTGCGCGCCGAGTTGCTCAAGATCGCCAGGCAAGGAGTGAGTCTCGCTTTGAGTGTCTTCATGTTTTACTCCTGCTGATTCCTACCGACTGATAGGACATACGGGCGTTCAATCCTGACGATGTGTCTTGGCTGGAGCGGAACGACAGCTCGGAGGACGAGATGGACGCCGACACGCGCGTGCGAGAGGTTCCTCTCGACCGCCGGGAAGAGGCCGCTAGGCGTCCCGGCGCGAATGTGAACGGCGAGGAGGTGAGACATCGCGACATCTCCGCTGGCTTGTACACTTGCTGATGAGACAAATAGCCGGTGAAGAGGACCGAGTCCATGCAGGAGCGCGATCGCGTGCGGCTGGCGACCTGGGGGAAGGTAGAGAAGGCGTCCTCGCGCGCGGGCGCCGTTATCGGGCGCAACAACGGCGGGTCCGCGGCCGTTACCGGTCACGGAAAGCCCAAGGCGCAGGCTGGCGCCGCGGGCAGCCGGGATGGGTCCTTTAGGGGAACGCGCGCGGCGACGGCTTCTAGGAACGCGAAGTCGAACGCGAAGCTCGCCAAGGCGCCCAGTGTGCTGTCGGCCGTGTCGAGCAGACGGAGCAAGTTTGCCAATTAGGCGTGCCGCCGCGGGAGGGTTTTTGGCGTTTTGGCTCACGGACCCTGCCAGCTCTATGTGTCGATATGTATTTTTGTATGCCGCTGTATGGGAGTGCACATGTTCTATAGGTTCGCGTCTCGCTATAAATATGTGGTTTCATCTGGGAGTGCAACCAGGGACAACCGGACGCTGTTTATGAGTCCGGATTGGGAGGTTTAAAACATGGGCGCCTTGGAAACAGCGCTCGCCACCTCGGACGTGGGGGAGTTGTGCAGACAGCCTAGACAGCGCACACGAACGAAGAGGTTGGAGAAAGAGGTTTCGCGCGGATGAGATTGGTGGGCAACAACAGCCAACAACAGGTATTATGAACTCCGGGTATACAAAAATGTCTCTAGCAGCAGCGGCGGGGAGTAGTAGTAGTGTGGTATACAGTGGCAGTCAATAATTTTGCTTTCCGTGCCCGCGTCCGAAGCGCACCCAGGGGACGTTGCGCGAGGAGCGTGCGGGCGAGACACTGTACGTCCGTGCGACTCGACGGGCTTGGCTGGTGTTATTTCGCCGTTTCGTGTTGTCCTGTTGAATCTGCGCGGAGGACGGCGTCTGAGCCGTGCGTCACTTGGACTGCGGGTGGGGCTGACCTTATGCCGTAGCATGATGAGCTTCGCCATGCACGCTGGCGGGCCGCTCTCGCGGAAGGGTGTGCCTACGCGGAGGGGGGACGTCAGGCGGTCCGTGCGGAGGGGCGAGGAGGAGGACTCACGAGACGCGACGAGCGCGAGGCCGGCTTCGTGTGCATCGAAAAAGTCATCTCCGCCGGTGATGGATGACCAGACAGAGGGGAAGCAGAGGAAGGATAGGAGGAGCGACGCGAGGAAGGAGAGGAGGACGAGGGGAGACATCGTGCTCTACGAGCAGGACGGCCGTAGAGGCACTCCAGGACGCGGGGAGACCGTTGTGAGCAAGGGCAGCCGGCGCCTCTCCCCAACGCGCGCGCATAAGAAGTACTCGCTCGGCTTCCCCAACAAGCCGCCGCCGCCCTCCCCGGCCCACCCCGGCCGCTGACTCAGCCGTCCCTTCATCGCGTCTTCCGTGCGAACGCCGCCCGCACACATCATCCACTCGCACTGTCAGGCTCGCGCTGCTGCCCCTCGCAGCATTCGTAATGCGTTGGTCATCGTCAAATTGGCCTGTCCAGCTACCCCAGACTCTAGACGCTCCCGCAGCGATCCCCATCCAGACATGCCGGACGCCCGTACACGCACTCTAATAACGCGAGCAGTTACATGATGCAGAACTGGGATGGGAACAGAAGTAGTGAATGCTGATGATCATGTTCGTGCTTGGCCCGCTACATCCCATCATGCTGATGCATGGTAATCCCGATAAGCTGAATGCAGAAGCAGCACAAAGGCCTGTCCTTCGGGGCTGTGGCCGTTCGCCGCGGACGCTGTGTTGAACGTCAGGGGATCAACCGTGTTGCGCAACCATCCACTCGAGGTCACGCTAGACTTGATGAGGTTGTACGCCTTGTCCGCAGCGGCGAGCTGGCTGCTGTCACCCGTCAACGCGGCCATCCGGTACGTCACCGAGGCCAGGAGCGCCGTGGACGACGAGTCGGCAAACGAGTCGCTCTCGTCAATGAAGTTGAAGAGCGTGCCGTTCGTGTGCTATAGCAGCACTGCATGAGTCATTTCCCGTACGAAAGCCCGAGGCTTGTCATACCTGGTGCTGCCACGCCGCGCTGACAATCTCGTTGATCCAGGACTTCAGGTCGGCTTGCTCACTCTTCATCGATGAGGCTAGCTTGGAGTGGCGAATGGTTTCCAGGACTCGCAGCATCCCCGCAGCCGCCCATGCATTGCCTGTGGGCACTGTCAGGAGGTATGACCGATCAAGGAACATTCCGACGTACCCGTGCCCCAGTGATGAAGGTCCTGCCCGTTTCCCAGGACGATGTGCTTCCACAGCCCGCTGGGGTCCCGAAGATATTGGCGGTACAGCTTACATTGCTGATACGCAATCTTGAGCAAGCTCAGGCCTCCGCTGCCTCCTTTGAGCGCGCCATAGTAGGCGATATATGGGGGAGCCATGTAGACAAAATCGGCCCTGTTCCCAATCTCAGTCAGTCCGGGATTTACGCGCTCCCGCAGAAGGGAACCTACCAAAGCTGGACCTGGTCCGCTCGGTGCGAGATTGCACCGTCCTCAGTACGCGGGGCATGGTCCAGAAGATACGTCAGTTGATGCCCGGCTGCTGTCGAGAATTCGTGGTCATTGCGGTCCGTGCGGGTCCAGTTGGTCAATTCGACTGCAACGCCGATGCCTGAAAGGGTGTGAGCACGCGGATGCAGATCATCTGTCCCATACGCACTGGCAGGATCACCCACAGCGCCGTCACCGTCGATCAGCGGCAAAGCATTTGGGTCGGGTTTGGCCTTCACAATCCTGGAGAGATATCAGGTACAATGCGGCGTGAGCAGACAGCGGGTTCTTACTGTGTGGCCCAATTGATCACATCCGCCCCCACATCTTTGGGCAGCTGCACGGGCGGGGGCAAGGAGCCTCCGAACACCGACAGGGAACGCCACTCCAGCTCGGTCAGAGCCTCTAACGCGGTGCCTATCTCCCAGCTACGCCCTTGTGAGAGGACGAGACATTTCCTGGCAGACCTCGCACTTACCTGTGGGTGGCAATCTGAAGGAGATTGCGCTTGACCAGTTTGATGGTTTCTTCGCTCATACTCGTCGTGGCTTGGGAGGCCGGCGCCGCGTATGCAACGGCACATCCGAGCAAGACAGAGAGTGAGAAGTAATGGACCATATCTCTCTCGAGTGTACGGAGGGGGAGATGAAGTGGGGAAGGCGGGGACCTTGCAAGACCCACCGTCGCGTCCAGGAGTTTATATCAATGTTCAGCATCGGGTGAAAGAGGGCAGGGAGATAGCAGGGCCGATGCTCATGAAACCCTTGTGACGACACAGAAGCCCAGAAACCTCGGATGTTTTACGGGGGCAGCGGGTATGGCGAAAGAGGAGAACGGAAGTGTGTTGCCTGATCGATGTCCGGTTTTGCGAGACCACAAGCATGCAGGGGACCGGTGTGCCAGCTGAGAGCGGCCCTAGTATGTACAGAGTGAGTTGCTTGGTATGTCGTTCCTCATTCTGAGCATGCCTGTTATCGAGCTCGGCTTTACGTCGCCCATGTGACGTCGGTGCATGACAGAAGTTACAACGCGGCGTGTGTTTCTCGCTACTTGGGTGGCTCAAGTCATGCTACAAATGACCTCAGCGTGTGCGGGCTATAAACATAGCAATGGTCTAGACGTACCTAACCGTACCATTGTCCGTATTTAGCGGGAAACGGAAATCCGGAAGACGCGGTAGGCACGCGGGTCCATTTTGAATGCACTCTCAGGAACGGCGTCCGGTTGCGTGCACCCGCGTCGACATCCATCCGGTGAACATATGACTTGTCAAGTCTGTGGTGAGAAGACATCCGGAACCCAAACTGCGCTCGTGCTGGAGCTCTGCATGTGCTTTCAAGACCTCCGACGCGTGGTCGCCCGGGCCAACCTGGATGAGCGTGACTGAGAGACAAAATCGGCGCCTATCCTAACATGGACACATAATGGGCGCTCAGTGGCACGCGCAAACACGCCACAACACCACCCTTCGCCACGGGCGGCTTGGCTGGTGCCGGTAGCTCCCTTCTTGTACTCACCATCTGGTCTTGTCCTCCATTTCTTCCCCATTTCTGCATGGATATACTCGACAGGACGCAGAAATGCTTGCTGAACTGGGAGAGTGGCGGAGAGGCGGAATGGTGTGTGCTGCGCGAGCTAAACCTGCTTGCGACGATCCTGACGAAGTTGTGGCGGCAGCTGCGGGTTGGTGGCCGGTCCCCATTCTAATCCTTACGACGCGGACGCGAACGCGACACTCACGACGGTGTACCATGCGCTGCTCTCGTCGACGCTGCTCTCGTGGCCGGCCAAAAAGAGCCTCCCGGTGGACGCAGTTGTGGCGTTCGTCCAGTCTATCGTTCTCAGCCTTCCGTCCTCCTCGGCTTCTTCGGAGAAGAGCTCGAATGCGGTCGCATTCGGAGAGATTCTCGTGGACGTGATATGGGCTATTGACTCGGAGCTCGAGGAAATCGTTGGGGATATGAAGACCGCGGCCAGTGCCGCGGAGCAGGGCGCGACGATGTCGCCCGCCTCCGTCGAGCAATTAGTCAAGATCAAGGCCAACGCGGAGAAGGACAAGTGGACAGTGGAAACTATAGTCCGAAAGCTCTTGGTGGGTCCCGAGGATAGCATGTAACCCTGCCGAGTCGCTGACCTTTGCGCAGTTGAACGGAGTCCTGGACCCTGATATTTGCAGGGAGCGCTTGGACCTAACGCTTGTGGCGAGCATAGGGCTCGTTGCGGACAAGCTTGCATTCGAGAGGAAAGAAATCAGGACACGGACGGGGCTCTTGTGCGTCCTCCGACTTGCGTTGTTGTCGCCACCCTCATTGTCTACCGCAGTTACAAGCAGAACAAGTTCAACCTGCTCCGAGAAGAGTCTGAAGGTTACAGCAAGCTGTCCGCCGAGATCACGAGCAACTTGGGGCCCCCGCATTCAGCTTCGACGGGGTTACCCTCCGAGCCCTTGGAAGCGATCGAAGCTCGTGCCCTCCCTACCTGGGAGCGGGCTCTCAGCCTCATCGGCTACTTCGATCTGGATCCCAACCGTGTGCTGGACATTATCTTGGATGTCTTCTCGGTTCATCTGGCGACGCACTATACCTTCTTCATCTCGCTGCTGTCCTTCTCGCCCTGGGGTAACCGAGGCAAGCGCGCGGTCAAACGCGAAGACATGGTCGTGGAACCAGACGCAAGTCGCTTCAAGGGCAAGAGTCTCGTCGAGGTCCTCAAGATTGCGGAAGCAGAGTCTGGTGCCTACCTGGACGATGTCGACAGCAGCAATGCGAGAGTCCTGGCGCAAGTACTGGGCTTCAAGTTTACATATTATCAGGTTGGTTGCTCAATGGATCTGCTTCCAATGTCACTCATCCTTTCATAGTTGCCCGACGTGCCGGAAAACCCTCCTCGCAACCTCTATCTAATGACTGCTATCTTAATTCGCGAGGGTTTCTTGAGATTGGAGGACCTCTACCCCCATGTAAGACATAGCACGTGTATCCTCAGTTTCTGTAAGCTGACATGGTATCTTGTAGATTGGCCCAGCGGACGCCGAAATGGCAGATCGCCATAAAGAGTACTTAGCAAGTATCGACGCTCGTATAGCCGGCGCCAAGATCAGCCAGCTCGCGATGGCTGCGCCGCTCGAGTCCAGCAGCTCGGCCAGTAAACCACGTCCAGCGCCAGCGCAAGTTCCTCAGGCAGACGAACCGAAGAAGATCCAGAACCAGAAGCTTGGGCTTCTGAACGCATTGCTTGCCGTAGGAGCTCTGCGTCCTGCGATTGTCATACTCTCCAAGTTCCCCTGGATGGTAGATGCACACTCTGCGATTGCGGATCTCATGCTCCGGGTTCTGAAGCATTCCATTGGACCGCTGTACGATACCACAGTCACGTCGAAAGACAAGACTGCGAGCTTTACCAAGCCTCGAGCACGGTATGGAGCTGCAGGTATCGTACCAGCCCCTGAGCGGAGGCCACACCTTACGCTCTGGGCGCCTACGCCTCCTTGTACGAGCACGGTGGACTTCGTCTTCTTTTACCCGGATTGGGCGCGACGTGTTCCTGTCTGCAATTCGTACGATGATCTCATTGACGTCCTGGAGCCGTTAATGCGCTTCATAGGGCTGCATGTGTCGCGTGACCCTGCATTCTTGACGAAGTTCCTCCGGCTCGGCCGGCCACACATTCTCACTACAGTCAGTTTGTTTCGTTCGTAACGTAGCGCTATGTTGACTGAATCTGCTTAGATCACGATTGACCCCGAGACGAAGAAACCAGTGGGAACGCCCGACCCCAATCACCCAGTCCGGCTATTCTGGTTCAAGGTCGTTCGCCTCTACCTTCTTCCCTCCCTTCCCCTCATTCGTGGGAATGCGGTGTGCACCGTCGACGTCTGGAACATCATCCGACAATTCGAGACGACTCTCCGTTGGCAACTGTACGGCGAATGGAAGATGAGCACGTACAAGTCGCACCCCGAGCTGCGAGTACGCCTGGTGCAAACGGACAGGGAGTCCAAAGGTATCCTGCGGCGCCTCTCACACAACACCATCGATGCCCTGTCGGGCAATGTGGCGAAGCTCGCCCATTCAAACCCTTGCATCTTCTTTTCGAACGCAGTCAACCAGATCATGGCCTACGACAACCTCGCGGGTGTCGTCATCCAGTCCCTCAACTACGTCACCATCATGGGCTTCGATGTGCTTGTGTACGTGATCCTCGAAGCTCTCGCAAACCCGAACAAGGCCAGGGTCAAGGACGACGGCGTCAACACCTCGGACTGGCTGCAGAGTAGGTGCAAACGCGCTGTGTGTCGAACGATATTGACCGCATCGTCCCGCTAGGTCTTGCGTCCTTCACCGGGATGCTCTTCCGCAGGTATAGCGCCGACCTCACGCCGCTGCTCAGCTACGTCGTGCACCAACTGCACAACGGTCAGACGACCGAGATTGTTGTCTTCCGGGAGCTTATCTGGAAGATGGCCGGCATTCAACCCCTTCCTAGCTTGTCCGACTCACAGATCGCCGCCATGGCCGGAGGCCCGACGCTGCGCATCGAGGCTGTCGCTTCCACTACGAGGGGTGCTCGGCTTGATCCCACCGACGTCATCCTCCGAGGGCCACAGCGACTGGGGAGGGCATTGCTCGACTCGTCTTTGGCGCTCCCGCTCCTCGTGCAGATGGCGCAACAACGGGAAGCTTGCGTGTTCCGCGCGCCCGATGCGTACCTGAAGAGTTTGGCCAGTTTGTTCGACACCGTAAGCTATCGAATGACAACACTGTTAGGATTACGCTAACTTTGTTTCCAGACGCATGGGGTGCTTCTACAGTACCTCGAATTACTCACTACGCCGACGGTCATATCGCACGAGGAATACGCGAACAAGATTGTGCCATCCCTGGGCGAGCTCAACGAGAAGTACGGGATCTGCGCACCCATGTGCATGCAGATCTACCGTCCTATCATGAACAAGGCGCTCCTGGTAAGCATCCTGTACGACCGCCCGCGAACCTACTTACTAATATTTAATAGGCTGCTGCTATCACGACGCAGGAAAAGGAACGGATTGCGAGCGAAGAGGCCGAGAAGCGTCTCAAGGCTGCACTTCTCACCGCGAAGCGGGAACCTCTCGCAAGCGCCTCCCGGGTCGCCTCGCCAATGCCAGGTGCTGAGAGTCATGCAAATGGCGATGTTTCCGCCGAAGCCAAGCCGGCAGCGCCGGATTCTCAACAGATGGATGTGACGATGGAGAGCACAGACGCACAGCTGGTCCAGTCCGCCGAGGTGACTAAACCCCATGTCAATATGCCCCGCGGTGTTGCTCAACCCACACGTCCGACAGAGCCCCTGGCTTCCCGAACTCCATCCGTATTTCGAAGATGTCAAGAAAATTGCTCCTGGCAACGCCGCAGAGATCATTGGGTAAGAGCGAACTCTGCTCACTTCGCAACTATGCGCTAACCGCTATAACAGCCCCGCCTTCTATCTGACGTTCTGGCAGATGTCCACGTACGACCTGTCTCCCCCCGCGAACAAGTACGACGACGAGTGCACGGCACTGCGGGCTCTGAGCCGTACCGAAGATTCTCTGTGCATGGCCGCCGACCGCTCCACTGACCGGGTCAAGCGCATGTCTGCAAACATGCACCGCGAGAAGAGGAACAGGATCAACGCCATCGTCCAGAAGCTCAGCGATGAGCTGAAGGAGCAGACCGCAGCTCGCGCGTTCACCATCAAGCGCTTGGCACGCGAGAAGCAACACTGGTTCTCTCACAGTGAGCTCACCCGCCACGATTGTCGCGGATGTGGTGCTGATACGTCGCCCAGACCCCAAGGCCCTGACCCTCGCGTCGTGCATCATCGAATACTGCCTCCAGCCAAGGTGTCTGATGTCGCCCATGGACGCCGACTTTTGTGCGCAGTTCATCAAGGTGATGCATCTGCAGGGCACGCCGGGCTTCTCTACGCTCCAGTGTTACGACAAGGTGCGTTCTTGTGCAATAGTCCGCGTTTCGGATCGTCTGACCGTTCTCCGCAGCTCCTCAGCGACCACGTCAAGGTCGTTGTGTTCTCCTGCAGCGAATTCGAAGCACGGAACTATGGTGAGCTGCGTCGCTCTTCGCCCGGTGTTTGTCAAGCCTCAACATTGTGCCCCAGGACGCTTCTTGCTCGGAATCCTCACTGATATCTCAAGGTGGTTCCAAGACGAACAGCTCTTCCTGAACGAGAACCGGACGAAGGTTGGCGCCACAACGGTCTTCCTCCCCGGTCTGCAGCTCCGGTGGACGCCGAAGCCCGTCATCGCTCAGGAGGACCTAATCACATGGGCGGACTTCAAGCAAGTTGTGCGCAAGTGGCATCGGAAGTTGAACAAGGTTTGTCACTCCTCCATTTAGCCATCTTACATAGCTAACATTAAGGACTAGTCTCTGGTGGAATGCGTCGAGTCCGGAGAGTTCATGCACATTTACAACGCGATCATCGTGTTGAAAGAGGTCCTCCCGGTCTTCCCTGTCGCGGCCGTACACGAGTTTGGTGGGGTCAACCTGTCAAGATCTATTGAGAGGTTCCTGGAGAAGGAAGAGCGTGGCGACCTCAAAATTCTCGGTCGAGCGTAAGCTACCATGACACTTGCGCATATTGTTGCGTGCTGATCATCCTTCAGATATTATGCGGGCTTGAAGAAGCGTGAACCCATCTGGGCCGCGCCAATCCCTGTTCCGAAGGTAAGTCAACTTGATTTATAGTTGCTTGTACAAGGTTGCTGAAGTTAGATATCACATTACAGTCTGTTGCTAACGTTCCTTCGAAAGCCGGTACACCTTCTGCCCCCGCGGAGAGGGCAATCAATGGAAACGCCGCTGCTACAAACGGAACCCCGCAGGCACCTGCAGAAGCTCGTCGCCCAGCAGCTCCCCCCTCTGCCCCATCAGCGCCGAAAGCACAACTTGCCGCGGCAAGTTCGAACCTCTCTTCTCCAGCTCCAGATCGCGTCGGAACGCCCAACTCGATGAAGATGGTCGTTGACAGGTCAGCACCACTTTTTACATTCGTCTTGTCCTCTGGCTGACAGGTTCAGCAGTGTACCGAGGCCGGAGGTTGTCAAGCGTGTCCGTCCGGAGAACAGGCCCACGGACTCTGCAGCTAACTCCAAGGACTCCCCGCGGCCAGATGCGACAGAAGCAAGCCCACCAGCTTCTCAGCCAGGGACGCAGAATGGTGGCCCGAACGCTGTGAAGGCACCATTGCCCATATCCAACTCTCTTGCCGAATCTGCGCGTTCAAGACCTCCCACGCCGAATCAGCCCATGGCTGCACGGCTCGCCGCGAACAAGCCTATCCCCAGTTCACCACGCGCCTCTCTCAACTCTCTTGATCAGCGACCCGCGCGAGAGTCCCAGCAGGCCATGCCTCCTCCCAGTATCCCAAGCCAGACCGTGTCCGCTCAAGAGCTCCGAGAATCAGCCAAGCTCACCCGCAGTACCAACGACAGGGCCGACGATCGCGGCGTGCAGCCTCCCACTGAGCCCCGCGCACAGTCGGCGGCCCCGCCGGTACCCTCGCCTCGTCGTCGCTCTCCGTCCCCAACCAGCCGACCAGGCACGAGACCGGCAAGCCAGGAATCCAGGGCGAGCGGCGATCGTCGATCCAACCGTGAATCTGGCTCCGCAGAGAAGTCGGAAGGCAGGCGATCGGAACGTCAAGACCGCGAATCCCGCCGCGAACGCAGAGCGCGCGATGGCGATCGGGACCGGGACGGTGAGAAGGACCGGGACCGGGGACGCGACAGGCATGGCGACCGCGAGCGTCGGGACCGAGACGGGCGTCGCGGCGAACGCGAACGGGACCGCGACAAGGACCGTGAGCGGCACCGCGACGGCGACAGCCATCGCGACCACGATCGCGAGCGAGACCGCGATAGGGATCGGGACCGCCATCGGCGCGACGAGAAGGACCGTGAGCGCGACCCGCACCGGAAGGACCGCGAGAGAGGCGGGGCGGCTGCTACGCCCTCTGCTACTCCTGCGGCGGACGACCGCGGGCTGCCTAGCAGGCCCGACACGTCAAGGCACCGGGGTGGTCAACATGACGATACTCTTGGCAAGCGGCGGAGGGGCCCGGAGGATGAGGTGAGTAGACACTCGGCGTTCCGGCACGCACTCGGCTTACACGCTCTCGAAGGCTGACCGTCCATCCAAGCGTTCATCCCGTAAAGATAGCCACCACGACGACAGGAGCCGTCGGACCAACGACAAGGACCACGATCGCACTCGCGACTCAGACCGTCGGAGGAAAGATCGCGATGGTGACGGTGACGGCAAGGGTCTCTCCATAGATACGAAGGTTCGCTTCGAGTTCGACGTCGTACACGTTCTGTATACTAATTTCCTCCTGCAGCTGGCCGACAAACGCATCCCGGACGGCCCTGCTTCAGCGAAGTCGTTACCCCCGTCGACTCCCTCCGCTCCCCGAGCAATGACAAGCGGCGACTCCGCGCGCAAAGGCGATGGCCCAAGTCGTGATCGCGACAGAGACTGGAAGAGGGAGCAGCCGTCCTCCGGGGCGACTGGCAGTGGTCAGAACGGCAACGCTCAAGACTCGGGGCCCGGCGGAAGCCTCCGCTCTCGCATCTCCGGGCCACCAGACAGGGACGCCCGCCCTCCACCGCAGACGCCTTCGGGGCCCCGGGACGATGACCGGGATGGTGGACGGAAGCGCACGCTGTCCGGTAAGCTTATTTGTCACATCGTTAGCTGAGCGGCGGTCTGACCACGTTTGCAGAACGCGACCGAGACGTGCCCGACACCCCCACAGGTGCCGAGCCCACCCCCCAGCCGGCGAAGAGGATCAGGCTCATCCGGAACCGATACGACTCCAGCGCGACGAACGGGTTCGCGAAGAAGGTGCTTCCCATCGACCCCCAGGCGGCGGACAAGGCTAGGGCGGCGCGCAAGGACGCAGCAGACTAGTTTGGCCCGATATACTTCTCGTTGTAAATTGCTATCGCACGTTGTTATTGTATGATCTGTGGATACGTTGTAATATTGTTGAATCGCTGCTCAGCTCACTCTCGAATCATGGTCTGCTTCCCAGGAACTCCACATCTTCCACTCGTGAGTTGTAAGGGATAAAGGCATATATGAGCAGCGGGTGATGATATCCAGAGGCCGATTAAAATTGGTGTCGTAATAATACAAACTATACATTACGTGGATGCGTACGTAGAGCAATGTTGAATTGTATGCGCGATGTTGGAGCGATGAGGAAGGGCTACAGGAGGGGGTGATACAATGTTGAACTGTCAGAAACCAGCGAGTTGAATCGTCGCACGACACCCGGTGTGTCCTATTGGATACTGGATACTATAAAGGCGATCATCGTCCCTTAATCAGGGTGAGGAATTCTTCACGGGTCTTCTGCTGCGTCCGGAAGCACCCCAGCATACAGGAAGTGACGGTGATCGCGCCTGGCTTCTGGACCCCGCGCATAGTCATACACATATGTCTAAATAAATCATTAGTAGAACGTCCGTCATACATGACAAACGGCGTACGTTGCTTCCATGACTACAGCGACACCACGAGGGTTGATGGCCTCCTGGACTGCAAGTGCAACTTGTTTTGTAAGCCGCTCTTGCACCTGCAGCCGCCTACTGAACACCTCCGCGATCCGCGCCAGCTTCGATAGCCCGAGGACAAGCTTGTTGGGAATGTAGGCGATCGCGATCTGTTACGGAGGTTCTCAGCACCCTGGTGCACGACGCGCCCGCTGATTGGTATGTACCTTGCCCGTGAACGGAACGAGATGATGCTCGCAGAGGCTCGATATGTCTATATCGCGCACGATGACCATCTCATCGTGGTCTTCTTCGAACACTGCGTCATTTATTATGTCTTCCCCGCACGGAGATTAGCCTTCCATCTCGGGGTGCTCAAGATGACACACACCTGCTAACCGCTCCTCGTAGCCCCTTGTCATCCAGAGTAACGCCTTTGCATAGCGTTCCGGAGTTTTCAATAACCCTTCCCTGTCCGGGTCCTCTCCGAGGCATTCCAAAATCGTTCGGACCGCAGAAGACAGCTTCTTCTCGCGCTCGGCACGTTCCTCGGCAGTTGCATTAAGGCGGAGGTGGGTGGACTTCGCTTTTAGTGCGGTCAGCGGGAGAAGCGCTGAGGCCGGGGAAAATCCTCACCTGGCCACCCAAGACCGTTAGCATCAGGCAGCGGGCTGCTCGCCTTGCCCACTGCTCTTGATGAGTATTGGGGTGTTGAGATACCGGAGGTGGGACGGAACCCAAGTCCTTCGCGAAGGCGGGGAGGCACTAGAGGACTCTGGGAAGAGGAAGGCCCGTCTGGTTGTGAGTCCTCTTCGTGCACATCAATGCCATTCGAGATGCCGGCGGGATGGTCCTGCTGCAGTTTAAGCATTTCGAGGCTGGACGAGAGTCTGCGCTGGCTGGCGGGGTCCTCGAAAGACATGATGGCGAGCAGTGTGAATATATGCGGTCTGGGAGACAGCCACCGCCGGAGAGAGGCTCTGGGCTGAATGTGGCGCGAGTTGGCTTATCCCAAGGAGATATTAGACGCCGAACATCCGAGCACCTTTACCTCCTCCCGTTCTCATGCATGCCTGCTCGAATGCACCCCGCTGCGAAAAAAACCACGCGGGTCGTGGCGCATGCAAGAGACCGTCGAGGGGACGCAACGTTTGTGACGGCAGATGGTCAGCTTGTTGACTCAACACCCGATTATACGCGCCTCTTCATGCCGTCTGCTGACTGACTACCAGTCACCCAGTCCAGCCCGGAACGACAGCAAGAGGCAGGAAGGGGCCTGCGATCACCTTTGTGGTTCCCGTGAGTATCGCGCCCAGCATGCACACAATCTGGCCTCGGGTCGGGATTCATGCCCGCCCGAAAGTGTTGCCACGGTCTGATGTCGACTGACGGCCTCTGTCCGACGCGGAAATTAAGAATATTTTCAGGCCGGCACTAGCATGATCTGCGGGCAGGTCTGCTATTGTTACAGCTTTACAGTAGTTATGGGTTTGAGACATTCAACAGCAGGACGTGCGTAGCTATTTCATGAGTGCTCCGGAGTGGCGCCGCTCATTGGCACCATGGTATTGGTTAGTTCGCAGAGGTAGTATGCTTTCAACTCCCTTGAGGCGAGCTTCTGATGCACATTTCTCAGCGGTGAGGCGTATTTATTCTCAACGCCACAGGTACTCTTCCGAAAGTGTTGTTCTATCTAACTCTGGGCGACATTGGATGCGTTGGACACACTTGGACCTACAACCGGCCAGCGGTCAATGTCAACACCGGCCGTAAACACATGTACCTTCCTTGTTCTTCCACTACTCATTCATAGACTCCCGGCGAACCTGGCATGGTAATGGCCATTCCCCGCGAACCCGCTCCGCCAACGCACGCGCAGAGCGAAGGCAGCCTGGCCAAAATGGGTAAGGACAAAGGCTACGCCCGGCGGCTGTTCCTGGCCGCCGACGGAGGTTATATCAAAGGGAGCTCGTTGTCAGCCCGGCCGAAATTGCTGCCATTGAAAGTACTACTTACGGCAGGTGAGCCAACGGTTCGATGGCAACGCTTCATCTCGCATTTTGCCTATCACACATTTGCTCATAGGGTCTGACGTGACGCCAAACGCTCGCACCGCATAGGCTATGCCGCATGCGCCGACCGCCTCCTCCGGTACGCGCTTCCCATAAAGTGCCTCCGTTCGCAATGAAGCACGGCGCTGTCGATCCAATCTTGCGGAAGCCCAGTGCACAACAATAGAGAGCCCGGCGTGGGCATTCTTCGCTCCATGCCCCGACCGCGGACAGAGCTTATATACCCAGGAATTTTCCTCATGGATCCCCCTCCTGCTGCGCGGTTAGCATGCCCCACTCTCTTGGCTCTCTGCTATTTAACGCCGCCTCCATCACAGACGCTTTTCTCGGATGCACTTTTCGTTTTCCCACCTTCGTTCCCTCGAAAAATAACGTGTACAGCTGGCATGCCTCGCTAAATCGCTATCAAGGCGACGTGTACTCAGTGTGGTCCGCATCACGACAGCATCTGCAAAACGCCGATATCCTACCGCCTGGCGGACAGCGCCCGTTTACGCGCCCAAACGTGGCTATAGCTTACGACTTATCCAGGCAGTGTGCACTGGATATACTGCGACAATTATGGCAGATTCACCCCTACAGAATATCTCTAATGTTGGCCTTCGACCTCTTACGCGGTGCATTCCCTGCTCTCAGGGGCTACTCGCACGCTGTAATAATTGACGAGGTACGTTCGAAGATACAGTCTGGTAGTGGTAAAGTCAACTGAACTACAGTCGTACTTAGGTCCAGAAATCAGTATTGTCGGGCAACTTCGTTGCATCCCAGCTTATGTGGCACGCAGCGGTTGAGTTACTACGGATGGCTTGCGAGGCCACTGTAGACGGATTTGCGTAAGCGCTCCACTTTGCGTTGAGTGTAGAAAGTTCACATATGCCATGCACAGAACATCTAATGAGACCACAGTTCACGCTTCGGCTCGTTTCATCGTAGAAAAATCTCAGCTGGAGTACAGACTACGCCAGGATGTCCCGACCCTCTCAGACCCCAGCGTTCGTGATCTATTGCAAGAAGCTGATATTTTCGTTCGTTCGTTCAGCGGCTTTTCTTCGTTCGGCCTCTTCTCTCCGATGGACTGCATGCGTATAATCACCATCTTCTCTGAACTCTTGACGCATTTATGGATCTTGTCTACTCTGACATTCGGCGCGACACCGTTGCCCATAATTCTTCTCTCCGTGGCGCTTTCAGGTCTCCCCTCCCTAATGTCCTGGTCCGGCAACACACCCAAAGCATGGGATAATCAGACATCTCGCTTGGAGGCACAACTTGCCGCAAAACAAGAAGCAATGCGCCACCTCGCCCACAGCGACCATTACCGACCAGAAGTGATGCTCTTCGACTTGGGCCCCTGGATTCTGCGTTCCTGGGCACGCGCACGGAAAGCCCTCCTTGGCCTAGAACGACGCCATGAGCGCTGCGAGAGGGACCTGGTATCCAAGTTCTTCTCCCAATTATATCTCTCAGGGGCTTTCTCCGCCTTCGAGCATGTGAGTGCCATCGTGTATCGGTTCCGCTATATAAACATTAAATCTCCCGCATAGATACCGGTGCTACTCGTGATGAACTCCTCGGCTTCGTCCCTGGGTGCTTTTACGCTGTATCGCAGCACCCTGCAAAGTATCTTCTTCACCGCCGGGACGCTGGTTCAAACCCTCCGCATGGCCTTTCAGGGAATCTTCCTGATGGGTGCCTTTTCCGCCGCTACAAGGCTGCAGCCTCATTTGGAGCCTCACGAAGACCAGGCTGTTCCTTACCAGCCCTCCCAGAGTGGGGTGTCCATTGACATCAAGTAAGCGTAATTTCCACCGTCTCCTTACAGAAAATGCTCACAGACAGAGCAGGAATGTCTCCTTCACCTATCCCGGCAGCGCCCTGCCCAGCCTTCGGAATGTCAGCCTCTCTATCAGCGGCGGAGAGACGGTCGCCATCGTCGGCTGCAATGGATCCGGTGAGTGCGGCACCCCACGCCGCGGGGCTCACTCCCCAAACAGGGACGAGTTATCTGACCGGCGGAGAACAGGCAAAACGACCCTCGCAAAGGTGCTCCTCCGCATCTTCGACTTCGACTGCGGCGGAGAGATCCTCGTGAACGGCGTCGACGTGCGCGCCCTCCGGCCGCAGGAGTACCACGCGCACGCCACCGCCGTCTTCCAGGGCTTCTCCAAGTTCAGCACGAGCGTGAAGGGCAACGTCGGCGTGGGCTTCGTCCCGGACATGCACGACGCGGCCGTGGTGGGCGCCGCGCTCGGGCTCGCCGGCGCTCACGACCTCGTCCGATCGCTCCCGGATGGAATCAAAACAACCTTGGACGGCGACGTCGCTTCATATCATACCGCCTGCGAAGGCTTCGCCGCTGGAGGTTCCTCCTCCCGCAAGCCGCACGGTCTTTCTGGCGGAGAGGTGGGTTCGTGTTCACCCTCTAACGTGGACTTTCCTGACGTGAGCCGTCGCGATGCACAGTGGCAGCGAATCGCCATCTCCCGCGCGTTCATGCGCGCAAGGCGTCCGGAGGTAGAGCTCCTCGTATTCGACGAACCAGTGCGTAGTATCTCCACGCGCTCCGCCCCGCGGATATTCCGCTGACCGGAGTCCCCGCCGTGCACCGCTCGCAGACGTCCTCGCTTGACGCGCACGCCCAGAAGCAGTTCTTCGATACCGTCGAGCAGCTCTCGCGCGACGCCGACGGGGCCCGGACGAAGACCGTCGTGTTCATCACCCACCGCCTCTCCACGGCACGCCGCGCGGACAAGATCGCGATGATGGAGTGTGGGGTAGGGTTTCGTCAGCTTTATCACCGCGCGTACAGGCTCTGACTATTGGGTGAGCAGAGCATCACCGAATTCGGAACTCACCAGGAGCTTCTTGCGTTGGATGGGCGCTACGCCGCTATGTACCGCGCCTCCGTCTGACGCGAGTGCGGATCGGACGGAGTCCGATAGGAATTTGTTGTGCTGCCGCTATACGATCGTCTCATTGCTTTGTGAAAACCCGAGTTCGGGACATCTTGTGCATAGATTTCTGGGCAGCGAGTGCCCCATGGTGAAGTATCGCTACCTCCTCGTATAATATTCGGTCTGAAAGATCATGTTGGAAATCCCACAATTTGCACTGGCAAGCAGGTACGTACTGTGCGATGCCAAAAGCTTCTGGCTCCAAACCTAGATCTGAACGTTAACTTTGAACTGGCGCTGCCTCGTTGTACTGCTGCTATAGGATACGATAATTGCTCTATGGAAAACCTCTACTTGATACTAGATAGATCGCAAGCGCGTCGACTAATTCGAAATACACATAACGATAATGCCCTCGACACCGATACTGATACATTGCTTTACCCTTTCTACTTCCCCCCGGCGCGCGCCCTGCCCTCCGGGCGCGATGAGTCTACAGCCCCTGCATCATGCCCCTCCGCAGACCGTGGTTGAAGTACGTCAGCACCCCATCGTGGAGCATCGCGTCTATGCCCGACGCCTCCGCGCCCGCGGACGATGGCAGGCGCTCGATGTCCTCCGGGAGCCCGAACGTCCCCACCAGGAGCCCGAAGTCCTTCACGCCCTGTATCAGTGACGGCACGCGTGCCTGCGCGGGAGTCAACCGTCAGCACCCCATCTACTGCGCACCCCGCAGGCAAGCACGGGGGAAGAGGGAGGGGACGCGGGGACGCACCAGCAGCCCGCCGTCGAGGATTACGCCGAGGAGGTTGTTCATCTTGCTAAACTCGATTGCCGCGTCGAGGCTGCACAGCCGGTAGTCGTGCCCGTCGTCGATGTCGAGCGCGGTCGCGCTCGGCGGTGCGCGGCTGCGCTCCCCGCACTGCGACGCTAGGAACACCGGATCTGCGGGGGGAAAGGGCACGAGAGAAAAGTCAGCGCGTCGGACACGGTGCGGAGATAGGAAGGCGTGCGCGGGAACGCTACGCACAGTTCGGCTGCTTCCAGTTGAGCGCGGCGCAGACATCCGGCGCAAAGGACGTGAACACGACCGGCCGGCGGCCCATCTGCCCGTCAAGCGCCGACGTGTCGTACACGGTGCGCAGGACGGCGTTCACGACGTCGTTGCAGTCCAACTGGTGCCGCAGCGAGTGCCGCCGGCGGACGCGGAGGGGTGCGTACGCGATCTCGACGCAGATGCCGTATGAGGCGGGGACGATCTTTTTCGCCGGCCCTGTGAGTACTGGCATCGGATGACATATTAATAGCGACCAACGCACCTTCAAAAGGTCCTGGAAGGTGATCATCGAGGACGAGATCCATCTCGCCCACGCAGAGGGGGATGCCGACGCAGCATCAGGCACCGCGCCGCCACGCCCCAGTCGGATGGCCAGCGACCGGAATTGCGCGAGGGTGACGTCGGCCACCCCGAGCTCGTATTGATTATCTGGTACCTGCCAGTCCGAGAACACGACAGGGTGGAGATCTCGTGTGACCTGGATCGTTACGTAGATGTAGCTCCCGGTCACCGAGGAGTGCGTCAGCGAGTGCCCCGAGGCCATGGCGAGCGTCGGGTTGGCTGGCGACGTCTGCGCCGACCCGAGTGGTCGCCCGAACTGAGGCGCGCGAGGGGGCAGAATCTTCGAACTACCGCTGGGTACAGGCATGGACAGGGACTTCCAGTATGTCTCTACAGCTCCCCCGATCTCGAGTTTGACCCCGTTGAACGGGGATATGATGTTGACCTCGAATGAGACCTATCGAAGCCCGTAAGCGCAATGACTGGAGTGATACACGGCAGCGTACGCACCTCTCCAATCACATGCAAGCGGGGATCCAAGATGGGCAGCATGAAGGGTTGGCTATTTGGAATACTCTGGAACAAGGACGGGAGAGCGGTAGCGCGGCCAATGGTCTTCGTCCCGAAGTTAGGGTACAGCGAGAACTCTAGCGAAAGTGCGTCGGGATTAGACACCTGGAAAGTGAACACAATCTTCTGGTCGCGGATTGGGAGTGGAATGCTGTACGGCGCGGAAGTAACGACAGGCGTGGCGGTCATGACAAGCTTCAGAAGCGGGGATGCGTGCAGATGTCGATCTTCATATTGGGGGCCAACCAGAGGATGCCGTAGACGAACCGCAGACGACGCATGGGTGCCATAGCTATTCGTGAGATGACCGATGGTGACCTGAATCAGGGCCGTCCGATCGAGGTAATTGTGTCCGTAGACGCGGTAGGGCATCATGGGCGGAGGTAGATAAAGAGAGGGGATGGCGTCAATGTCAGAGTCGGTACCGGTCGATTTTTGCGTGTCGGTGAGATGGGATGAGCGCGACGCAGGTGCATGCGATGCGTGAGCCTTGGCAGCCGCCTCGACCAGCAGAGCGACGCAAGCCCGATGACCGTACCATGCCGCGTAGTACATCGGCGAGTTCCCTGCTTCATCCATGACATCGATGCGGCAACCGACCTCCAGCAGCACCTGCAAGGACGCTTCACGGCCAAACCGCGCAGCGTGGAATAGGGGCGTCCATTCGTTGTACTTTTCTGGGACATCCCACCCCTCCTGACGGGCAAGTATGCGACACACGTGTGCATGACCATCTTGCGCGGCTAGGTGAATCGGGTATTCTCCGTTCGTGTTCGGTAAGCTGGGAGCGCCATGGTCCAAGAGAAGCGTGACTACCGCTAGGTGTCCCGTTCTTGCGGCGAGCGATAGAGGCATCAGGTCTGTGTTGGAGCTTGGTACTTGTACAGAGACGGCGCCGTCTTCAAGAAGAGCCTGGACACACACAACGCAGCCTTTGAGGGTCGCATATATGAGGGGCGTGCAGTTGTCGACGTCGACGTTATTGGGAGGAAGTCCGACCTGAATCAGCCTCTGGCAAACAGTCCCATGGGCGTGCATTGCAGCATAGTGGAGTGCGGAACGCCCGTATGCGTCCGTCTTGTCCTTCTGCACACCACCAACGAGACAGAGGTCTACCAGTCGGAGGAGACCTGCGATGGCTGCCTCGTGCAAACATGTTCGACCGTTGATGTCGTCGACAAATGTGTAGTCGAAGGGAGTCCCCGTAGAGGCCAGGATAAGGTCCGCTAGCTCTGGCGGGGCGTCGATGATCGCTTTCCAAAGGATACGGGTGACGTGACTGCGAGCCTCTCGGGTTTGTGCCAACGTATCAGAGTAGCGAGCAAGATCGCGCACTGTTGGCGCATCCTGGTCGGCGATGGCCCTTCGCAGATTGCTCTCGAGGTCGTAGAACGGCGCCATCTGCACGCTCCGGTCAATGTTGAGTTGATGGGTGAGTATGACGTCCTCGGCAACCGTCAGCTCGTTTCCTAGACCGATCGAGAGGTCCGTGAGGTCGAGTAAGCATGCTGTCACGGTATCCGCCAGTTCGGAAATGAGCTGTATCGTGCATATAGGCATCAGCCATTTGCGTTCCGCACCCGGGACGCTCTAGAACCGACCTGTCTGTTGAACACCGGCTGCACTTCCACCTGACGGGCGAGGTAGAGCTCCTTGGTGGACGACCGGGAGCGCTTGTCCCATTTCTTGAGGATCTTCCGGAAGCCCATGGCGTTGATCTCGACGAATTGCTGGAACCGGAGGTGTGCATAATGAGCTCGGCGACACTCAGGCGCTATCATCTACCTGCAGCTTCCCAATATCTCGCTCCAGCAGGCGGAAGCCCTCCTCGACCGCACTCCATTCGACATGGTTCTTGGTGGCGTCGTCGAGCGCATCCGGGAGGACGCGCATAGCGGCAGCGCGTCGCTTCGAGAGCAGCGTCTCAAGGCGCAGCTTGAGCTCTGCCTCCTTTTCCAGGTAGAACGCGTTGATCTGGAAAAGTCGCGTGAGCACGCGCATGAACGGCTCCGGGGGGAGACCAGACCTTCTCGAGCTCGCGCTCCAGCCTGAAGAAGAAGGCGGCCTTGTGCGCCTGAAAGCCGGGGCCGCGGTCATCGTCCTGACCGAGCGATGTGTATAGCGGCGGCTCATCCGTGGGTGTGGGGATCTAGCAGTGGGTGAGATAGGGTCGGCTAGAGGAGGTATGTATGCGGAGCGCGTACGCTGCTCGGAGAGGTGAAGACGATGGCCTCTGAAGGCGGGCGATTTGCGGTGAGCGAGGATATGATTTTCTTGAGGGCCTTGTAGTCGAGGTAGTAGGCGGACCATCCGGGGACCTGTTCAGCCTGGATTTGCTTGCCGAACTGCATGTGCGGTTCAGCGGGGTCGCTAGGGGAGAGATTGGGGAGAAGAGGACCTTCATGGCGGTAGGAATACAAGAACAAGATCAGGCCGCAAACGCGAGAGAAGCAAGGCTCGCGCGAGGGCCCATTGCCGTGCAGACAGCTGCAGAGGACGAGACGGAGCGCGAGAGCGAGACTGCACGCGACGCTCTCGACCCACGTGCACCTGCATCTCGATTAGTCCGCGCGCCCGGGTCGCGCACGCAAATCAGATCGCACGAACGTGCGTCCATCGCCAAAATCACATTGGGAGCGTCGACTAGCTATGTACGCGCAACAGCCTCCAGCATCAGACGAGGATTTTCCTGAGCTGCCACATACGAGCCGGAACAAGGGTCACCGGGCACCGCCCGTGCCTCGACACATAGTCGTGTGCGCACCGGTAGCAGAACACATACCCAGACGGAAACCCCGTCGCGTTCGCCAACCCCTCCCGGCACAGCGGACATTGTCCGTACCCAACGTCGTCCACCCTAACTCCTTGCGGGTGCGGGGGCAGAAGCCGCGGCGGCGGCACCGCAGGCCCGAGTGGCGACGTCGACAGCGAACGTGCGGGCGACGACGGCGAATACCACCACTCCAGGAACTTGATGAAGAATATCGCGGTCGGCAGAAGCACCTTTAGCGAGTCGAGCAGCAGTCGCGGCGACTTCCTCAGCAACTCCTTCACCACCGCAGCGACCCCTTTGGGTGGTGGTGGCTTCGTGGATCTGCGCACTCCAGCTTCTGCCGCACGCTGATCGCGAGGCGTGTCAGTCAACGCAAGTTCCGCCAAAGCTCTACGTAAGTCTGAGCTTACCAGATCGTCCGCGCTCACTCGGC
The DNA here is from genome assembly GCA_022264855.1 of Lenzites betulinus. NCBI lineage: Eukaryota > Fungi > Basidiomycota > Agaricomycetes > Polyporales > Polyporaceae > Lenzites > Lenzites betulinus. The sequence goes on along the minus strand of JABYQU010000066.1, from coordinate 66,886 downwards.
GCAGGTCGACGCCCACCCATGCCAGCCATGGCCGGTAGTGAGGCGTCCTCTCGAAAAGGTATGCGATGTTGTACAGCAGCAGCCACACCTCGAACGACGTGTTGAGGTACGGGTATGCTGCTTTATACGCTCTCTTCAGACGTCCTTTCCACGACTGCGCGGCATTAGAAGGGGACCATGCTGACGGCACTACTCAACTGACCTCGTCTACCGGGACCTGCCGATTGTCTTCTATGAGGTCGGACTGTACACCGCCGCCGAGCTCCTCAAAATAGTCTTGCGCTTTTGCTCGGAGATATGGCAGGCCCACCTGTACGCGTGTAAATCTCCCATTCAAATCCCCAGGAAGCCAGACGCACCAACAGCAGCAACGAACGCCAGATCTCTCTGTCCCTCAGCTTCTCCTCCGTAAACACCCCGCCAGACGCAGCTCGCGCACGGTCAATCTTGAACAGCGGTGTCCTTCGCCTCTTCAGTCCATAGAAGTTCTCCGCAAAAGACGCCCCTGCAGCCCCCGTCGCTCAGTCGCGTGCGGAGCGATGTCCAGTATGCGTTTGACCGACCTTGCGTGCGCAAGTAATGCCTCTCCACGAACAGCATGAGCAGCGCGTAGAACTCCTCATGCCGGTTCACTATCCGCAACAGATACCGCGGGTACGATTGCGCGAATACCTGCAGCACGCGTCAGCGACTCGTAGCGCGGCGCGAGGACGCGTTCCGCTCACCGAGAGCACGTACTTGAGAGCAGGCTGTAGTAGGTCGCGCAGCTGCTCCTGCGCGACGAGCTCGAAGAGCGTCGGCTTAAGCGGGTCCTCGCCTGCGTCGTTGTAGAGCTCCATGGCATGGAAGGGGAATGGTGTGAGCAAAGATGCACGGTGGAAGCAGTACTGGCGTTACAGTGCGTGGCGCGAGGTCATGATTATAATGCGGGGAACGCGCATTGGGCGTCTATTCAAGCGGTTATCATATGCCAACTTTTGGCTCCCACCACCATGAGGCTCTCATCCATCTCGCGTGCTCAAGCTCACAACGCATACGCGAAAAGGGGATTATATCAGATTCAGATCCGTGTCATCCCAATGGAAGTTTGTAGACGCGAGCCTCCCCTCCTGACGGGCATTTACAACCTCGGTCCAGCGCCATACCATCGTGCTAGACAAACCCTCGTCGTCTACCTGTTCACGAGTGCGTTTCAAAGTCAACGAGCGACAAACAGTTTCGGAACCTGTTTCTCCCTCTCCCTCTCCTTCGTCGTCCCCCGCTCCATCTGTCCGCAATGAACTTTCAGCCTGCGCCCCAAACACCCCGCATACAAGCAGATCTAGAGTACTCACGAACGAGCACCTCTCCCTTCCACTCGAAATATCGCTCCAGCAGCACAGAGAGCGTGTCCCGGCGGTGCTCACTCTCATGCGCCTGTTCTTCGAAGGACAGCGGGCGCAAGATTGGCAGCTTGAGTTCTGCTAGCCCGGAGTCGAACACCACGAGTTTCGAGGGCTTCGCGCTGTGCACGCGTGTTATTATACGAGCTTCAGAAAGCCTAGGAAGGAAGGCGCGGCGTACCACCGAGGTGACCACGAATTTGACAGCGCAAGTGCAGAGGAGACGACGGAGAGGTACGCAGAGACCCTGCTCCCAGCCGTTGTCAGTATCTTCTTTCTCGGGACAACTCATCAACATGGCGTGGGTCCGTACGTAGTATCTGAGGACTGTGATGTGAAGTACGAAGAGACCTCGTGGAGCACCAGGAGGCCCGGCGCGGCATCCAGCGTGGTCTTTTCGTGGTGCACCGCTGTGTCGTATTCGTGCAGCATAGAGAGCAGGAGCCTCAGATGCGCCAAGGTGAGCGGATAGCTACCCGGTTGTGCATGTGAGTGTGGCTGATCGGTAATGCAACAACTATGGGCATGCTGCTCACAAGATTTCGGTGCGGCGCGAAGCCGCACCAACGCTGCCGTCGCCGCTGTGGCGATCTAGCCACGCGTCGTTGAGCTCTACCAGAGCATCTTTGAATGCGGCTCGGCGGGGTGTCAGTAAGATCGCCTTTGTGTCAGGATATTGTGTGGCATGCGACAAGAGCATGTGGATCGGCGCGGAAGCATGGTATGGTCCCTTGATGAGCAAGCTCTGGTACTCCGGCAATTGCGGACATGGGTGGGGGAACAGAGAGGCCATTGGGTCCCCAATGTTCATTCGTGGTCATGGTGGTGCGAAGGGCAGCCTGTGCGCTCATTTCGGGAGAACGATGACTTTTGTGCTCGCACAGCCACAGGACGGGCACTTCTAGGATACACTTTGACAGCTGCGTTAGATATTGACAGTGGTTGTGGATGGGGAACATTGAAGTCATTGTTCAACGATAGTACAGAGATACAGAGGGTAGTAGTACAACGAAGGGATAGCACAGACAGTGGGTCAGAGCAAGACGCGACATATACGATGACGGCACACAGAGAATTCCAAGCGACGATAACGCGAGCAGTAGATGGACAAAGATATGAGCTTACGCAGAGAAGAGCCTCGGAGAGTCCAGGACGGCGATTACGCCCACATGGCACGGAACTTCTCGTCGAACTCGTTCGTCAGCGCGTTCACCACCTCGAACACCTTCCAGTCCCTGTTCGACACCCCCACAGGCCGCGGGTAAGACTCCGCCCCCGCCGGCGCGCCCTCCGTCTCCGGGTCCGCCTCTGCAGGATCGAGCGTTCCGTACCCGCTGTCGATCTCCGACATTTCTTCCGCACCACCGCCCTCGGCAGCGTGACTAGCCGCATTCGCCGCGGTGCTTTGGAGTAGCTGCATAAGCCCCGCGTGGATCGTCTTGAGCGTGAGGGTGAAGTCCTGCAGGAGGTACCACACGTCGCCGGGCCGGATGCCGTTCGCCGTCGTGAGCGCCGCGGTCTGCCCGTGCGTGTAGAAGTCGTAGAGGTACGCGTTCAGCGCAAACTCGTCGTTGTCCTCGCCCGGGATCGCGGTGAACTTACGCATGGAGGGGATGGCGTGCTCGTTGAGGTGCAGCCCGCTCCTCGATGTGCTCGCGAGCTCCGTGATAGAGCCGAAGGTGTCGCCATACCCGGAGGTCGCGACAAACGGCGAACGCACCGAGAATGGTATAGCGGTGCGACGCAGATGTTCGAGGAAGGGTGAGTGTGGCTTGGGCGCAAGTGTCGGGGGACAAAGAGCCTTTCCGCTGAAGGGCAGCCTGTCGTCTTCACCAAGCGTCGCCGCATGCTGGGCGACGTACGCGGCCGCGTATCCTGTGAATATCCGATTGATCTGTGTCTCGTGCTCGAGCAGCACTTTGTGAGCGTCCTTCGACATGGGAGGGAGGACGACTATCGACGGGGATTTCCTCGTTATCGCACTCAGGTGAGTCGCGGATGCGTACGTCTTTGGCAGATACCGACGGCAGAACAGATGGCACAAGAGGATCATCAGCTCCCGCTGGGCAGATATGATGTTACCGCGGTTGCACAAACGGTGAATGACACCATGGCGAAGCAGAGCGATCAGTGCCATATTGCCGGGCTCCGTGTAGTAGAGATGGGCGGCAACACCGCTGAGGTTGATAGGGTTCCCTTCCGCATCGAGGAGGCCAGAGCGGCGTAGATAGTCGATACTGAACCGGATGTGATGCAAGAGCTGATTGCGGCCGATGTCAGAGATGAAACTTATATGCGGCAGACGTAGAATGCTCCTTATGGCGTCTTGCGCGAAGGGTGCATTATTGGAGCCCTGGAGGAGGTTGAAGAGACGGAGGACCATCGTTGACGTCAACGGGAAGTTGCCACCAAGTGAGGGCAATTTCGACAGGACGATCCGCTGGCACCTATCCATGGGAAGACCGTAGAACACGACCTTCCCGAGAAGGTCAAATCCTCGCCGACCGGCTACGATGTTTCCATCGTGAGTGCCACATGCCACACGCACAACGGTTAGGACACTCACCACGACCCGCACATTGACGATACTATAAAAGTATGTTAATCTTCAATAAAAATACTCCTGCCTGTCTGACGGTGCCAGTGTACTTACCATGAGAGCAGTCAAAAATGGCGAGTCGCCGCAGAATATGGACGTCTTCGTTGGAGCGTTGATGCCGAGTGCCAGGGTTCCTGCAAGACAATAAGTACGCACGCTGGGAGCAGTCGAAGGAACCAACCTGTTGCGATGACGACACGAAGATACCCGGAGCGGTACAGGCTAGAAGAGGCCTCAGCGCTCAGCATTCCACAGATTACTATAAAACGTGCCATGCACCTTTCGACCAAGGTTCTATAGTGTTTGTTCATCCCGGAGTGATGCACGCCGACGCCTCTCCGTAATGCTTTCAGAGCCCAACTGGGGGCCGAGTTGAAGCGAGCGATGGACTGTATCTCATCTTCGAGGTCCGCTTTTGAGAACGCTGGGGAGGTGCCCGCAAACGAGAATTGCGGGGAGGGGTCCGCAGGATCGAACGATGCCTCCCAGCTGGTCTCCCGCTCTGTGGAAGGATCAGGAGCGTCGTCGTCCTTCTTGAGCTTTTTGAGACGCTCTGCTTGACGTTCGCGTTCCTTTGCCATGGACATCCAGGTGTTCCATTGCTTGACCTTGCGTCTCCATTCCGGACTCGTCTCGCGCCACTCCTCTTCAGCCGCCTCGAGCTCGACAAGGATATGCTCAGTCATCAACTCGCAGGCCTTGCGATCGAAACAGAACAGCAGAGCAGGCTAGAAAAAGATATTAGTATTTGTCTGACTAACTACCTCGAGAGGTATTGCATCGCTCACAAGATCCCCCGAGACATGTAAATCCGATACGAGCGTGATCAGGTTATTGTAGAACTCGTCATGCGTCGGAACATATTGCTGATCCGCCTTGTCAAGCACCGGGTCCGACACTATCTTGATCACGCTGTTCAGCGCGGAGTCGAAGTCCTGCGAGTCGGTAGTCTCCACCAGCGTTGAGATCTCCTTCGTCAAGGCTGTTTCGTATCGTAGGATATCTTTCTGCTTGAGCATGATACCTTTTGATGACGCGAAGAAGGCTGTCGGATTCAGTACGGCTGTGTCGAACCCAAGCCTGTCGTCGCACGACTTGAACGCGTGGTATAGCGAGAGGCAATCGGACGCCTCCAACGAGAAGTCTGGGGGGAGACCCCGCGCGCCGAACGCGAGCATGGAAATCGGGTGCACGAACCGCATTCGTCCGGTATTGCGGTGATCGGTGACGTTGTTGAAAGGGACACGCTTTTCCTTAGCCTGCAGAAGGTATGTAAACTTGCGTAGATGCGAATATCGGTGAGGATGGTGGATGAAGGTGTGTTTGAAGCCGCGGGCTTCTTGAACGGATGCCAGCCACGCGTTAAACTTCTCTGGTTCTCCGATAGTGGCGGATAGCCCGCTGCATGACCATTGTCAGCTTTGTGCCATATCGCGATGAACGACGAGCCTCACATAAGGGGGCACGGTGCGAGCAAGATGATCTGTTCCCATACTGCACCCCCGTCTTGCTGCCCGATTGTGTGGATCTCGTCAAGTATGATTCTACGCTGCGATTGAGTGTCTTGACAAGAACCGTTTATGAGCACTTACCGCTTGATGCGAGGCGCCCACGTCTTTGCTAAAGGGGGGGAGAGAAGCATGATCGCGAGCATCTCTGGTACGGTAACGAGGATCTGGCAGTTCTGAGGGTTATGCACGCGGTAGTCCCGCGTATGGATAGCCCAGCAGGCCTCTATGGGCGATTATACAAGGATGAGCAGCAGTTATGGCATAGACACGAGCAAGGCTTACTGCTCTTCAGATCCTTCCTGAATCGCGCATACACCTCTGCAGCAATTTGACTGACAAGCGCCTTCGTGGGGGCGACGTAGACGAGGATGTCGTCGTCGGAAGATCTTAACAACTTCTCCATGGCGTAATAGGAGATGAACGTTTTTCCAGCACTTGTAGGAGCTGGTGTTGTGCACATAAATGAGAACTCCGCCGACACCAAGAAGAGCGTAAGCGACCTACCGGCAACGAGAACGGACTCATTGCGGTCCAAGCAGTCCAACACCTTCCTCTGCCACGCGTCCGGCTTGAACGACACCCGCGGGTCGCTCTGGCTGTCCATGCTCCGGTCCATGTACTCGCCGAATAAGCGCAGCTGCCACACGATCGGGTCTTCAGCGATCTTCATCCACTTGTATAGAGCACGGCCACTCTTCGACTTGACGAGTTTGACAAAATCGAAGGTGAGGGCGCGATCCTCCTTCGAGATTGTTGCTGCGTCTGCCCATGGATCGATGTACTCCTCGAAGCCGAGAGCGGCGAGGCACGTAGCAAGCTTCTGCACGGCCTTCAAGAAGAGATCCTGCAACTCGAACACCTCCTTGACCATGCGCATGATCGTGACGCTGTAGCGATCGTGCGCTGCGGCGCTTTCGCGATCGCGATCTTCAAGCCAGCGCGAGAACTCCAAGTGGATGCGGAACAGACGCACTTCGACGGCGAGCCAACCCTCTCTGGTTCGTTTGTTTCGCATGAGGTGATCAATGACGACGGCCTTCGCCTGCGTAGTTTTCTCTTTGAGGACGTTGAGCTGTTCCTTCCACCACTGAGTGTTCGAGTCATCCTCCTTCGTCTGCTTCTGCGCCTGGTGCGCAAGACGAATCTTATCCGCGGAGGATAGGACATCCTTCTTTCCCCTCTGAGCTGTCATCGCGCTCTTGATCGCCTTCGAAGCAACCACACTCTATAACGATGGCCGTTCAAGGATCGCGTCGTGTCAGACGCATAGGTCACGCACCTCAGAAGTAGCCCCGGCAGCGTTAGACTTCCTCCCTGCCCCGACGCTGGGTATGACAAGCTGCTGCAAATGTGAGCCGAACGCGCCGGTGAGAGTCTGCGCTTGCCACTGCAGCTTGGACATAAACCGTTGCTCGCTTCGCAGCTGCCGCTTGCGCTGCCACTCGGTCAACTGGACAACACTGTCGTTACCGCCCAAATGTGCTGGGAGGATAGCACGTTTGTGGTTGTGCCAATGTTGTGAGTCGCTGAACGGCGTGTTGAATTCGAGGTGGGAGATAGCTTCGTCGTCGTCGCTGATTTCCTCGGCGTCGAGACGGGACGAGGCGAGTTCCAAGTCGAATATGGGATGTGTAAAGGGCAGTAGACTCAGAGCTAGGTCTTCGGGCGCGACTTGTACTCGTACAGTTGACACTGGAGGGGGAAAACGATGACGAAACACAACATAGTTGGGCCGTGGAAGGTCATTTTGCCTCCACAACTCCTCTACAGAGGCCGCGATCTGTGTGTCGATCAGAGAGGGAAGAGAAGAATCCGATGCTCTGAGGACGTGGTCAAGAAGCGCAGCGAAAGTACGACCGTCGACAGTGGCAGCAGAAGCGCCACGCTCGAGGAACCGGAAGACGCTCGGCAAGAAAGCACTGACGAGATGGCTAGAGAGTGTGGACGGAAGGCGGACGGCGGATTGTGCCCGCACCTTCAGGTCGAGATGGGGTACACAGAGCAAATGGGCTACGAAGAGTTGAAGAACCTCTGGGATAAAGTGATGATTTGACCTCTTGCATTGTTGGAGCAGACGGACAGCGAGCTCCTGTGCAGGCAGAGGCTCTATAGTTTCCAAAGGTCCCGCGTGCGTGCCCTCGCGGACGCTCCTTTCTTGAACCTCGAGAGATTGCAATGCTTCCTGCACCGCTCGCCAGAGTTTGGCCGGGAAGCGGGCGTTGGCGTTGCCGTCTATCCGCTGTTCATAGACGAACGATGAAATCTTTGGACGCGAGAAGTAAGTACTTGAGTAGGGAGAGTGTAGATAATGGTGCTACCTTGGAGTCCCGATACTCAGCACCTTTCAATAGCGTGACAGATACCCCTTGCGTTAGAACCGTATATATGAAGACGCGTTGCAGAAGCACGCGTTCCGCATAGGCATTGGAAGTGCGTCCTTCCATGGCACCCCCATCATTGGTCAAGACGAACATCGGCTATGGCGTCAAGTATTAGGTCGCAAAAGAAAGATTTGTGGAAGCACTAAAGATCGTTCAGCGTACCTTCCGACGTTTTTGATAAGACAGCCATTCAGGATCTGCCGTGTTGTGAAACGTATGTACTGCGACGTCCAACGACTGAAGATGGCCAAAGAGTATGCTGCGTGCCAAGGCACGAGACGCGGTGACGTACGACTCGTCCCCACAGCGTAGCGTAAGGAAACGCGTGTCTGTAGCCTTCTGTTAGAGCATAGCAACGCATATACAGGTTTGACAAGTCACCATGCCAGAACACAATGTCAAATGAGTTCGAGCGAGTGTAAATATTGTGTAACGCGCGCTCCAAAGAGTAAATTGCGTGCACAATCTGGAAGCTGATATCTGGGATATTATCCATGAGTATATCAGCTGGTAGCGTGACGGCGTTCAAGCAATATAAGTACCATTTGTACGGCCCAACGCCAACAGCGGGTCGTCTAACACCAGCTGTAGAAGGGCTTCACCTATTCCGTGTAATCAACATCACGCTGGCACTCAAGGGAAACAGGTGGACATACCATCCACAATGAACGGCTCGCTGCCCGCATAATCCCCGATAAGGTCCATCCACCGGCCTCGCCTGTTAACGAGGGTGTACCATTGCGCGTCTATCAACCTGACTGCGTCAAGAGCAGATGGTTTTGCGGAGGAAGATTCTGGTTGTGAGGAGAAGTGCTCAATGCCATCATCAAACCCGTCAAGATCCATCGCACTGTGACTCTGAGATGGAGGTGGGGGAGTGGTGGGTTAGATATTCTCGCAAGGGGGTTATGAGTGAACTTTATTCTGAAGCTGCGGTAAGCCCAGATTAGCACCACAGCACCTCCGTCCCTCGAGCCTGGTCGAAGCAGAAGGCGGCTGAGCATGGCGAGAGACGGCAGCTGCGGTAACTTGTGTGAATTCATAGTAGGTGGATCTGGACCGAAGGATGCATCCATGATGAAGCGCCCATCTCAACTATATGGGCGTCTCTCTTGTCTGACTTTCTCTGAGACGCCGATCGTGCAGTCGCTGGCCGACAAGTCCCTCTACCTCCACACTCCTACCGCCATGCACCCCTTCGCGTCCTATGTCCTACGCAGCTACTACAAGACGACCGGGTGGAACGAGGACAATCTCTATGCAAACCTCACGCGCTCGTCCAATGGTAAGCAAACCCGCTCCCGCCCCGCAGGACATCGCCCAGACGGCTAGAACAGCGCTTCTCGACTTTAGTGTGCCCCGGGGGCTGCATTTCTCGATATCAAAGTCCCCCAACTCGCTTTTCAAGACGACGTACTCGATGAACGCGCTGCCGTCCTTGAACGGCTCCGTAGGGTACATCTTCACAAGCTGCAACCTGGACGTTAAGGGCTCCGGCGACGTCCGCTTCAAGGACATGGTCGACCGTTTCAAGGTCTTTGACCAGCCACGGAAGCCCGAGGGCAAGGAAGAGGAATGGCTCGCAGGCGAACGGAGTGATACCCGAGGTATGTGCAGCTGAACGCGCATCTTGGACATTGATTCACTTCGGTACCAGATTATTTGCTGTATGGGCGCATATACGTCCCGACGGGCAGACTCGACGCTCTCTACTCGACGCGTATAACACCTACCTTGCAGGGGATGGTCGCCGCCATTTCGGACCCTCGCGCGCCAATATCCTACGAGAAGCTCAAGGGACATGGTCCTGCGAGCAACATCATGTTCAGCTTACAGCAGGACACGGGCAAATGGTGCACGGAGTACACATGGAGTGCAGAAGACGGCATGTGGGGGGTCCGTTCGCTGTATAACTTCGGCAAGGTCGGACCCTCGACGGAGTCTATGCAGAACGAGGGCGAGAAAGCAAGGAGGTCGGGCCTCAAGCGAGTGGACGAAGAAGAGGCTATGGAAGGCGGGCTGAAGGGCCGCATATCCATAGGTGGAGAGTTCTACTTCAGTGCAAAGGAGAAGAGCGCGGGAGGTAAGCTACTTCCTCGTTGACCCAGCGCGTAGATTGTGAATAATTGCGTTACAGTATCGACCGGTATACGCTTCACAACCGTGCCCGACGCAACACCACCGTCCTTCCAGGTCCCCTCGTCTTCGTCTTCGTCCCCAGCCTCTCCAGCACCACGCGGGCCTCCTTCGCAGCCGCCAACCACCATCACCGCGCTCTTCAACCCCATGCTCGGCCACATCTCCGGCGCATACGCCGCGCGCGTGTCACGCGACCTCTCGCTAGCCTCCCGCTTTGACTTCAATGTCTACAGCTACGAGAGTGAGTGGTCGGTCGGTGCGGAGTGGTGGCAGCGTCGCGGGAAAGTGCGGCCGCTTCCATCACCTACAGATGATGAGGCGCATCCGTCATTATCGGAGCTCGCGGACGAGGTTCAGGGGGTCGTGAAGGCCAAGGTGTCGACCGCAACTGTATGCCATTCCATACTCATCATTGAAGTGAATGTCGCTGACACTAGACCGCGCAGGACATCGCATTACTGTGGGAAGGCCGGTTGCGTAACGTTCTGGTCAGCTTGGGCGTGGTCTCCAACCTCTCCAGCCGTTCGAAGCCCATAAAATCCATAGGGCTCGAGCTATCCTATTTCAGTTCCGGTTAATTACACATATTACACCCACCATTCGATTTCTCGAGCTGCCTTAGAACGACGGGCATGCACACGAGACCATTTGGGAGATGCATCCAGACGTCATATATCATGAAGCCACTACTAGCACACTAACACCTGAAAGATCCAGCACGGATATTAAGGTCCGCTAGAACGCACGCGATATCGTATACAAGCATGAGAAGGCACTGGCACGGAGGGCGGAACATTGGGCACGTAGGGCCGAGAAAAGGGGAACTAGTGACTGAGCTGGGTATCGAGCCAGGCAAACGAAGCATCGGACAGCACGAGACCAGGAAAATATGCAACGGAGAACATACACGACGGCAACCCCGACTCTAGCAGATGGACGACTTGGAGTGCGTATCACTCTTGCGTAGCTGCTGCCGCTGGAGCAGCGGCAGCGGCAGCCTCGCGTTTCTGTGGCGGCGGGCCTCCCAAGGAGCGCACCAGCTGCGAGATCGCCGCCCCCGTGATGACCGGGCGGCTGGCGTGTACTGCTCGCGCGCGCGCAGTGGACGTCCCGGGACCTGTCGGAGGGGACGAGTGGGTGCGCGCGTGGTTGATGCGATCTCTGTGGGACCTGCGCTCGAGGGCATCGGGGAACGAGCCGTGCGAGGCGCTGTATGGCATCCTGAGGCCGTTGGGACGGCCGATGGTATGCGCGCGGCCGTGCGTGGGTTGGAAGGATGGCGTCGAGGTGCTGGTATGGGTTGTGATGTGGCTGGGGGCTGACATGGTCGAAAGGTGCGGCGCGTGGATTGAGGCGGTGAGTCCTTGTCGTTCGGGCGAGGAGTCCTTGGACGACGAGTCTTCCTTTGTCGCCTCCTTGGCTTGAACCGCAGGCACAGACTCGACTACGCCGCTCTTCGGGAGAACCTCTGCTGGGGCTACCTCCTCCGTCTGCACAACGGGCACGAGAGGCTTGTGTGGTGGCGGAGGCCGCTTAACCGGAGCGTCTGTGATAGCAGCAGGCTTGGCCGGGAGAGAGGGATGCAGAGGTGCCTTCGACTTCTGTTGTGGAGACCTTGGAGCACCCTTCGGTTTCGGCTTCGACTGGCCGCCGTTAACGGACAAACCGTTGGAAGCAACCTTCACGTCCTCCCTCTTCGAGGGCGGCGCCTCAGCCTGATCCCCATTTACACGGCTCCCTTTCTCATCCATGGGACTCGCTTTACCCTGTGAAGGTGTAGGCGCACCACGAGGCGTGTTGTCACCATCCGTCCCAGGAAGAGACGCGGCCGCCGGCTCGTGGCTGGAAGGTGCCGGCTGGATTTCCGACGGGACAGCAGTGCCAGTCAGCGGAGATCCAAAATCGAGATTTGGGAGCGGTTTCAGCGCATCCGCCAGAATGGGGGAAATCAAGTCGGGCTGATTGAGCGTAGCGGCGACACTCGTGACGGGCAGACTCTTGACGCCCCAGTCGTCCAGGTCCGGGAGGCTGTCATCGTCGTCTCCCGCCCAGTCGATGTGGCTTCCGGGAGTGTGCGGACGATCCATGGCCACCGCCCGCACCCGCTCAACGAACGCGTCGATATCATGCTTGATGTCGAAGGACGGCGTTTCCGGAGGCGGAGGCGGGGCGAGGTGTGGCGGGAGGTCCTTGGAGATCACAGGGGATTTATCCGCGCGAAGGAGACTTGAGCTAGACTCGGTAGAAGGCGACTTCCTTGATGAAACGGATGATGTGCTCCCTTTGGTCTGAGAGCGTTTGCGACGGGACCGGTTGGGTGTCGTCACTGACGGAGGGCCACTGTTAGAGGTGGCGGGAGGAGGGTTCACAACAATTGGGGGTAGTTTGCGGGGAGGCTTGCTCTCGGATGGTTTCCTAGCGGGTGGTTTGGGATCTTTGGAACGGCCCGATGGCTTCGCAGGCAGGGAGGAAGTGGTGTCGCTTGTTGAGGGAACAGAAGAAGTCTGGTTCAATGTGGAGGGTGCCTTCTTGATTTGCTCCTTGGGCTGATCTCCGTTCACTTTGAAGGCTTGCTCGTCTGGACGTGGTGAGTTGGGCCCGCCAGCTCGACCACCTCCACGGCCTCCGCCACCCCGTCCGCCTCTTCCGCCGCCGCCTCGTCCTGGTCGCCCTCGGGACATCCCACGGAATGCAGAGCCAGGTTCTCCGCCTCGACCCCAATTGCCTCGGCTGGGGGGCTGACCCGCCCACATTGAGGCGCCGACCCCTCCAGACGGGGTAGAAGGTGAGGCAGCAGAAGCCATGGAACAAGACAGCTAGTTTGTGGCGTTCCCGGTGATCTGCAGAGACGTCAAATACCCTCTCAGCGATGACAGGCTTGAGGGATGGAGAAAGACCCACGAAGGCGGGGGAAGTAGGGGCAGAATACAGAATACAGAGAAGAGACGTGGAGGGTAGATTCGTGAGATTCGTAGATGAAAGTAATAGATATAGCAGCGTGGATGGGGGCGAGGACGTGGAGGAGAGGGCGGCTGGAACGTGTTGGGTTGAGCTGCAGGACCCTGACGAGCTGTTCCTGCATGGGCAGCTCTCATTCCACATCGGGAACCTCCCACGTGGCTTTTCGTCCGCGCGATCTGCGTGCCCAACGCGTCTTCACGCTCTCTCCCATCGTCGTCCTCGTCGCCCCTCGCCACCATGTCCAAAGCATCCCAGCCAGAGCTCAAAAAGGTGCGCTACTCCTATTTACACTGAAATTTCACGTTGCTGATCTCGTGTTTCGACCGTCTTGCACAGTTCATGGACAAGAAGCTCTTCGTCCATCTCCAGGGCGGCCGCAAAGTCAGCGGGACGCTGCGCGGATACGACCTGTTCTTGAACCTTGTCATTGACGACGCCCTCGAGGAGACCAACCCCGCACAAAAGCACCCCATCGGGACTGTTGTAAGTACTCGGCTGCGCGCACCCGCGCCATGTTCGCTTATTCTGACACTGTTGTCTCTCCTTGTGCAGGTTATCCGTGGCAACAGCGTAACTTCGATGGAGACCCTAGAGTCTATCCGGTGATGCGGCCTGCGGTATGTCGGGCTCTGGTCGTGTTCTGTATCATAATTGTATTGTTAGGCTCTTCTGCTGCTGCCTGCCGCCCACGGAATACCAACTCTTGCCTGGTCAACATTCTCCATCTGCGTGCGCTAGACCTACCTCGAAGAGTCACATCCGCGCATCCGGAGAGCTGCAGTATCGAAAAAATCATGGATCGGATTGAGACTATGCGTACTCGTATATATGTTGCCGCTCATACAGATATTTGGTCTACACTTTTGAGTAAGTCAAGTAACAAATACAAATAGAAGCAGGTACTAGCTAGTACTACGTTACAAAGTAGTGCATTGGGGTTAGGGTTAGGACGAAACTCCAGCAACAAAAAGGCCCGCCCAGCCCGAGGGCCGAAGCGGGACAGGGAAATATTGAGACGGTGCATGAGCCGAAGCCCATACAAACCGTAAGGTCCCCCTGAGGACATGGTCGCCGTGCTATGAGAGGCCCCCGCGGCCCACGAACCCATGTACATGAAGGGGCTCGTGCCATCAAGGTAAGTATGAGTTGCAACAATGCTCGGAGACCGCTTATATACTCGTCGACGGCGCACGGACCACGACTCATCTGTTTGCAAATGTTTGAGATAATCAGTGACTCTGATTGGCGTCCATTGGTACCAGATTCGTACTGGCAGGACTGGTACACATGTATCCGGATTCAAAACAAAATCGACATCGCGCAATAGATCATAAAAATACATGAGAGAAGTAGTAAGGCTACACACGAACTTCGCGAAACATCACAGGCTCAGATCTAAGTAACATACATCAGCGTCGCTTCTATTGATATCACAGAGGGACCTCCTGGATAGACGGTGTCTGATGCAAACCACAAACGGCTCCGGTTTCGACGTCAGAGGTTGTGCCTTGGGTGTCGAGGTGGAGGAGCCCAGGACCACATGATTCATCTTCCAGTTCGAATAGATCATTTTCTTCCAACACGGACCCGCCGTGACGAAGAGGTGCACCCAGAGGAGCGATAAAGCTCATGGCATAGCGTGTCGGGTTTCCCGTAACGCCGCCATCCGGATGCTGAACGAATGATGGGTTGGTGATGTTGTCCGTGCTGTGGTTCGAGTCGACTGCGCGAAGGTTAAGCAGGAACCGTGACACGAGGACTGTAGTGAGTCTGTCCAAAACTTCTCGTTAAAAATCAAGCGACGCCGCAAAGGCGATTGACTCACGGTTCCTCGAGCGCAATAATCCACGTAAATCGCTGAGCAAGACGTGAATATCATGTTGAGGGGGGCCATCAATGAAAGATCAGGCTCACTACTGAGACTGTCAACGCGATGTGGAGTGTGTTCATCGCCAGCAATACACTGAGAAATTGTAAACATTAAGCATTATCAACGCCGGCTCGATTTTCTTACAGAAAGTATGTGGTGCCTAATCATGTTGTGTGGCTTGTTAGACGACTGTGGAGAGCATGTCCTGAAGTAATGGCTCACCGTCGCGTAGAATAAGAGTACTGAGTGAGACCTTTATGTTGGCTTCTGCAGCGGCTTTTCTTGTCCCGTACGTCCGCCACCATGTGATGACCAGCACCAAGACGTCAGTCACGATAACACACGAGCGACTAGCGATCAGCACTGAGTTCGTTATTAGCACCGTTAAGTCCGGGCTCTAGAAACAATCTCCCACTCACAGCTGGGAATAAATAAGTTAAGCAAGCGGAACGAAGTACGGTAAAGTTGAACGAGCAAACGTACGCGTTATAAAGATCCGGCGACATGACAGGCGTCCACAGACAACCGATTGGATACGGGAAATTTTCAGAAATCGTCTTCGCGTAGAGATACTGCTCGACCGCATTAGCTGAAGCTTTTACGACGTGGCGTATTTAGTCCAGATGCTCACAATATTCGCTCCGAGGACAACTAGACCCGGGACAGTCACGGAGAGTGCAGCTCGCCAGTCGCGGCCCGAGAGTGCATAAACACGTAATACCGAGAACGCTACAGAGTGATTTAGTAAACGAAATATGCTTGGAGCAAGAGCAATAACGTACACAGCCAGATAGCATAAGAAAGCTCTTCGACGACCATGCTCAGGATATTGGTGGTGAAGCAGCTATAGTTAATATATCGCATGAGTGATCAAGCAGGGGATCTTCGAACTAATAGGGGATACTACCGCTGCACAATTACAAGGCATTTGAGGGGGTCAAACTGGGGAATATCATACTAGCGAACGTACCTGGTCTGACATAGGGTCTATGCCGGCGGCGTAAGCAATTGATTTGAACAGCGCTAGATACCGATTTGCCAAGAAAATGGCTGTCGCCGCAGTGAATTTCCTCCTCCAGACCAGGGTAACTTCTTGACTGAAAGTGGCAAGGTGTTCGTACACAATCAAACCTGTCGAGAGAAATTCAGCGAGAGCGCAGCAGAAAACAACCAAACATCGACATGATATATGTACCCAAAGAAACGAAGATAAAACATGTTGTGAGGTAGCTGCGAACGGCAAATAAATTAGCAAGGTTGACAGCAGCAGAGAGAGGTCCTTGGGGCCGTACATGTTGAGGAAGAGGTCGTTGGCGTCCATGGTCTGTAGTTAGGATACGGTCCAAATCGTTTGCGATTCGACAGAACTATTTGTACCATAGCCAGAGTTCACAGGCCCGACCGCAGGTGATAGTACCTCAGGCCATCCACAACACTTCTCCAGCCACTGACGGGGGACCGACACCGGCACGTTTCCAGTCTGTGATTGACCGCAACTTGCACCGGACGTCAAGCGAGGCGTCTGTCCTACCTAAGTGCACTCGGGGCTGAAGCCCGCCCTACGGGCATGCAAGGTTGGACAGGATCGGCATAACGAGGTTCCTGTGCAAGTCGCGGAGAAGACTGCGAACAGCGTGAAAGACTCCCACAGATCGACAGAGCGGTGCGATAATCAAGGAAGCCAGTCAAGTGTGGTCCGTCGCGAGATGATGCACATGGCAGGCGGCCAGTGACCACCATAAAATGGTCGCGTTCATGAGAGAAACATTGAGATCTGCTTGAGGGCTGTACGCCGAGGCCGTGGGCGCAAGGACATGCCACAATCTACATGCGTGAGTTATGGGAGCTGCGATCTCTGGTTGTCTGGCAGTTGAGTTCTTCGCTAACATACCCTCACGATCACGATCAGAGTTAGCTAGTACTGCATACAACATGACGTGTTCATGGCCCCGTACACGGTATATATCACACCGCTAAGCGACATACAAGAATGAGCAGGTCCAATCAACTTGAGCTGCTATTGTAAGAATTCTCACCTGTTCAGTTGAGATCGCGGTACAGGCGAAAGTGTACTGCAGGGATTTGACCACTGACGACTCGTAGACAAATCGTACTGTCCTCAGATATCAGAAAGGAGGCATGTTCATGTCTATTTTTTACTTTCATATCACCATCAGGGGACTTGCGACAAAACCTATGTGGTCGGGACGATGGAGGTGGAAAGGAAGTGAGCTAGGCGCCTGTGTCAAGCGGCGGTCTCACGAATACTACTACTTCAAAGGTGTCAAAACCTCCCTCCTTCCAGTGAGTGGGGTACACACATATGTTATACCGCAGTGAGAACAGATCATGATAGACATCTAATAACACATACACACTAATTTACACCTACACACATGGGAAAAATAGTCGAGAAAGATACCACCCTCTACCAACATTCATACATCAGATACCTCAGTCCCATGTGGGGACGGAACGAATCCTCCATAATCCTGTTGCTCGCTTGCGAGTTTTATTGGGTCGTCGCGAGCGTCGAACCCGCGCTCCACATCGTCCTGACTCGAGGAAGAGTTCCGCGAGGTCTCCCCGGAGCCAACATCGGACGTCGACTCTACGTCGTGAAGGATGGACGAGTGATCGAGCGGTGCACCGAGAGGAGCGATGAAGCTGGACGCAAATCGTAAAGTGTTGACGTCGCCGCCATTCGGTCCCCCGACGAACGACGGGCGGCTCATGGCGTCGAGGTCGTCGACCGCACGGGAGGCGTCCGCCTCTCGCAAGTTGAGTAGGAAGCGGGAGACCAAGATGGTCGTAAGCCTAACGTGTCCTTGTCAGCGGCCTTGAATAATGCAGATCGGTTGTGCAGACTTACGGCTCCTCCATCGTCAACGTCAAGGTGAAACGCTGTCCATGTCTAAGCGATGGTTCGACGAAGGAGGTACACGCGTAAGGACTTACTCCTGTGAGGCTGAATGCGATGTGGAAGACGTTCGCGATCAAGAGAACCCTGATGCCAGGTAAGGATCACCATCGCGATGTTTATGGATGAATACTTACATGAAGTAGATGGTGCCTATCGCGCGAAGTCAGCTACGACCCTGCCATATTATACGAGACAAAGGACAAACCGTCTCGAAGTAGAAGGGATGCCAGAGAGACCTTGACGTTGGCCTGCGCTACCAGCTTCCTGATGCCCCAGGTTCGCCACCACGTTATTGAAATGACAAGGGCATCAGAAAGAATCGCGCAAGACCGCGTCGCAATGAGAACTGTGAGCAGGCGTGAGCTATGCCAAGTTCCCTAGGTATGATGCAGATTCGGAGTATGCTTACGTCTATTGAGACCGACGTCAGCTTATACAAGTAACCGAGGTGATGTAAGCACGAGAGGATCGTACCTGTTGTAGATGTCCGCGGGCAGCGTCAAGAAGATTATACACCCGAGTGGGAGGGGATAGTTTTGCATGTAAACCCCGGCGTACAGGGCCTGAGAGGCGTTCAGTACGAGTAGGGGTAGTGATTGAGGTTTAGCGGCGATGAGACGTACTATATTGGAGATGAACAGAAGTGAGCCAGGCAGTACGACGGCCAGTGCGGCCTTCCAATTCTGCCCGGTGATGGCGTACACACGCAGTGCCGAGAAGGCTTCAGGCCGGGTGAGTCTAAGTTCTATCCAGCAATGAAAGAAAACACCTACCGGCCCATACTATGTAGGGTAGTATTTGTGCTACCATGCTGTAGATGCTTACGATAGTGCAGCTAGGGACGACCTCCAATTAGCACATGTGTAACACGTTATACTACTAAGAGTGCCAATACCCCTGAAAAGCGACCGTTGGTGAACATGTTATCAAATGGGGGTTGTGTTCATTGTTCGCACCTTGTCTGATAACGGCAACTGGTTGACGATGTAGATTGGATACTTCAATAAGGACAAGTAGCGGTTCAGTATAAAGAGCGCAGTAGCGCCAGTGAACCGTTTGCCCCAGACGAAGGTGACTTCGCGGTCGAGAGTGATGGCATAGTCGTAGAATATAAGTGCTGTTTGAGGTCAGATTAGGCTTTTTGTTGACGAGGGGCATGGTGCGTACCGAACGTCGCCATGTCACAGCACGTTTCGCGAAAGCTGCCGTGTATAGGATGTCATGAGCTCGCACAAGTACGCAAGCATAGGCACATACACGTCAAGATATTCCGATACATCCATTTCTTCAACAGCGGAGAGCAGTACCTCGTATGGTTGGCGTGTCCGTTAATCATCGCATTTATATGAAGCTCTGTCGGCTGTGATTCCACGACATCGACGAAGTCTGCCGCGATACACCCAGCAAGGAGCCACAATATGCTGCTAGGGCATGCACTAGGCTTCATGGCATTCACGAGCTCCGTGGACAGGGCGGTGCTAGAGGTACGGAATCAGCTCAAACGCGATGGGAGATTTACGTGGTGTGCGGGTCAGCGCCCCTCCGTCGCATGGTATCCATCCGGGGCCCTCACTTGCGCATAGAGACGGAACCACCCATGCATGGCCCTTGACGCCACAGAAAGCTTCCTAGCTGCGTCGAAGGTTGGGGAAGCGGATCAGCAATTGCGAACCCTTGCGAACCGCGGTCAATTGTGGGCGTCGCGGTATGTAATCCCGAGATGGGATCAGGCATCGATGTGCAGTGCCACAGAGTGCTACTCATGCGTCGAAGCGACGGTGCGGTGCATCGTAGATGTCTTTGAAATTGCGAGCAAGGGGTCTTGAACAGTCTTCAACCTGGTCAGGTATGAACGACTAAAAAATCATGATTCGCAGCCTGTCATAGGATCGTCCGAGTTGAATGTATGAATGGCGACCTGCGCCCGTGAACGTCGCCGTGTATGTGTCGAATGCGCATGCGAGCTCTGAATAAAAATAACGGATTTCATATGCTTAGTTGAGAGGAGGCCCGACGAGGATATTTTGGTAATCGCATAGCGACACGACCTGACCGGGTAGGGTCAGCTAGATTTGTGGGTACCGCCGAAAGATCTCAGTTTGTGCCTACTCACCGGCACGAAGCCATAGCTAATACGAATGGATTAACACCAGGTCGATTCTGTGCGTGATAGCTGTCGGTCACTGCCAGTTGCTGTCGGTCACTGCCAGTTGCTGTCGGTCACTGCCAGTTGCTGTCGGTCACTGCCAGTTGCTGTCGGTCACTGCCAGTTGCTGTCGGTCACTGCCAGTTGCTGTCGGTCACTGCCAGTTGCTGTCGGTCACTGCCAGTTGCTGTCGGTCACTGCCAGTTGCTGTCGGTCACTGCCAGTTGCTGTCGGTCGCTCCTCCGAGCCGTGGCCTGGAAAATAATACTGCGCATGCGATCCGAGCTCGCCGTCTGCAGAGCGGGCGTTCTTCCACTTCTTACACACTATCACACGCACTCACCATGCCATGGCGGGACGAGATCGCAAGTTCGACAGTATGGTGAAGAGAGATGTATTGCGAGCCGAGACACGAGCGCAGGTAGTCGAAAGATGTAGGTCACAAACTATGGCAAGCAGCGTTAGAACGCACGCCATCCGCCTCAAACAAGGACGTCACAATCTTCCACAGCAGATGGGCCTCGTCCGCGATGGGGTCGCTTGGAGAGGCGTAGGACATGTCCTTGTGGTCGCATTTGGTGCAAAACAACGTCGCGCGCCTGTTTTTATACTCGCCCGCGCGCTCCCCACGTGGCGTTGCAATCGAGATCGGCTGAATCGTGTATGTCGGCGTCTGTCTCTGGGAGTGCTCGCCCTGCCCACAGAACACATTCTTCCTGGTGCACCTCTTTCAGCTTGTTTCTTTCCCCTCGGACCTCATTTAAGTATGCCTGCTATTGCACGAACGTCAGAGTTCCGCGAGATTGTGCGGGAGAAGGAGAGAGGCGTACCAGAAGCCAAACGGCGTAAGCTTTCCAGACCTTCGAAGCGCGCTACCCCGGAGAGCGAGAGGATGGAGGCCTTGAACAAGGAGTATGTGAAGGAGGCATACGTCGTCGTAAGTAGACACACGACTGCCATACTGCCTGCCAGGGGTTCACATATTGGCATTTGGTCGTAGCTCAACCACATTGGCACCCTCGCGCGCATGCTGGTCGCCGTGCGTAAAGCGTACCTTAACGTCGACGCTCGGAGTCCACCAATGTTGCGCCCGACGAGTCGTACCATAGACATAACCGGCGAAAACCAATCATGGAGCGACGTACGCAACCTCTCGAACGAGGAGCGGGACCAAATAGACCTGCAGGCCCGGGTCATTCTCTCGCGATGTAAAGACCGCGTTGCGCAGCTCGAAGAGTTGGAGAAAAGTATGTACTATCCCTCATATTTGTATGCATCACGCTGACCTTGCCGTCTCCACCCCATTAGAGCGTACAGAGCTCGCAGCCAGCCAACAGAACCCTCTTACCCGCCTCCTCCCATCACGCCTCAGACAAGATGAGTCTACGGCCACCTCCGACTTCGTCGCAGCACACCATTCTGGCATTACATGGTACCTAAGCCGACGCCTAACCGAAGCCAGCCAGTTCCTACGAGACATGCAGGAGGAACGAATGAAGCGCCAACTCGAGCGGTCGCGGACCCTCGGCTCTGGAGCAGCGCGGGAGGCCATGTTCCTCGGGACGACCGACGCCCTCCCTTCACCGGCGGAGTCGACCGCGAGTGGAAGCTGGCTGGGCGGCGCGTCCAACCTCGCCTCCAGCTTCGCGGCAAGCATCGGCGGCCCGTCCTCGACAGCATCCCCCTTCGACCCGTCGCAGTCCACCTCGACACTGAAGGGGTCCGCGTCCGTGCGGGACGACTGGGCGTCCGAGACGGACGAGGAGGAGCTCGAGCTTTCCGCATCACAGATCCAGCAGTTTGAGGAGGAGAACGCGAACATCCTGCAGTCGGTGCAGGACACGCTCGCATCGGTGCAGCAGGCGGAGGCGCGCATTGTGGAAATCAGCGCGCTGCAGATGGAGCTCGTCGCGCACCTCACGAAGCAGACGGAGCAGACGGAGCAGCTGTACGAGGACGCGATCGCGACTGCAGCGACGGTCGAGAAGGGCAACGAGCAGCTCAAGGAGGCGCGCCGCAGGGCGAAGGATGGGCGGAAGTGGATCTTGTTATTCCTCATCGGCGCCAGTCTGTCGCTGCTGTTCTTGCATTACTACTAGTTTCTTCTCGTTCTATGTGGTTTGTCTTTTGCATTATATGGAATTCCGTTCCGGGTCTAACGACTAGACGCAGTGTCCCAAGGATCATCACTACTATATATCTACCAGGCTGTATATACCCCACACGGCGTGTATCATTATGTTCCAGCGCGGCACATACGGTTCAAGCAGATGAACCATCGTACCTGTCTCTGGACTCGCGGTGAGGACCGAGCAGCGGGGCGCCTTCTTCAGCCTCTTCGAGAGCCTCTGCTGCGAGCTCGTCTATCTCCGGAGGCACGCCCTGCAAATGCAAGATTTCCTTGCGCATAGAGCGGTAGATGACCCTACGTGGTGTTAAATCGTGTTTCGCACCGTCGTAAAGAGGACGCACCAGCTTGCAAGAGCAGTAATCAAAATACCTCCAACGGAGATCGAGATGTTCAGAATCTTGGTTGCTGATTAAGGTACGTGTGAGCTGAGGTATGGAAATAAAGCGGTGAACCCACTGGTATCCATGTGCGACCGCTGCTCGCCGTCTGAAAGAGAGGCAAGGCGCGAGCCGACAAGCACGAAGATGGCGACCTTCGGGAAGACCACAAAGGTGGCCATGAAGAATTGCCAGAATGCCACAGATTGAATAGACTATTAACACAACGTCAGTGATGCGTTCCTTGTTATGCGGGATTAACCTACAGCAAAGAGTGTGTTAGAATACACCCATGGAGGGAACGGCGAAGCACGGATGAGCACGATCAAGGGAAGACCCTTGGTAGCCTACGGACAGTAATACGGTGTCAATAGCGCCCCGTGGGATGCAATGAGAATAGCATACTATCACCGTCTCCAGTGCTTGCCACTTCTCGTTGCTCTGAGACCATTTCTGCAGTCTCCTGCTAAACAGGAAGCGCAGAACGACGAACGCAAATGCAGAACCGAGCAAGGACCCTCCGGCAGCGATAGGGAAACCCTTCATGCCGTACGCATATCCGCACAAGGTGATTAGAGTGGTATGTCCCACAGCTGGGGGGCATGACACCACGACTGTGACGAAGTGATATTGAGGCGATTTCTCAAGCGGATGCGAGGTACTGTTCCACTCACAAAACAGCCCAAAGAGGATCAGCCACCCAAAGGGATAATGGCTGATCTTCTGAGCTAAGTTGTACATGGCTTGGCCGATCCGGTCCGGCCCAATATAAAGGATTGTGAAGCCGAGAGATGCGTAGAGGAAGAACGTGCCCCATACGAATAACTATTGAGGATGCTGTTTACTCTTGAGGCAGATAACGCATGCGAGGGAAACGACATACTTTATGGGACGTGTTGAGCCTCCTGTACCGCTGCAAAGTAGACCGACCAAGCAGTTTCACTTGCGTGAAGGCGATTCCAACCCGGCCTCTATCTTCGTCCGCAGCCATGTCTGTAAACACCGCGCGGGTGCAAGAGGTGATATTGTGGGATGGTGACGAGCAGTTCAGAGAACGGTTCCGCTAGAGAGTAGTCCGAAGCTGCGATGCCTCCGCAGTCCGAGTCGTGGTCGGACGACGTACTCCGACACTGCCACAGCAACGAGGCTGAGCTATGAGACCAGGCTTGCCGTAGAAGCCCGAGCGTCGGGTTATCCTCTCTCGTGAAAGTGTTGTGTTATGGATGCAGCAGTGTTGAGTGCAGCTCGGAGATATGGTGGAAGCAGACGTCAGTGTTCCGGCTTCGGAGCACTGCGGCGGCATGCTCGCGTGTCGTGTTCCGCTAGACGCCCATATCGACGCGTTTCGGGAACAGTAGACGCCCATTGCAGAGCGCTACTACGGTGCCACTGCCAGTACTGGTGAACGTCGCGGTTACCCTTTGACCAGGACTACGCACATGGAGAAGTTTTCGGCATTCAGGGTGCGTATCTAGTTTATGATATACTTAGAATTGACTGGTACTAACTGGATGCATAGGACCCAGGTACGGGCATCCAGGTATGCATACTGCCAATACCTTGCTGGAGCTTTCCTCATGCCTTTGTAGCCTTTCCTCCGGCCGGTACCTCCCTCTGGCTCAGAGGTTCTCGCGACCGTCATATCCCCGCTGGGATACGTGCTTGGGCTGGTCAAGACTGTCCTGCTACTAGGGCTTGCGCTCGTCTATGCTGTACTCGTGCAGGGTCTTTGTTTGATCCTCGTGAGTGCAGTTTGGCCGGGATTGTTTTATGACCTTCTCACAGAAACAGGATTCAGACCCCAGTACCACCACTACATAGAGCTGTGACCTTCATCTTCACCGCCTTCCTTTCTCGCCTTGCTCTGCTGCTCACAGGAGTGTACTGGATACCCGTCGAGGTGGTCCAGCGGAAACGCGGGTAAGTCAAACATTCGTACTGTATATTTCTGTCCGACAGAACTTAACATGGTGCTGCCAGACGGACATCGCCAGCACCAGAAAAGTGGAGCCTGCGCGCAGGCGACCTCATCGTGTCAAACTGGGCGTCCTGGATCGAAGTCCTCTGGCTCGCATTCCGGTACGCCCGTCCCCCTCATTTCCCGCGCCATCCTCAAACACGGCTTCGTATGTCTCTAGGTTCAACCCGATTTTCGTCCTCCCTGTGAGCGAGACACTCGACCTTCCCGCTGCACCCACAGTAGCCTCGTCCCCCATCTCCCGCACACCTGGCCGACGCACGGGTACCGGCTCCGCCGCAATTTCCTCTCCCGCCGCGCGCACCCCAACCGCACGCATCGCCATCGTGGGCTTCCGCCGCGTCTCGCTGCTCTCCATGATCGCGGCCACCGGGCGCCTCCCCATCGCCGCCGCGGACTGCACGATGCCCCCGCAGAGCCTCGAGGCGATCCGGAGCGCGGCGGACAGGCCCGTCGTCGTGTTTCCCGAGTGCACGACGAGCAACGGGCGCGCGCTGCTGCGCTTCGCGGAGGTGTTCGGCGACGTGCGCCTCCCCGTTATGCGGTACAAGGTCTTCGTCATGTGTGTTCGGTGAGCCTCATCTCCATCTCCCCCTCCCCGTCCCCCCTCTTGCACGGATACTGACGCGGGGATGTATCAATCAGGTACGACCCGCCCACAGCCTACGCGCCGACGCTTTCACATTCACTCCCCTCGCGCGCTCTCAACCCGCTCCCGCACGCGTTCGCGCTCGCCAGCGCGCTCGCGCCGCTGCCGCTCTCAATACGGCTGCTAGCGCCGTCGGAGGCGCCGAGCTCGGGCGCGTTCCTCCTGAGCGAGTTCCTCGCGGGGGGCGCATACGCGGACCCGCTCGCAGAGTGCTGCGCGGCGCTGATTGCGCAGATCGGGCGTGTGAAGCGCGTGGGGCTGGGCTGGGAGGACAAGGTTGCGTTTTTGCAGCTGTACAGCGGGAAAAAGTAGGATGGGTTGATGTCTTGAACTGGTGTCATAACGCTAGAGGCGAGTCTGTACGGGCTCTCGAAGGATTGACGGGCTCTCGAAGGATTGACATGCAACACAGGTGCCGACGGGCTGAACATGGGAGCTGCAGCAAACACAGGAGTGCCTGCCACAAACACTGTATTCTACGCATCTTGTTTACACACGCTCTATCTCTTTGACTCTATGCAAGACCGCAAAGCAAATACCAGTCACCATTCCGCTTAGAGCTTCGCCTTAGGGTGCTTGAGGATGTCCTGGAACGCCTTCCTCAA
The DNA here is from genome assembly GCA_022264855.1 of Lenzites betulinus. Classification (NCBI taxonomy): domain Eukaryota; kingdom Fungi; phylum Basidiomycota; class Agaricomycetes; order Polyporales; family Polyporaceae; genus Lenzites; species Lenzites betulinus. Next base: position 41,234 of record JABYQU010000066.1, on the reverse strand, counting down.
GTCATCCTTCAGGTCCTGTGTACGCGTTGCATCAGCACCTTACTCCCCGGCAGTAAAATATGACATACCTCGACGTCCTCGACGCCCACGCTGATACGGATGAGGCGCGGGTCAGCACCAGGGTCTGAATGAATGCGCTGCTCGATAAGCGACTCGACGCCGCCGAGACTCGTTGCGGGCTACAAAGGCGTGTTCGCATAGTGAGATCTAGTATACGGCCACATACGTTACGCGATGGCACTCACGATGAAGTACTTGACCGAGTGCGGGAGCAGCGTCGCGTACGTCTCCTTCGTCAGCTAAATGCGAGCAGATAAGTTCACATGTTCCTCCGTATTGTGAAAGGAGACGGCGTACGAGGATAGCAAAGGTGGGGTTCCAGCCGCCCTCGAGCTGCGTCTTCGGGTCGAAGCCGCGCTGGTCGACGCCCTGCAGGCTCGAGTGCCATACCTTCTCAATGATCCCGGAGGGAATGCCGTCCGCGGACTTACCCTACCTCACTATATCAGCACGCACAGAAACTGGCAGAAAATTACGATGCGTACCCCTGCAGCCTTGGCGAGCCACTGAGCGAGGACGTATGCGGAGTCGGACTGGCGGGGGACGCGGAGGTGCAGCGTACGGAGGGAGCGTAGCAGGAGCCATGACTCGAGCGAGCCCAGCATGTTCCCGAGGTATGTGCGGATGTGCCAGAGCTGCAACACACATATTGGTGAGCATACATTTCACGGCCATTGAGTGGAATAGGCCTGACCTCCCGCCACTTCTCAACGGTTGGGGCGACGAGGACACCGCAGAGGAGATCGGAGTGTCCACCGAAGTACTTAGTACCTATGCAATGCAGTGTTACGATATGCAGTCACGATGGGAATCAGTGAGACGTACCGCTGTGCATGATGATGTCCGCACCCCATTTGAAGGGGTATTGGATAGGCGGCGGGGCGAAGGTGGAATCGATGAGCAGCCAGCCACCAGCAGCATGGACCTATGAGCCATTTGAGATCATCCGACTATTATATTACGACTGTGTAGGCACACATACCTTATCAGCGTAGTACTTGATGTCACTGTTCACTCATTAGGCTTCGTCACCGGGGTGAGGAGTATGGTGAACATACCGTGCCTCTCCGGTAGGGTTCAGCGGAGTCTCGAGCCAGCAAAGGTCGCCCGGCTGGAACTCATCATCGATGTCGATGAGGGGCAGTTCTCCACCACGGTTGCGCTTGTACAGCCCGATGGTAGCATGACAGCCATGGTAGCCCTCGGTAATGGCAATGCGCTTGGGGCTAAAGTGCACTAGCGCCTGCAGATATACTTATTTCAGTGATGCATGGTCCATGTAGATAGCGCAGTAGTTACAGCGTGTGAGGCGGCAAGGCCCGACGAGTAGGTGATGGCATAACCCTCCTACATGGTTGTCAATATTAGTCTGATCATATGAGCAGTGCGGGACCCACATTGATCTTGCTGAGGATACGCTCAGCGCGCGTGCTCACGGTCTGGGTGTAGCGCGAGTAGATGTGACGAGTGGGGTTGAACTCATCGAATTGCTTCGCATCTTCGACCTCCAAAGGGTTGACCGCCCGGAAGGCTGCGGGTACAGTTGAAGGTGCTCAGAGATCAATCGACGAGTCACTGACTGAAAGCCTACTGGTAGAAACGGAGATAGAGGGCGCTACTTCCGAGCCAGCATGATCGTCATCGCCGTGTATGAGCTGGGTACCGCTCAGCTTGGGAACGGGCTTGGGTGCCATTCCGGATGATCTGCTGGAGCTGAGGTGTCTGAGGGAGCAGACAGAAAGAGCGTGGGCGCCATTTTGAAGACCTGGTGGTTTTGGGCAGGCCGGCTGTATATAACGGGCGCTTGCCGAGTATTGCGCGATAGATCCAGATCTATTTGCATTACCAATTTCAATGCAGTCATACAGCACTGCTTTCGGCGTTTGCCAAGCACACGCCGAGGCTAAGCCGAGGAGATCTGCGGCACGTGCGTGTGACCGAACGCGTTGCCCGCCAAAGAACCAACGCGGGTTCGTTCTCTCTTCCTCCTCATCCTCTCACTCGCACTCTGACTCTCGCTGCACCAGCCGGCTCAACAGCCCTCTCGTGGTAGTATTCCTTCTCTTCTCCCTCTCTAGCGCTCCAGGCCGGCCTGTCTTTACTCTCTTTTCTCGTTCACCATGTCGTTCGGCTTCGCTCGTCTCGCTGCGGCCTTCCTCCTCGCCGCTTCTCTCCTGCACCCTCTGGCTGGGGTCTCGGCAGCTGAGATTGACGCCAACCGCATGGCTCTGGAGAGGAGATACACTACTCCCCATTCTCTGGGCGACAACTACGTCTTTGACCCTCGTGACGGCTGGCAGACCGTCAACACCACCAACATGGACTACAAGTACTCGTCTCTGGCCGACTCTGACTCGGATCTTGACGACGACCCTGAGGACTCTGACGAATCTGATGGCTCTGTCTTGGTCCCGCGCGCGAAGAAGGCCACCGGGAACCACAAGGCGAACAAAAAGTCTGTCAAGAAGGCGGTGAAGAAGACACCTGCGAAAGCCGTGGCGAAGCCGACGTCCAAGAAAATCAGCAGCGCCGCAGGTGTCCTCTCAGGCGGCCTCAGCAAAGTCATTCAGACAATCAAGGGTGTCGGCAAGCCAGAGCCTGTGATCATCACCTGGTACACCGGGCACGACCTGCTGAACCCTAGCTGTTGGTCGAACACCGACTGGCACCCTACCGACGGGTCCTTCGCCGCCGCGCTCACTCTGGTGGGCTGGGAGTCCAAGCCGCAGTGCTTCAAGTTCATGGAGCGTGAGTGTCCGGTCGTAAGAGCATCCTGGGTCTTCTGTGTTGATATGCTCGCCAGTCTGTCACACTCCGAAGTCGTGTATCTTCGTTCGCGTCGTCGACTCGTGCGCAGGCTGCGCCAAGGGCTCCAAGCATGTCGACCTCACTAAAGCGGCATTCACTTCGATCGCGCCTCTCGACCAGGGTCTGCTTACTGTCCAGATGCGCCAAGCGACCGATCCCGAAGGCGGCTGGTGAGCTGTTCTGTCTCCACCATATCGCTGGATTCGCTAACGTGTTTTCTTTTTCAGGCTCGAGGACCTGTGGGGGCCGAAGGTTTAGGAACACAGCACCACCGTGCTCTTCTCTCACAATATTACGCCGGCCCCTGGACGGGCCTTCTCACCAGTATGGACGCATACAACCACTGTAGCATGGACATTGTATCGATAGCGATGATGTACCATCCCCTACACCCACAAACTACCGCGTAGAATACACTACTTTTTGCCTCCACTCGCTGCTCACGCCTTGATGCTCACGCGCTTGCGCTTCCTGCCCTCCGCGATGCGCGCGCGGACCGCCTCCTCGCTGACGTCCTCCGCCCGCCCCGCCTCCGCCTCGAAGAATTCCGCGGTACGGCGCGCGTCCGTCTGGCGCTGCAGGAAGCGCAGCGCGGCAAGGTTGTACCCGAGCGCGTCCTTCTGGCGGCGCAGGCCCGCGCGCAAGTGCCGCCGGAGCGGTATGAGCGCGGTGCGCATCACGCGGTTCGCGACGATCTGGTGGTGGTGCGTCTTCAGCAGGAAGAAGATGATGCGCGACGTGAGCACGATGTTCCACTCCTGTCGTGCGGAGTGGTCAGTTTCCATTCTTGATAAATAGAGAGAAGGGAGAAGGGAACGCACCTTTTGCGCCCAGACGTTCAGGTGCCCCATCAGGCTCACAACCTTGCCAAACGGCAGGACAAGCAACGCATCGTACAACGCCGTCGCCGGCACACGCTCCACCACATGCAGCACGTACCCCTCCGGCTCGAGATCGTACGCCGCGAGCACGGGGTGGCGCGGCGGCGGGGCAACGCTCTCCGCGAGGCCGCCCTTCGCGCGCGCCTCGAGGTACTCGCGCTGCGCAGCGAGCTCGCCGTCCGCGAGCTCGAGCGCTTCCATGATGCGCTCCCCGGCCATGAGCGTCTCCGTCGTCTGCTTTGTGACGGCGCTCGCCTCGGCGCCGGTGGAGGCGGCGGCGGCGTCGTTGGGGTCTGCGTCGGCCGCGCCGCTACCCATGGGGGCGTCCGCGCGGTTGAGCGCGTCAGCGATGCCGGTCTCGTAGAGGGCCTCGAGTTCGCGTTCGCGCTCTTCTTCGAGGAACAACTACGGGGGTGGGTGAGATACGATGGATGTGGGACATGGATGGGACAGCTTACCGGTTCGTCGAGCTTCTCCCAGACGCGGATGGACTTGTCGTGCGAGCCGGTGACGACGAACTTGCCGTGGTGGCTGACCGCGAGCGCCCACACCTCGCCGTGGTGGCCCTCGAGCTTCTGGATATTCTCAAACTACCACCCACGCACGTACATTTCAGCGAGTGCAGCGTGTCGAGCAGCGCTGACGCGCACGCACCTTGTCGCCGTCCCAGTACTTGACCATCTTGTCCTTGCCGACGGTCCAGAAGCAGTGCGAGACCTTCGCGTCGCCCTCGCGCGTGTCCGTGCGCTCGAACGCGACCTGCATCACGCTCTCGTCGTGCGCGAAGAGCGACTTGTGGCAGTCGCCGAAGTCGAGCCCCCAAATCTTCACGTTCTTGTCCGCAGAGCACGTCACGATCAGCTTTGAGTCTGCCGAGATGTCCATCGCGAGCACGGGGAGCTAAAGGCTTGTTAGCTCGATCGACACACGGAGACGGGTGACGAGCAGCAAACCTTATGTCCGTAGAGAGAGAGGAAGAATTTGAGCGTGTCTTGGTAGAAGACTTTGACGGTCGAGTCGAGCAGTGCAACCGCGAGGAGCTTGCCGTTCGGGCTATACCTCACTGAGAGGACATCATCCGTCATCTTCAGTGTCCGTATATGCACCAGCGTTAGCAGACTAGTACTCCGAGGCTATAAAGAGTCAGCACATCGGGAGCAGAACTGACAATGAATGACCGCGTACGTTATCCCCGTTTGCAGGCTTCTTCTCGAACTCCCAGAACTTGACATCCTTGTCCGCGCTACCGCTTACAAGTCCTTGTTCATCAGGTCGGACGTGGATGGACCACACAGTCGCTGTATGCGCCTGGACTGTGTCCACCAGCGAAGATGAGGCAATGTCATAAATGAGGATCTCGCCCGACTTCGTGCCCACTGCAATCTGCCGGTCTCCAGGAAGGAAGGTGCTGCAGATTGCGTACCCGCAGTCCATTGTACGTATGCACGCAGTGGTCTTCATATTCCAGATTTTGAGAGAGCCTGGATGAGGTTTAGCACATATGCAGTGCATAGCGCGAGCGATTTAACTAACCGTTAGATGCGGACGCAAGGAGCGCATCATCTGAGCTGAGACACAGCGTACGAACGTCCGTTCGGTGCCCAGGCAAATCGACAGAGAATAGCCTAGTTGCTTCTGGAGGCGTGTCCTTTGTCTTTGCAGGAGGCGGGATGTTGTAGACCTCGAGCGCGTTATTTGCCAAGGCCACGAACAGCTGTGCGTTTCCTTTCCCTCCGGCTTCCTCGTCGCCAAAGCCGAACGACCTGACCTTCCCGCTCGCGCGCACGATGAGATAGGGCGTGAAGAGGTCCGCAAGCTCGACATCCTTCTCGTCCTGTTCTGCTTCGTTGTGGACGTCTGCAGGAGCATCCTCACCCTTCTTCTTGTTCTTCTTCTCGAGCTCCTTCTCTTTTGCACGTCGGCGACGGCGGGCCTGCTTCTTTTTCACTTCATCCTCGGTTCGTATCCGGAAGACTTCCACGGACTTGTCATGGGACTGAACGGCGAGGTACGGCTTGTGGGGGTGGAAGCTGATTTGGGCAACACGATGGGAAGAAGCTAAGGGAAGGGCCGATGCTGGGTGTACGAATTTTGTGACCTGACGAGCGTCGAGAATCAGCACACGCCAGGAGACAAGTATACAGTTTGAGCGTACCCCACCGGTGTCCGTCTCCCGCAGACCCTGAGCCAGCGCTTCGTGGTCAATTTTCCAAGCCTTCAACTCGCCCTCACCGCTCCCGGTGAAGACAAGGTCCTGCTCGGGGTTGAGGTCCATGGTCCATACCTCCGATCTGTGCGCGACGACAGTCTGAATACAGTGCTGGGTTTGCAGGTCCCATACTTTGAGGAAGGTGTCCTTGGACGTAGTTAGCAGAAAGCCCGGTGCCGTGCCGGTTGAGCTGGATGGTGCCGATTCGGCTAAGGGGCGGACGAAACGGATAGCAGTTATTTGGTCTCGGTGGCCGCGCAAACTAATTGGCGGTATCATGAGGCTGGGATTCACTCAAGGTGGATGGGGGCTCATACCGGTAGAGACCTGCTTCTCCTACGACATCCCACAAGATGAGGTCTGTGTCTTGGGAGCCTGACGCTAGCCGTGTACCTGACTCGTCAAACGCGAGCGCGGTAACAGATTTCTTGTGGCCGTTGAATGTTGCAATGACAGAGTTAGACGATGCACTCCATAGACGTATTGATCCGTCTGCGTAGCCGACCGCAAACACATCCTTCTGAGGAGAGCGCAGAATGCAAGTCACCTCTGCCCGGTGTCCGGTTTCGTGCCACATTGAAAGCTACCAGAACTTGAGCATGTGCGGTCACAGAAGTAACATTGAGGCACACCATTTGACCTCTCTTCACGTCCCAGACCAACACATCTTCCAGGGCGGGGACATAGGCCAATTTGCCGTCATAGTGAGAATTGGAGGAGGAGCTACAGACAATGCCAAACGCCTGCGTACTGTGTCAGACGGGCACAAATGCACTATATGCGCTGCGCTTACCTCTGTAGGCCCGTGGCGAAGGTAGCTTTGTACCATTGCACGCGACTAGGAGAGATGAGCAGCGAGAGCAAGAGGCAGGGACGGCACGCTCGGCAGGAGCCAATGAGAAGCGGAGGAGGGAATATTTCGAGGATTCCCACGGGTGCTACTCATGCTCCTCCGCGTCCGATCGCAAGGCCTTGGTGCGCGTGCGCGTGTACGGACCGTCCCACACCCATCTCGGGTCTCTTTCAAACCCAGTGCTCTCACGCGGCTAGGCGGGTCGTCATATACCAGGCCCCACCCCGCCCGCCCTTCTTTCTTCCACACAATGACCAACATGCAGCAAGCAGGGCCCGAAGCTGCCCACAAACTCGTCGCCTTTGTCAACGCGTCTCCCACCCCCTTCCACGCGGTCCAGGCTGCCTCCGCGCGTCTTGAGAAGGCCGGTTTCCAGAAGGTATATTGGGGGAAGAGGGCGATGCAGAACGTTGTCTGACGGGATCGTCAGATCCGAGAGCAGGATGATTGGGACAAGACCCTGAAGGCCGGCGGCAAATACTACTTTACTCGGTGCGTTCATGCACCATGCTATTGCGACGATGTCTGAATAGCGGGCGTTGTGCCACAACAGCAACCAGAGTGCACTTATTGCCTTCACCCTTCCCCAGAAGTGGCAGCCCGGCGGCGCGGGTGTATCCATCGTCGCGACCCACATCGACAGTCCCAACCTGAGGGTAGGTCCAGCGCCATGGACATACTTTTCAGGGTTCTGAACGATTCGCCAAAGATACGGCCCGTATCCAAGCGTTCAAAGGCTGGATATTTGCAAGTCGGCGTGGAACTCTATGGAGGCGGCATCTGGCACTCTTGGTTTGACCGGGATTTGTCTCTGGCCGGCAGAGTAGTGCTTGCGGACAAGAGCGGAAACTTCCAGGCGAAGCTTGTGAAGATTAACAAACCGTTGCTGCGTATTCCGACGTTGGCCATCCATTGTAGGATGCTCTCCCCATCACGGCACCGTTCCACCGACTAACCATTAACTGCAGTGGAGCGTGGGTCCTCGGATAACTTCCAGTTCAACACGGAAACGGAGTTTGTCCCCATCCTTGCGCAAGCAGTCGAGTCTAAGCTCAACTCGTCACCAAACGATAAATCGGAAACGCCTCCCGGTGCTTCGAGCATCCAAGGCAACCACCATCCCGCGCTTCTATCGCTCTTAGCCGAACATCTCTCTGTCGCGCCGGAGACCATTCACGACTTTGAGCTGTATGTTCATCTTTACGCCATTATATTGCGGCTCGCTAAGCTCGATTCGCAGCCATTTGTACGATGTGCAGCCCTCCGTTCTTGGCGGGCTGAACAGTGAATTCGTGTTCAGCCCTCGGATGGACAACCAGTTCTCTTCGTGAGTCACACCGTCAGTATAATAAATGTTCATAAACTGAGCACCAGAACAGATTCGCAGCTGTGGAGGCCATTGCGACATTCGCTGCCTCATCCTCTTTCAACGTGCTCGAGGGCAACGTGAACTGCATCGCACTTTTCAACCACGAGGAGATCGGCTCCGTCTCCACATCCGGCGCAGAGTCCTCCCTGATCCCCTTCCTCCTGCAGCGCCTCGCTCCCACTCCCGCCGCATACGCGCAGTCGGTCGCGCGCTCTTTCCTCATCAGCGCAGACATGGGTCACGCACTGCACCCCAATTACCCCAGCAAACACGAGGACAACCACGCCCCCCGCATGAACGGCGGTGTGGTGATCAAGACGAACGCAAAGCAGCGCTACGCCAGCGACTCCATTGGGTCTTTCGTTGTCAAGAAATTGATTGAACGGAAGGGCGGTAAGGTGCAGGAGTACGAAGTCCGGAACGATATGTGCGCATCCTGAGGTTTGTAGGCGAGTCAGCTTGCTCAAAACGCGTTTGTTCAGGGCATGTGGCTCCACAGTCGGTCCCTTCCTCTCCAAGATTGGTGTCCGCACTGTAGACGTCGGGTGTGCGATGCTGTCCATGCATTCCATTCGCGAGACAGCGGGTTCCGAAGACGTGCAAAACGCGATCGACCTCTTCACCTCTTTCTTCGAGGGCTTCAACGAGATCGACAAGGCTCTCGTTGTCGAGTAATGCGTACAATATGTACAACCACCACGTGCAAGAAGTTCCCCGACAATGTATACCTTCTCAGCTGTCCGATGAGTGCCCTCATCCCGCAAAATAGTCTTCTCACGCATGCAGCGTAACACGCGAAGTCTGGCAGACATATGCACAATCTGTGGAGTCGTCTTACGCCGCCTACTCTCATCTTCAGGTTTGGTTGTGTACGATAAGTTGACACCGGTGTCACAGCGACTGCGTAAAACATCTCATAGACTCAATATTGCCTGCTGACGACGTTCTGCGGACGAGCAAGTATACAGCTACCTACGTGGATCACAAGTTAACGAATATAGGTGTGTCGTGGATCCTGTTCCTATGAGCGCCACTGCGGCCGCGGCCTGACGATTATGATACTACGCTGACTGCGCGGCAGCATGCGCAACCAGCCACGCGATTGTGGTGATGGAGGCGATTGTATGCGTGCGAATATACTTATCCGCAGCCTAGCCATCTAAGACTTATAACTCAACATATACTATAGCCTGTGGATGCGGACTTCTTGCAGCATCCTCTATGGCCGCATCACTACTGCCAGTTCACATGGGCGAGAAGTCCTCTCCTCATCTCGCCGAGGAGAGTGAGAAGTTGCTCCCAGCGGCTCGTGGAATCACCGCCCCACCAATCATACGTCCAATGCAATACAGTTCGTCGCCCGTCTTATGGTCTTGGGTAATCGCAAGTCCAGTCTGATGATCAACCGTCCTCCTCGCAGAAGACGTCCCAAATGCAGCAAAAAATGGCTACGATGCCATCTTAAATGATCCGGTCACCATATACCTCAATGTGGGTGTCCCCACGTTACTAGTTTCGTTTGAAGCGGACGTTGACGCGCCAGATCCTCTTGTAGAGCGTTGACACTGCTCCGGGGCTCGAGTGGAGACAGAAGCTTACGCACGCGCTGTCACTTGCAGACCACGTCAATCGCAATGCGGCATTAACCATTGCAGGTGGGGACGCCCTACTCACGCTGTACGCCCCGGTTGCTCGAGTATGATTCCATCGCCGCTCACGGAGAAATTCAGTGGATACCCGGGAAACAGGAGTGGATGGTTGTTCCCGCGCCTTGGGCCCCTCCTGAGAGTGTTCGATACAGAAGAGCTGACCAAGGTCGGTCATCGACGGCTGTTAAAGTGCGGAAGTGAGGATTTGACACTCGCTCCCCTTGGATGTAGAGAAAGCAGGAGTTTGGCGAAAAAATGGGCGTGTTGTACAAGAACGCGTTTGGAGACTCGCGCGAAGACATGATCGAGATCGAAGGCCTGGCAACAGCCCCTGCGCAGCAAGGCAAAGGATATGGGACACTATTGATGCTATTCGTCAACGCCATGGTATATTCACCCACTTCGCAATCGGCATGCCACCACTCACAGCTCATTGATATTGGTTTCCCAGGCGGACGTGCAGAGGCGCGGAGTGTATCTGGTCACTTGCAACACTCATGAATTCTACCAGAGGTTTGGTTACTCGATTGTCCAGCAGGACGTCCTCGGAGTAGACAATCCGGAATGGAAAGGCGACCCCGTTCCTCTCCGCATTGTAAGCGCGTCCCTTTTCAACGCGCTTGCACGCACATGTTTCGGTCTAACGCGCGTATAAAGATGTATAGGAAGCCTAGAAGTTTCCCGATCATGGCCGAGGACGATAAGACATCGCTGCCATGAGACCTCGGCCAATGTGTTCACTGCTCATTCACACTCACCACTCTTCCAAGTTCGAAGGACGTAGAATATATGTGTACCTCTAACAGCCGATTATGGAACCGTGTACCAGTCTAACGGACACTCTAGTGGGACGACATCGGATAGGACATATGGTCAAGCCATGCTCAACAGCGGTCAGGCCCCCATCACGCCACTGTTTGAGATCCCTGCAATGCCGCTGCAGTCCGCACATCACTATTGATGTTCAAATACTTACGCAACGATGCACAGCTAGACGCTTGTCTAATGAACTGTTAAATCGTTCCTGGTCGCTCATGACTACTCATCCTTCAAGTCCCTCGCCATCAAGTGCCTGTCATTATGGGATATCCCACCGCGGTCGATGTGGTTCCTTTGAGATATAGTACGTTATGTTGAGTGCCCATGCGCCGTCTTCACTATTTAGCTAACCTCTGTCGTTTCTCAACTAGATGAAGTAGGTAGTGGTGTTGATACTATCCAAAGGGCGTTTGCTCAGGATCAGATCATGTTATACTATTCGGTATGTGCAATATTTCGAAGCACACTCCCTTTGCTTACCACTCGTGGTCATTTAGTCCGTCGACACCACGCCATTCTACTCGGCACGCTGGAAGATCAGACATACTCTCAATGTGTGGGATGCAGTGCTCCAACACCGGATACTCACCGTTGACCACGGGAAATCCGTCCTGCTATAGTGAATACCAGATTCACCTTTGTTTAGAATACGACGAGTTTACTTGGGGTAAAACAACAGTGGTTTCCCCGGCAGCAATCATCCCAAGAAATTATTCAGGTTCCTTCTTGGGTTACTTGAGAAGGCCGACTCTCCAGAGCTCGCAAAGGTGTGTAAGGCTATGTGGTTAGAGTGTTTGATGACCTCAAATTCTGGATCCGCTCAGAGGAAAGCCGAATTCCGGGGGAAGATATGGTCGATGGTCCGGGATGCTTTCGGCACTGAAGCTCCGGATATGTACGATCTTCAGATACTCGCAACAGCCCCGGAAGCGCAGGGCAGAGGATATGCATCTGCTCTTGTGACTACAGTGACGAATATGGTACGTTATGTTGCGACAGCCACATCGTTCCCCGTTCTGACATAACTCTTAGGCTGATGCCGCGGGGCGCGATACATGGCTGATCACAGCCGGAAGCTACACATTCTACGAGCAGCTCGGTTTCGTGGTCGTCGGAAAAGATGCTCTCGGAGATAACAACCCGAAGTGGGAAGGGAAGCCTATTCCCATCCATCTGGTGAGCGACAAACTACGGATATCGTGTGGTGATAGTTTGCTCATATCTGAGCCTAGATGCGGAGATCGGTTAATGCTCGAATGGACGAAACCTGCGACTCTGCGTCATAGTTACAGTGACTAGACTTGCGCTATGCCGAGAGATTTCCGGAAGTATAAGCCTTAATCCACATCTGTTTCCAGTAGCCACCGAGGGTGCTCCTGGAGAATCAACTAGAAGATCAGTGGCGGGGTGGAAATGCAAATAGGAACAGGTCGTATTCTCGTAACATATGTACCACGGTAAGAATTCTCACGACCGGACGTGTATCTGTGATGAGACCACCCACTTGAGACCGACATGTGCATCCATCGGTGCAGACTCACATGCTCTTCCTGCTGTATGACATTGACCCCGGATCGCAGTCAACTTCATCCTCGTTATGCCTAATCATCAGGCCTCAGGAGTCAGGACTGCGGGCTCCTATCATCCGACTCAGTGACAGTGACACGAAGAGACAGCGCTCGGTGATGGCCCCCGGCGCGGGTATGTTCGGAGATTGTACGTGATCCCAGCCCACATTAAGTAGCCTGACCGGTGATGTTGAAGCCCTCAGTGCTTACCCTCTCCCCACGCGGTGCCCCCATCATTTTGAAAGCAACTGCTGTTTGCGGTTGCCCACCAAATACACAGCGGCAAACATGCAGGCCTTAGAAACCAAGTCTTTGGCAGACGAGAGAACGCCACTGCTCCCCCAGGGGGCATGCGAATCTCAGGCTCCCGTGGCTGTACTACCCATGAAGCGCAGTATGTTAATAGACATGCATCAACGTTCGTCGTACTGACATGAAAATATACTTCCCCGCAGGCGATATACCCCGCGGCGCCGACACCATACACAGGGCGTTCCTTGAGGACTCATTGATGGTATATTTCACTGTATGTATGATCTCGATATGAGAAGTCGGTACGAACATCTCGCTGACGAGACACAGACAGTGGACACCGCACCTTTCGCTGAGGCACGTGCCAAAGCACGCTACTACCTCATGTTCGACAGCGGAATTCGGCAGAACCGTGTCCTGACTGTGGACGCGGGCAAGGCAGCGATGAAGTAGTCCGTCTGCTTGCTCCCGGCCTCGTGCCTTGCCGGCGCTGACGAGTCCATTTTACAGCCAGATTCCTGGAGGCCCTGGGGATCCGTGGCCGCATGTCTACGCGGAAGCAGTCTTACGGAAAGTAGCTGACACGCGTGAGCTCACGAAGGTACGAATTCGGTTTATGACTGCACTCTGACTCGACTGAGACTGCGCGGCGCAGCGTTTGATAGAGTTTGTGGAGAAAGTTAAGGAGCTCGTGTTGGATGCCTTCGGCGAGAAAGTTGCAGATATGTACGAAATCCAGTCTCTAGGAACAGCCCCAGAGGTGCAAGGCCGGGGATATGGCTCAGCCTTAGTGACCGCGGTGACGGACATGGTACGTGGAAATCACTAGCCCACCTCGATTGGCTAACATATATCCAGGCGGACGCGGATGGCCACGACGTTTGGCTGGTGACGACCGACGCATATGCCTTCTATGAAGGGCTTGGTTTCTCGATCATCCGAAGCGCTACTCTCGGTGACGAAAATCCTACCTGGGAGGGTGAACCGGTTCCAATCCGAGTCGTACGTCTGATTTCCAATTGTCCGACTGGCCGTCAGATCTTAATCCAAGCCGCAGATGGTACGACGCACCAAAGGGATTCACTTTTCTGAGAAGAACTTCAACGCAGTGTAACATGACCCGTGAGCGTAGACCTCCAGGTTTGTACGTTAGTCCTGGCAAAGTTCCGGCCCAGGCTGATATGGGAGTGAGCTTGACCATATACATAATGTGATTGAACTCTCGCGCGCGCTCGCGCTTGAAGCTTGAATGCGTGATGATGGCGGTGTCCCGGAGAGTCTGACTTGAATGTTATCATATGCTGTTCACATACTCAAGGTTTCAGTTTCAGCGCGGGCGAGGCGATTTTGAATTGACCACCGATATAGCTAGACGACCGGTGCATTGAACACGAACGAGTCGCAACGACGCTCTGTTCTCGTATCGCCATGACTGTTGAAAGGTCTTCTCCGTCTGCTTGTTTGTGGGAGGCACGTCCTCTTTTGTATGACACAACGAGTACCCACGAGGCGGTTGTGGTGAGGCCTATGAAGTATGGTCAGTACACATGGCAGGGATCTATTCGATTGCTTTGTTTGAATTGCACGAGGCTTACCTGCCCCGAATCCATAGGGGACCTTCAGCAGGGCATTGAGACAATGACTATAACCATGAAAGATGAGCATATGATTAATTACATCTCGGTGGGGATGCAACTTGGACACCGTCCCATTGAAGCTTGATCATAACTAACGAAAGTCGGCGTGCAGTCTGCTGATACGAGTGCCTTTCGCGGAGCACGATGGAGGTTGCGGAACGGTCTTACACTGGCGGACGGAATATACAATGGGCGCGCGCTGACCGTAGACGGAGGAAGGTCTGTCATGAGATAGTGAGTCTTGAAACGACATGTTTGCTATACGTACTAGACCTAATATCGCTGCAGTGCAGCTCCAGGAGACGGGGGCATGTCTTGGACATGCCTAATCCTCATGAGTCTGCTAGACAAGTCTGCTCCTGCGAACGTCAAAGCAGTGAGTGCATCAAGCCCTTCTATGCGGTTATGTATTGAGAAGGACGTTCGAAATACTCCAGCGGTTCCAAGAGTGCGGGGAAAAGATCGAAGCACTGAAAGAGACGGCACTCGGCGATGAGGCCGAAAATATGTACGAGATCGAAATTCTGGGCACCGACCCTGAGTACCAGGGGCGAGGATACGCTTCGGCCCTGGTGAATACCGTGACGGACATGGTATGGGTACATTCAATGAAGTGCAACCGTTTGCTGACCCTCAAGCAAAGGGAGACGCCGATGGTCACGACGTATGGTTACTCACCTCGAACGCGTACAAATTTTACGAACTGCTTGGGTTCTCGGTTGCGGGTGAAACTACCGTAGGGGCAGAAGATCCAACGTGGGACCAAGAGCCAGTAGCCCTACGCCTGGTAGGTGGCACTATTCTACGCCGAAGAAGGAAGCTGAACTGCAGGATTAGATGCGTAGACATGCACGATCCGCCATAAAGATGTTCTGAGAGTTACGACGGAACCCAGTCGGATTCTCTTCGGACTGCGTTCAGACGTTTGCTTCATATAGACAATACTATGAAGCTCACCACTCGTGATTTAGAATCCTCGAAGACTGCGACCCTCGGATGGTCGTGTTATAAGCCGATACTTTCATACAACCAGCCTCGTACAAACATATGCGAGATAGGATAAGGATGATACTGCTCCTTGAAGCTGGCTGGTAAGGTCCAAGGAGCACAGAACGGGGGACGTCGAGTGTGAGGTGTGATCACCGACGAACTCGCTTCTTCCGGTTGTTTTGCGAGTCATCCTCGGACGTTGCGGCAGCGGTAGCAGATGGTCGTGGGGCGGGCCCACTGAGCAGACTCCGCTTCTTGGCCGTGCGCGAGTAGTGAGCGAGGACCCACTCCCGCTCCGCTTCCGCCTGTTCAATGGTCCCTTGCCGAATTTCGTAGGCTGTTGAAATTAGGAAGTCGGAGTGAGTACGGTATATACGGCTGGCGATGCTATAAGCTTACGCTTCATCTCGAACCGCGGGCCAACCTCCGCAAGCTGTATTTGCTTTGGGGGAATCTTCATGAATACGTGATGCCTGCGCGGGATACATGGTGAGAATAGCTGCACTATCGAAAACGCAGCTGCCTACCTGAAGGAAATAAAGTCGTCCTCTGTCGAGAAGGTCATGACCCGCTTGCTGTCCTCCTTCGGTACCGGGAACAGAAATTTCAACACGTCACGTATCCGCTCGCCAAGTTTTGAGGAGAAGTTCTCGAATATGAGGTGGGGGTATTGTTCCGAGACTGTGGAAGACTGATATTGGGCAATGTCGTGTCGGAGCTGGACGTTGTGGAGGGTGAAGTAGACCGTGGGTCCATGGGGGAAATGTGAAACAATCATGGCGTCTGCGAGAGGTTTGTCTATCTACTTGAAGCAAGCCACGGGTGCACGTACCTGGAACACCACGGTGTTCGTGCAATACAATCAGGTCCGTTACTTCGTTTGCTCTGCACGCCTCCGCTAGCTCCTTCACGACGTAGTTTCCGCGATTGATCCTGTGGGAGTTGGGGAAAACAAGACGCATTTCCTGTAGCACGTTCATTCTCTGCTACGCGCACACCGGGAATGCCGTCTGCATACCTTCGAGAACTGGAGGAGTTTTGAGCTAGGATCTCTTGACGTTGTGACAACAATTTTGGGGTCCAGAATCCCGGCGCGAGAGTACTCATTGTCGATGTGAGACGAAGGCTCTGCCACCAAAGTGAGCTATTGCAGAAGGGCCACATTTGAACGGCGCATACCTGCTTGCGCTTCGTCGAATGCTAGGTCGCGTCCAAGGTCTTTCGCATCCTTTCTCAACTCCGTCGGTAGAGCTTTGCCACCCGCCAGAGCATCCTTGATCTGCTGTTTCCGGGCGTATGTCTGCCGCTCCTGCGCCTCCAAGGACTTTGCGTAGATGTATTGCCGGCGCTCGCGCGTTTGCCTACGAATCTAAACTCATGGTTAGCACTTAAACATGTTGATTCAAAAGCCCGTACTGACCATGTTGGTGTATGCGGGGTGGAGGAGAGACTATTAGTATAAGCGCGAAGTGTTCGTGAAGGGAGGCAGCGAGCGGCTTTGCATGGGCGCTTTACACGAGAGAGCAAGAGCGGGCGCTTTCCAAAATTTCGATCGAAAATATGAGATAAGATTAGATCCCGCGTATAACTGCACCGACGCTTAACATACGATGCATCATGTAGTGTTCTAAAGAGAGTGCACATATTCGAGGTATAACATGGTATTTTCATTCAGTCCTTTCGAGAGAGATAAATTACGGACAAGCGAATGAAAGCCCACACGAGGCCAATGGCGCAATACACGCTGGTCAACATCAGCGGGAGGAACTCCAGGGCGGACACGCCATCCTCCGGGCTCTTCACCGTCTCTGATGATGCGGAAGGTGTTCCAGAGCGCCATTGAGAAAACAACGGGAAAAGTGTGGCAAAGAGCTGGAGTAGAGGGAAGCCAGCAAGGTAGAGTCTCTCGAGGACGTCGATCGCGACCGTGAAGACGCCTTGAGGGAACCTGAGTGAACGATGATGAGGATGATGTCTAGAAAGTCGTCATGCACGTAACACTCACTGGTATACCTGTCGGTGGATAGGCCTGAGAACGAACACGGCCCAGAGCACGGAGTACACGATCTTGATAAGTGTTTCTAGGAATGGTCATCAGCATATGAGAAGTGCAGCGCTAGATCCCACTGCACACCTGTGGGGGTAAATAGCAATGGGAATAGCGAGTAGATCCCTGCTACGGACGCAATCGTGAAGGTTCGGAAATACGCGTTGTCCTCAGCTGCCAACAAACTGCCCGAGATGTGAGTAACGGTCCATAATGTATAAATGTCAGCGGGCGACCAACCTAAGAGGAACGAGCACTAGCAGAATAGCCTTCTCGTGCACATGCCAGCCAAACATATACGACGTAAAGCCACATAATGTCAGCGCGGTCACGAACGACTTGTAGGACGTGTTTGTCCATAGCTTTCCCATGTAGATCTACATCCAGAATGAGACATATTTCGCGGACTATACGAGGCCAGTGAATACGTACAGTCTGGAATGCAACTGTGATTGCGAATGTATGTATCGGCTTGACGGTTGGCAGGACGGCAAATACCGTATCACCAACGAGACCTCTCGAGGTGGACGCTACACCCGACGCGTTCACGTTCAGATTGCTCAGCTGCCCCCTGCTGACGACTATGTATATATCAGCAAATGCAATGGACGTGTCATGAGTATAATTACCCTTCAAGAGCACTCGATCCAATGCCGTGACTAGAGCCCATACATTCGAGGCCCAGTATGCGTGGTTCAGCCCCCGAGTGAAAGGAAAGAGGCGGCTAAGGAGCTGGGGCAGCTGACCCATAAGCAGGAATGGTCCCAACGAAGCCAGGAACACCAGGATGACGGCGTTGGCTAGCGAGAGGAAGCGGCCGGGAAGGAGCGTGCCCGTAGGTGACAAGCAATATGAGCGGAGCAGGTATACGAAATAAGCGGGCTACAATGATAAATTAGACGGATGGTTTCTCCGGATCTAGCGGGAACCCACTTACAGCAAGGTATAGATAGATGTGCTTGAAGTTGAGGAGCACTGCGAACAGGAAGCCACTGGCGAGTTTGCGATCCTGCGACATGTGTTAGCAGCTGGTCCTCGTGTTAGTCCATCTGGAAACTGCTCACGTTCCGCGCCATCAGCAGTGACCAGAGTAAGATTCCGAACATGAATCCATTATACTGGAAATGTATATGGTCCACGATGAGGAACCCGGGGTGCAGAAAGAGCGACGCTGAGATGATACGCTGCATTGCAGGGTCCTCCGCACCTCGCGCGAACCTATGTCACGCGTCAGCCTTGGATCTGCAAGCGGATGAAACTTGAACGTACTTCAGCACCGCAGCGCCGAGTACGAGTTCAGTAACAATGACCGTCGTTCGCTGGTACGCGATAACGGACCATGCGCTATAGTTCAGGTTGTTCAGATCGACTATCCGTGGGTCGACGAGGTAGGCGGGTATCGACAACAGCTTCTCAAAATATGCGAAGAATGGTGGATAGTCGAGCGCTATACCAGCACGCGTTCAGTACCTCTGTGGCTTCGGGGACTGTAGTCATGCTCACTCCATTCCGACGTTGTCTGTTCGGGGCTCAGGTTCAGACATATATCCTAGATTCACGAATGATGAACTCGTACATCGTAATACCATTTGGATATGGGTAATGAGTGCGTGATCGCCAGCCAATTACGATGCACTTCAAAGTCTGTCGAACGACTGGAGAACACGTTTACTACAACCACCATGCCATTGCTGAATTTATACATACTACGCGGGGAAGAGCAACGCCTTTAGACATGTAGAGGCAACGAGTATGTCCCACTCGGCCTTCGTCATGTCAATGTTCCGCAACCAAGAGAAGCGGCCTGCTTGGAGCGGAGGCTCAGCATCTTGCGTCTCTTTGCCTGTCGTTTCCTCGGGTATCGACTCAGGTAAAGGGTGGGTCTTCTCCCCAGGAAGGCCAGAGGCCCGGCTAAGCACAGGCGAACGCTGGCTCATAAGAACGTGGCGCGTAGAGGTAGCCCCAGAGCTGCCTGGAGTCCGTCGGATATCGCGATGAAGGAGCTTCGAAGTTTGTAACGGTTGAGCGTAGAGGGTGGTGGTGGCAGAATGCGAAGGAGGATGCGTCACATCGCGCGCCCAGTGTTCTCACATGATGAGCAGGCGCGTATGCACGCGTCGCGCCTTGCTCCCGACCACCACCAACCTCTCCTCTCTATATACGCTGGGATCCGAATTAAAAGCTGCCATGAGTGAACAAGCCGCTGTAGGAAAGCTTGTTGCGCAAGCCGACCAGTCTGGGTCAGTCCGACTCGACTTTGTACGCTCTGTAGACTTCGCGACCCTGACAAGTGCTCAAACCTACCAGGGGCGTTCTCGCGAAACTCATCATATTCGCTCTCTCACTTGGGATTGTACCGCTATCGTCTTACTTCTTGTCAAGAGACTACCTCTGGGACGGTACGTTTGCTTTGCCGTAGTGTCGGCTGACGACATCCCCTCATACCCGAGCAGGAAACACAATATACGCAGCCATTACTGCCATCGTCGCGGCCAACGGGGTGTTGGTGCTCTACATCGTCGAAGCTATGCGCGAGGAGTCGCGCCTTCGCACACGCGAGAAACAGGAATCAGAGTCCAGGAAGAATCGGTAACCTTTGGCCTTACCGGCTCTCCAACCCCGCCCGCATACCACATAGCACTGCACATCTATAGTGCGTTCATATTATTCACGCTGTTCCTACACGATTATTTGGAAATACGACACGTCCAGCCACTGCCCGAACTTGCGCCCCACTTGGTAAAGCGTCCCGCGCAGCTCGAACCCCTGCTTCTGCCAGAAATGGACCGTCGGCGCGTTCTCGGTCGTTACGCTCGCTACCGGCGGTCACCCGTCAGGTCAATCGTGCACCCGTTGCTGGTGGCACGTAGGCATTGCTCACCGATGATAGTGTGGAAACGACCCTCTTGCTCCCGCGCATCCTCCACTATCCGTTTTAACAGCTTCTCGCCAATCCCTTTTCCCCGGAAGTCCTTGTGAATATATAGCGACAACTCTGCGGACCTGCAGCCCCTTTAGCATCTGGCTACCACTACCCCCACTACGGGTGTAAGCATATACTTACCCGTCGTACGCCTGCCGCATATTGTAGTGCGACAAGTTGCACCACCCGACCGTCCGCTTCCTCCCCGGCGCGTCGTTCGCCTCAGGCTCGACGACCTCCGCAACGATACATGGATAATGTTCAGCCTGCACGCTCTTGAGCCAAAGCACGCACTCCTCCAACGTCTGGGGCTCCGTGTGGAACGTCGCCGTGCCGTGTAGGATTTGGTCGTTATAGATGTCGATGATCGCTGGGAGGTTGGCTTCCGTAGCGTTGCGAATTTGGACACTCATAGCGATGGGATATGCGTCTCACAAGGGTAGTTTTGCGGGCCTGCCATGGTAGATGTTAAATAGAGATGTTCATGGACCTAAACAAGTCATCCAGAACATGCTCCCGGCGCGCCAAGGGTCGTTCCAGTTCCGCGAACGATGTGCCGAGGCATCGCACGCCCACCTGGACCTCACGTTAAACCAAGCTAACTAGGCTTGCATACCCCCCCCCTTTACCAGCCTAGTTAGGCTCCAATAAAGCTGTATCACTGTGTTCCTATAAAGGCGCTATAAAGCGCTATTAGCTAAGCTGTAATAAAGCCCCAGAGCCTAAGGCTACGCGCCCGCGCGCCCCCCACGTGCCTGGTGCCCGTAGGCGCGGGGCGGGGAGCGCGCCGGCGCCAAGGGCGTCGGCGCCTCCCGCCCTCCCCCGCTCACCGTTCGCCACGGCGTGCTCGCTATCTCCCCTCCCTGTGGGCCGTTTGGCTCCGTTTCTTTTGTACACACACTTGTATGCTACGCATAATACGTTATATACTTCAAATATCCTCTCAATCGCCTTATAATCAGGCCTAGGCTACATGGGAGGAGCAGGGTAACCGGGTATCATATGTCCGGTGTTCCCCGATACCCGGCATCTGCCGCATCGCCCTGTAGCCCGTGAGCGCCGTAGTTCCTGATCCCGGTAATCTCGGAGCTGGGGACAGGTGTGCCGCGGTGTGCCGGCTCCCGGAGTGATATATTATCAAGTAGACTATTATGCAATCAATAGGACTTAATGCAGCCTTCTATTAGATCATAAGATCACGGTTACAAAGCGGGACTATCGGGACTACAAACATAAACTAAGATTGAGGACTTGACTCTTCCATGGCTGTCCTTACATGTCCTCCTGCATACGTAAATCGGGCGGCTGACCGTTGGCTGATGGAGTGAAGATAAGATTCCCGTCGCCCGCAGATAGAGGATCAACACCCAGGGGGATGAGAGGATACTCGGGGGCGGCAGAAGGGAACAGCGGTCCCAGGCCGAGGTTGGGCACCGCCGGATATTCGTCAAAGGACAGGCCATACTCGGGAAAGGCGCCACCATACGGCGATGCCTCCGACAGGAGTGCCATGAACGAGTTGTCCTGCTGAGGCGGGAAGTAAGGGGGCACGGGCATCCACGCCGACATTGTGCTTGAGGTCGCATCTGCGCGCAATGTTGCGGCGGCACCAGCTGGCACGGGGACTTCAGCAGCACGAGCCGTGGGCAGGATGGGCGTCGGGGTGACACCAGCGGGCATGGGGACTTCGGCAGCACGAACCGCAGGCGCGGCGGGAGGCAGGACGGGCGTCGGAGTTGCATTGTTCGCCGCTGGGGTGCTGTCCGCCTGCGTGCGCTTCGTGTGTTTCTTCCCGAAGTCCGCACGGCGTTTGCGAGGCTTTGCTGATGTAACTTTGGGCGCCGTGACAGCGTCAGGTGTCCCGGCCGGGAGCGGACCTTGCGAACCAGCTGTGGATACTATTAGTAGAGGCATCATAATGTACACTGTCCGTGAGACGTACCCGATGCGTCCGCACTACCCGCGACCGTAGAGCTAGAAGCCGCAGAGGGTGTACTAGTATCCGGTGTGACTGCGGGCGGCATCATATCCGTGTCGACGGCACCGTGAACGCCAGGTACTGCCGCGCCGGCGGCGGAATCATCCGGGCGCGCACCTGTCTGAATCACACCGGGTGCAAACCAAACGGCGTGTATCACGCTGGTGCCTGGCGGGAGCTGGGAGTCGGTCTTCTGAGCCTCCCACTGCCTCCACTCCTGTACTGAGAGCTTGCGGAACTGCGCCGTCTTGTTCTCCCATGCTTGCAGGAGTGTGGTGAGCTCAATACGGGTCCGAAACGAGCTAGGGGGCTGGAATTCGCGCAGCGGCCAACCCTCTATGATCACGCCAAACGCGGATGTGATTCGATCCGAGAACCCGGTATAGAACATCTTCTTGGCGGCCTGGTGGGTAGCCTCGCCTGTGAGCAGCGCCAGAGATCAATACATACCCTAAGACCTATTAATGATACACGCACCTAGCTTCCGAGATATCAATGCCGCCGTTCGGCTCTGAAGGTCTTGAATCACATCCACGCTGCGGGCGAGCAGTCCTGTAAGGAGGTCAGTACATGGACCACAGCATCGTGCCACAAGGTGCTTACCAGAGACTCCGCTTAGGCAATATACTTCCATGGTTGCGGCAACGTCCTCCATGGACGTGTGCAGCGAGATTTGAAAGAACTCGTGGACGCGATCAGAGGTTCCGAACGTCATCGGGGGCGTGTGATGTTCCCGACTCGTGCGTACAGCCACGAGGCCGACCTCAATGCCGGTACGCGCGTGAAGCTGTCGTAACTGGAGCCGTGTGAGTATCAGAATGAGATGGACACGAAAGTGATACACATACCTCCTCGAACACAGACTGTAGTGTGGCACGCCCGTCATGGAATGCGCTTATAGGGACATTCTGAACTGAGAGTTGCTTCATCTCTCGTGCTTCCTCAAGTTCCTGTAGGGGTTTCTCTGCTGTAGCGGCTTTCTCCTCTGGTGTGAGCATGTTCCACGATTCCCGGATCTCGGCCATGACTTCTTTTGATGCACATGAGAAGCGGGGAGCGCCATCGGGTAACTCTGCACACCGTAGTACGTAAATATGTGAATCGCGAATCTCAGGTTATCTGAATACTCACCGTCATTCCTCCTCTTGAGATCTGCGCGTAAATACGCGTTCCATGAGTTAACCTTCCGTTGAGAGTTGGCTGCGCGCGAGCTTTGCAGGATTTGATGCTCGTAATACTTCTGGTCGTGTCCCCCAAACTCCGCCTGCATTTTCTGAGCTTCTTGTGCAATGGTATCTTTCGCGTTGGCCAATGCGGTTGTGATCTTCTCACGAGCATCCTCGCGCCGCTCGGCCAAGAGCTTCTTCTCCACCGGAGTCTTCTTCGGAGGTTTGACGCGTTTCTGGTATGGCCTGCGCGACAACCGCGTGATGTACTTCCTCACATTAATGATAGCCTCAAGGCGTGCTGGGAGACGCCTTCCCTTCCCAATGAGGACCATCGCGAGGCGAGAACACGACGCAGAGATGTGAGAGGTTGCGGAAGTGTGTTGGGAGCAAAACATGTTCGTTGGCATGTTGAAACTCTTCACGTGATCTCACGTGGGCAGGACTGTATGCTTCCTAAGCTTCCTATCACAGTACTAGATTGAGATACAACAACTACAGCAGCATTACATGATCATAGGGCTTGCAAAACGCGTAGTCGGGGGGTTGGAATCATGCAGAATCCACATATACTTAGCCTCAAGAATAGGAAGGCCACGGTTGCAAAGCTCGTCGACGAACTCGTCCATGTTTTGCGAGTTCTGGCAAGCCTCGGCGACGATGAGTGTGGACTCCATGTTGTAGCCCATGGCTTGCAGGAACATGTCGAGGGCTGCACCGCATGAGGGGACCTTGGGAGTATCGAGAACCGGGCTGACGTGCGAGCTTATGATGCCGGCGAGATTGCGCGTGTGCTGATAGACAACACCGCCGAGCACGGCGTCTTGAGACACGCGCACGCCAAGATCCGGTGTGAGAGGGAAGGGATAGTTCGGGATCATTGGGGTGGGCGATTCGATCGGAACAGGAGACCGCGCATCGCGGGCGTGACGTGAGCGCGAGGGGGTGGCGGGGGAGGTAGGGTACCCAGCGTCGGCGGCATTCGAAGTGGCTGGCTCAGCCGTGTATCTAACCGATCGAGGTTGTGTGCCTGTAATCATGAGACGGCATATACAGCAGGACAGTTAGTTTGAATACTTACCAACAGTCTTGAGCCTCTTCAAGAGCTCCTGAGTATAAGCGTCCAAGAGCTCGCGCATGTCGAGGTTCTCGCGCTTCTCGGATTGTCCGCGCGAGATCATGAATGCGATTGCCCTCTTGAATGTAGGACACTTCTTCCAAATGCTCTTCTCCATTGCTCGGGTTGCGTTCAGCGCATCCGTACTGCGATCGTTAGTGGTGAACAGTGGTCTCGTAAATATGAACCTACTAAGCGAGGAACACGGCGCATT
Organism: Lenzites betulinus; assembly: GCA_022264855.1. Lineage (NCBI taxonomy): Eukaryota > Fungi > Basidiomycota > Agaricomycetes > Polyporales > Polyporaceae > Lenzites > Lenzites betulinus. Next base: position 16,694 of record JABYQU010000066.1, on the reverse strand, counting down.
CGCGACCATAAACAACCGGATAGAGCCCCCACTCCCACTATCCCGCATGTGATGCTCAAGAATGTCGTCGCCTATCGGGAGAGTATACGCGAGACGGACTCTCTCGACTGTTGTGCGCCCGGCTTCGATGATCTTGATCGCATCGCGGTACTCCAGGATCTCATTCGCAAGCTCCTCATTGGGCACCTTGAATGCGATGGGGAACGGATCTGAGAAACTACCGCCAGAGAGTTTGGGTCTGCAATAGATAACTGTGAGCATGCACCAGCCTTCGCGAAGCTTAATGGCTTCGGTGATACTTACTTCTTCTGGGTCTTACCGGTCTCGCTTTTTCCCAGGAGTACATACCAGCTGGAATCTGGGGTTTCTTGAGACGTCTGGGTCGCGGATGCCATGATTAGAGCAGGAATAGATATGTGGGAGAGCGTCGGGGGTCACGGTGCACGATGGGATCAGCAAAGGTGCGCGCATTGCAAAAGCGCCCGCGACATGCCCTCAATGCATTCCGCGGCCAGTCCCCTCTCGATCCTTGCACTTGTTATATCCATTTACTTGCACACGGGTCTGTGTCATAAAATAGCGTAAACATGTTGTGTACCTGGTCGCTAATGATTCTGAATTTATGGCACTCGGAGATGGAAGTGATGTGCAGATATTCGTAATGTGCATGCTTAACGCGAAGTTGCAGAGTGGAAATGCAATACTGCTGTGCGCCTCGTACGGCGCTCTGTGCACCTCGCCGACTGCTCCGCCGCTCACTCGTCTGCTTCGCGACACTCCCCCTATGCATGAATGCTACTCAGTTGATAAGACTTCTCTTATCTCCAGTACAGTAGAGTAATGCAATATTTTAAAAGACGTCGCACACATGAAATACACCAGTATTCGAAACGAGCTCAAGAGCATGCTCAGCGCAGTTATGTGACATTCATAGCAAAGTTGACAAGGCGTGAGAGATTCGCCATGTCCACATCATCCATCCCGTCATCCTGGTTCTCGTGCGACAGCTCCCCCATCTCCTGGCGAATGTCCTCGGGTGTAGGACCGGTTTGTGGCTCGGGTGCTGTGGATGTTTCGGCCGTGTGGCGTGTCCCCGCGCGGCGTCCGGGTTGCGCGGATCCTGTGAAGCCTGAGAGATTGTGAATCTGCGAGACAACCGCAAGCACGCGGACGTTCACTCGATTCCGGCGTAGAACGAACACTTCAAGGGGGCCGGTGATAGGGTCCCCCTGAGAACGGATGCGAGTGAGAGTGCGCTCGAGCGCGATGTTCTCGTCGATGATTGAAGTGTGTAACCGGCGGACTTCAACGTTAAGTCGTAGGATCTCCTCTTTCGCGCGCGCGATCCGACGAGCCTTCTTCATCGTCTCCCGCGCTAGCGGTTGTGCCCATGGTTTACGACGAACGTCGCTGTGTGTATCACGAAGGAACTCAAATTCCTCGAGGAACGTGTAGTGAGTGACCTTTGTCCAGTCTAAGTCCGGACGGGGTGGAGTCAGGGCCTGGGCTGCCGTGTTGTAATGTCTGACAGCTGTCCGGATAGCCTGCGAGCGACGTTGAAGGTTCTTCGCGATGTACGTTCGGACCTTGTATGCTAATTTGAGTGAGTTAGTTCCCATGTCATAGTGGCAGGCTCACAGCCGGTGAGACCAACTTACCTGTTTGTGATATATTCATATTATGCAACTCGAATAGGCGTTGCACCACAAGCCCATGCAGCTTCTCCAGAGCCACACGATAATCCCGCTGTGAGATGTACTGTGATGCAGACAGGTACTCGTGCGAGGTTGGCTGCCACCTGTTGATGATCCCCATTTGCAGCTCGAGCGCGATGACATCGCGAAGCGTGCGATCCCATTTCTCGCGCAGATGTCGTCTCTCGGTCTCCCGCTTGCGAGTACGGGAAGCATCTGTACTGTAGGCGGGCCGCGATGATGTCACGTCCGGGGCGGAGGACCAGTCCTCTGGTACTGATGCGATGAATGCTGACGTCACGTTGCTCAGCTGGTTCCTGAAATTGATTCCCCACCCCCGCAAACACCGATCAGTAAATGCGCGGAAGCAATCATGGCAGGACTCACTCGATCGACTGGAGTTCACGTAGCAATGTGACGTACTCCACGGCAGCGACGTTTGCTGGGTCTTCTGTACCGACCGTCGCGAAATACGTTGCCTCCTCCTTCTCCCATTGGCCGAGGTCTGCTGTACTGCATTGTAAAACCTCCAGAGCGTCCTCGACAGCCTTGGTGTCCTCCTCGAGAATCTTGAGTGCCTGGCGATAGTTACCAAGCAGCATAGTCCCTATGTTGAGATACTTATCCTCGTCCCATTGCTTGAAATACATGTCGATCAGGGCGTGCCGGTGGTAACGGCTGGCGTATCGCACGACAGAGGCAAGCTGATTCGATGCGCTGAACACGCGCTCCATCGTGCCTAGATCCTCGATCCCTGCGCCCTCGATCCCCGATGGGTGGTTTTGAGTCTGGCATTGATGACTGTGAGAATATCCATGGAACGCGTCAACGCAGATTCGACACTCCTGCCGGTTGAACTCTGCAGCGAGTGAACTGCGCTCGATCGTCCCGGCCAATGAGCAGCCGACGTCGAACCCGATCAGGAGGCGCGATCCAAGGGTGGTCAGCGCCTTCGCAACAATGGCGATCGGGTACTTGAATCTGGAGGAGTGTCAGCTGCGATAAGAACGTTGATCGGGATACTAGCATACGCACAGCTCGCCACTCCTGATCATGTCCGTGATCCAAAGGATGAATCCGTGGCGACATGCACTTGCGAAGATGCCAGTCTCCTCAAAGATACTCCACATCGTCTTGTCCTGTTCCGGGGCCGCAGCTTTCCAGTTACGGGTGCATTCGCGCAAGCTACTATCACCGGCCTCTGAGGCTCCATCGGCATCTTCATCAGCATCGGAATCTTGATCAAGACCGATCTGCGGGCCACGGGCCGATGCCCCTGTACCTCGTCCTTGTACTTATCCACGAACTCGGGTGAGAGATAGTAATCCGAGTGCTTGAATTCACGTGTGTCGGCGACCGTGCGATCACCGAATTTCGCGACTCTCTTCAGAGAGTTATTGCCATCAAAGCAGAAAATCCGGCGGAACTTCAGATCGACTTCATCCTCAAGCTGAGAAGCGGGTCAGTCGATGACGAAGTGTCACGATATTAATAGTTCACCTCATAGGAACATGCGGGACACACATTCTTGACACGCCAATCGGGGGTATCGCGGCCAAGAGCAACCTGCATCCGCTTCTCAATGGTGTAGAGAATCATGAGGTACACATCGAAGCAGCTGCTCAAGGCTGTTCGATACCTCCGACGATAGGGTAACTAAAAATATATTGTGTACACATCCGTGAAAACGTACAGGAATCATGAATACATACTGCATATGAGTCGCATAGAACCTTTGCGAAGGCCTCAACACTGAAGGAAGGCTTACGAAGGCGAAGCAGCCGGAAGTGTTCGAGGGTCTTGAAAGTGATTGCTAGGGTCGGCGAGGTCGGCGAGGCGGCAAGATAGCCCTGCTCCGCAAGAACGACAATCGTGATGTCAGACGCTTCACGGCGAACGGAGGCAGTTTTCAGGAGCGTGTACATGTCGACTACGTCGATTGTGAAGTCGTATGTTGTGTCTCGCGCCGCTGAGAATGCGGCCGGCGAGGGTGCAGCAGTGGGAGAGGGGGAACACGCCCGGGCTCGCCCGATTCTTCCGCGGGGCCTGCGTCATCGAGCGGGGAGATGTGGGGCACGCTGGTCGCGCTCATGGCAGAATCATGCGTACCGGAGGTTTCGGGGTGTTGAGATGTGGGCTCAGGGGGAGGCACGCTCGTGAAGCCCGTGTGTGTCGGATCCTCCGCGCCTGTAGTACTAGACGCGGCCGCAGATGTTGCACCGCGAAGGCTCCCTGGAGCATTGACGGGGTTGAGGGGGGGTTAGTCGTTGAACGTTCGAGGGAAGAGCGCATACCGCCTGGAGGCGCGTAGCGCCATCGCAGATATGCGTCGGTCAGTTGCTCAACCCAGGCGGACCATTGCACATCGGTCCGCTCGATGCGCTGCCGCCATGATCGTGTGTCAGTCCCTCGTCCGCGTGGCCAGCTGGGATGTTGATGAAGTAGATGTAGGTTAGCAGAATATGCGGCTCACCGTTCAGCCATGAAATCCCGCAGTGCATGCAGCACGTCCCCAGCCCCATCGTCGTCCTCATCCTCCCAGTCATCCACCTCCATCGCATTGCCGGCGTCCTGCAAATCGCGATAGCTGTCTTCCGTAGGACGAGTGTCGCAGTCCGCATCCGGGACAGCGTGAGCGTTGCGGATATGTTCGATCGCGCGACCCCCAAGACCTGCCCGCGGGATACTTGTAGCACACTCCACGACAGCGTACATCACGGTTTGCTTACCTGACAGAGCCTCATCAATGCGCTGCTGCGTCGCCTCCTTCTCTCGCGCCAGCTCCTGAGGACCGAGAGCTTTCTTCGAGATCCTGGTAGAGCTTCCACTGCCGGGCCGCGTCGACTCCACAGTGTATCGTTTGACCTTCTTCGATGCCAGGCTCTTGGACTTAGTTTTGACCATGATTAGGACGCTCACCACGGGCAGGGAGATGCTACAGCAAGGGAAAGGAACTCCTGCAGCAAGCGTAGTAGTAGGAGAGGCGAAGAACGATGCATTAGCCGCCCATACCCGTTAATCATTCAACTAACTCACGTGATCTTACTTATCGCGCGCGTCATTGGTAGCCCGGTCCGATATTCTCGGGATCGCGGACCAGCCTTCACTTACCGACGTCGGCGCTTCGGCACTGTGTCGACCCCGCCCGTTCATTCCCCATTTATGAGCATGCTCAGACGTTGCGCTATCTCTTTGTAACGGTCATAAGTTGCATGCAAGTTTGATTACAAAAGAAACGGAGCCGATCGGCCGGGAGGGAGGGGAGATAGCGAGCACGCCGTGGCGAACGGTGAGCGGGGGAGGGCGGGAGGCGCCGACGCCCTTGGCGCCGGCGCGCTCCCCGCCCCGCGCCTACGGGCACCAGGCACGTGGGGGGCGCGCGGGCGCGTAGCCTTAGGCTCTGGGGCTTTATTACAGCTTAGCTAATAGCGCTTTATAGCGCCTTTATAGGAACACAGTGATACAGCTTTATTGGAGCCTAACTAGGCTGGTAAAGGGGGGGGGTATGCAAGCCTAGTTAGCTTACTTTAACGTGAGGTCCAGGTGCGCACGCCATGCTTGCCCACGGCGTCCGAGTGCAAGGAGGACCCCCGATTATAGTAGGGGAACCTACATCTCGACCACCCCGATTTTGGTCAAAATGTCTGCGGTTTTTGGGCCATTTTTCGCTCGAAATGTCTGGAAAAAATCAAGGTTCGGCCCCCTTCGGGGGCCATTTGTCCGGAAAACAAATCCGGGTTGGTATCGGGCTATATATGTCCGGAAAATGCGAACTAGGTTCGCCTAGGGCGAAATTTGCCTGAACAATGCGCCCCAGTCACTGTAAAGCATAAAAAAAATCCCCACTGACCACCATAGTACTCAACAGCGCCTTAGACGTACAAACCTGAGTCCAAATCCCGAAATTTCCGATCTCTGAAGCTTGTAAGTAGCATTACTGCGCGGGCGCTATTGTTAATGTGCCTCAGATATTCAATCTCCGATAGTCCCATTATCAGCGGCTTGATACACGGCGGGCAGCGCACGATATCCTGTCCCGGAAGAGGGGAATGAAAATCCCGCGGAGTCCAAACTATCTTGAAGCTGTGACTGAGAAAATACCGTGAGGAAAAGACATTCCTTTCCCGGCCGTTCTTCGAGCCTTTTCCGCGCCTGAATGTAATGACCTTTTCCGGGCCGAGAGTACACCGGGAAGGGTAGCGTGTTATTGACATTTTAGTGCACTGGAATGTACCAAGAAAGGTATCCTGTCTCGGTCATTTCCCGCGCATATATCAACAAAGAAAAGCATAACGGCCACGTCCGTGTTTAGGTCAGGGAACACTTACCTTTCAAGGGACTATTTCAGGTGAGAAAAACTGACAAGATTGTTTACATGTCACGAGCCTTTCCCGGGATGAGAAAGGTGTCACATTTTGTATATATAACGACCGCTAACATATCCTGAATAGCATTCCTGTCTCCCGTAAAAATGGGAGCGATAGTATTACTGTCTCCATTCGAGAAATTGACACAAAATTACAAAGAATAACGAGTGCAAGGGTACTCGGACAGGCATGAGCCGTGTGCGCGGAGGGTCACGGGTGCGAGAGTGCGTGCGTGCGTGCGTGCGTGCGTGCGCGTGTGCGGAGGGAGAGTACGAGAGTGCGCGGAGGGAGTGTGCACGGAGGGTGCGAGGGTGCGCGGAGGGAGTGTGCATGGAGGGTGCGAGGGTGTGCGCGGAGGGAGACAGAGCGGAGCACGGAGGGTGCGAGAGGTGTGGAGAGAGCGAGCACGGAGGGAGTGAGCGCGGAGGGAGAGTGTGCGTCGAGGAAGGGCACATGTCCCGGGAGAGTGTGCGGAGGGTGCGTGCGCGTGGCGCGGAGGGTGCGTGCGCGGAGGCGCGGAGGGAGGAGGCGCGGAGGCACAGACGGAGGAGGGAGGAGGCGCGGAGGCGCGGAGGCGCAGAGGGAGGGTGCACGGAGGGAGGGTGCGCGGAGGCGCGGAGGCGCAGAGGGAGGGTGCGCGGAGGGAGGGTGCGCGGAGGCGCGGAGGCACAGAGGGAGGGTGCGCGGAGGGATGGTGCGCGGAGGGAGGGAGGAGGAGGCATGGTGCGCGGAGGGAGGAGGAGCGGAGGGAGGAGGAGGGAGAAGGAGCGGAGGGAGGGCGCGCAGAGGGAGGAGGAGGGAGGGAGGGAGGAGGAGGGATGTTGCGCGGAGGGAGGACGAGCGGAGGGAGGGAGGAGGAGGGATGTTGCGCGGAGGGAGGACGAGCGGAGGGAGGGAGGAGGAGGGATGTTGCGCGGAGGGAGGACGAGCGGAGGGAGGACAAGGGAGGAGCGGAGGGAGGACGAGGGAGGAGCGGAGGGAGGACGAGGGAGGAGCGGCGGCGGGAGGGCGCGCGGAGAGATGGTGCGCGGAGGGAGCACGAGGGAGGGAGGGAGGAGTGGCGTAGGGATGAGTGGCGTAGGGATGAGTGGCGTAGGGATGAGGCGTCGCGGGAGAGTGCACGAAGGGAGGCGACACACGGAGAGAGGGCGTGTCGAGGGAGAGAATACGGAGGGAGGGTGCGTGGAGGCGCGGAGGGAGGTGGGAAGGTGCGGAGGGAGACGGCAAGGAGGGAGGGATGAGTGGCGCGAGGGAGGGATGAGTGGCGCGAGGGAGGGATGAGTGGCACGAGGGAGGGAGGAGCGGCGCGAGGGAGGGAGGAGCGGCGCGAGGGAGGGAGGAGTTTGGCGGAATGATGCCTCGCGCATAAGCACTCTCGGGGATGAAGCTTTGAAGACGTACCGCTATCATGTGCAACCGGGGAGTGGCCGAAACGACCACAGGCGGTAGCAAGGACTTATTCCATGAGTGCCTCTTGACCTCGTACAGTATGGGACAAGCGGCGTCGTGAGAAGAGGCATTACCTATCTACAACAGGACGGGGGAGCGACTAATATACGGAGGAGCGGTGGAACTTGAGGGAGCGTGTGGGAACAGGGGTGAGATGTAGGAAGAAGACGTGTTGCAATCGGCGACAACCTGTAGGGAGTAACTGAGGAGTGGAGACGGAGTAACGGAGGAGTGGAGACGAGTAATGGAGGAGTGGAGACAATGGGTTTACGGGCAGGAATATTGCGTCGCCAGCGCAAGATGGAGGGAGATACTGCAGAGGAAGGAGTGGTAGGCGAGGTGAGTTGGCGAATTCAAACTGAGTTCAGCGTCCTCATATGTCATCCTCATCCTCTTCGTCCATATCGTCCTCGTTCATAGTCCCGTCCTCTTCCCCCATGGCTTCGTCCTCCGCAAAGTGCGGTGTCATGTCGAAGTCGTAGTTGGCGCCGATTATCTTCAGTGCCCGGCGTTGGTAAGGTTCGAGCCCGCGAAGCCAGTCCGGATCGTAGCAGTTGCGCCAGAGCCCAGCCGGAGCATACCCGTCCTCGACACGACTGCCCTCCCGCAAGACTCGAGTTCGAGGAGGGTTCCCACCCGTGGCGCGCTGTCCGGGCCGAGGCTTCTCCCACCCGTGGCGGTACTTAGCATCTAGGGCTCGAAGGAAGGTCTTCAGCTCAATACTCTGCCAGCGCGACTCGACGATGCGGTACACCATAGGCAGAGCGCGAGTCTCGCCATCTGTCTCGTCCCCGCTCATGTTCTGCGGCAGAAGACGGTCAAACAGGAGTGAATGACGAGCTAGCCCCCTTTCCAGGATGACAGAGAGCCGAGTGTCGAACAACTTCATGCATTTCAGCCGAGATGTTCGCTGGAGGCGAAAACGCGAAGACGCACCGTTTTCTTGCGGCTGTTGATAGCCTTGCGCTTCTTCACCCTGTCGTTCTTAATCTCCTGGTTGGAGATTTTCAGGGCATCCTCCTTGTCGTTCGCGTCCCAGCTGTGGCGGTCATATTGCTCACGGTACTTCTTGCGACAATACTCCATGTGAGTATCAAGCACGTGTTCGATCTGCTTGGTGTTAGAGCTATCCGAAGAAAACAGGTAACCGGTGAGCACTTACATGAGCCTCCGTGATAAGAGGTATAACGGTTTCGTTGAAGTCGAAGCCTCCGCCTTGGATACACTTGAGCATGTTTTGCACGAAGAAGTCGCGCGCTGATACGCCCCGCGCCGAGCCAACACCCGCGACCTACTCTTTTCGCGGTTTCCGCGAGTCCGAGGGCTTCGTGGCGCGGAGGACTCATCGCAGCGCAGGGGGCCTTGCCCGTATGCGGACGGCTTATCGCGCGGTATCGCGAGGGCATGGGCCGATCCGCGCGCGAGGGCTTGCGTTCCGTGGCGTCGGTCCGTACGGAGCGCGATGGTACGTTCCGCGTTCCGCGTTACGCGTTAGCGGCCGGCGCATCGCGGCCTCGATCCCCTTCGCGATGGACCTTCCGTAGAGACTTTCTGATGACATCGGACGTGCGGACTCTCCCTGTAAATACCTACGCCCTCGGGCCGTGACAATCAGACCCCCCTTGGCTCAGAATCTCACTTTCCCTCGAAGAACCCAGCGACGACCCTGCGAACAGCGAACTGCGAACTGCGAACCCTGCGAACTCTGCGAACTGCGAACCCCTGCGATTTAGCGTTTAGCGTTGCGATTGCGTTACGAGTCTTCTGCGACGCCGACACCGGCTACGAAGCGACCCTCCTGCGTACTGCGGAAACGCCAGCTCAGCTGAGTCGTTGCACACCTTCCGCCCTACCGCTACCCCTCCCCTCCCTCCGCGCTTCTCTGCGTACTGCGCCGCCGTAAGGGCACCCGACGCGAACCTTGCATCTCCTCGCGCTCCGCGAGACGTCTTCGCAGCCCGGTCTCGACCTTCTGGGCTCTCGACCGTCTCTTTCATCCGTCCTTACCGGTCGGTTGAGTGCATCAGCGCGGCAAGATTGCAAGGAAAGCGCTTCCATTCCTGCACGAAGTCGACGCGGAAGGAGGTTTCGGAGCAAACAGCCTTCTTCCTACCACTGCGGTACGCCTGGACCTCTTCCTCCGTAAGTGGAGGGTGGCGAAGCACTAGCTCCTCCCACGTCTTGTAATTCAACAACAATCGCAGGTGCATACGAACGCTCGACTGCACCGCATCAAGTGAGCAAATATGAATGCAAATGCGACGGAGCAAATCACTTCACCTTGAGAGTGACAAGGATGCCATCGGCTTCCTCGCCCAAAGAGGGCGGCTTCATCCGATCGGCCCGGGCTCGCGTTGGTGTCGCGAGAGGTGTGGGAGATCCCGGCTGCGACGAGGGTCTCCCAGCCTTAGGAGGTGTCGCGTCGAACTTGCCTGTGCGTTGATACGGTAAGAGGTGCTCTGACGGCCGATAGCCGAGGGGTAGAGGACGTCTAGGTGTGTGATGAAGGGGAGTAAGGTCTCGAGCTCCCTAGGTTCGCTAGTAGGCCGGCCCGCGTACTGTTCGCGCGCTAGCAGAAGGGAAGCCTCTCGCGCACAAGGCAAGAGCGCGCGCGGACTCGCGCTGTAGAAGGGCGCGTGCGGAGGTAAGCTCGGTAACGCAACGCGCGCAGGAATAACGCAACGCTCGCAGTCAGCCGCGGGGCTTCGCAACGCAGTACGCCCGCAGTAAAACGCAGGAGAAACGGAATAGACGCAATATACGCAACTGACGGTACACTGTCACAGCGGAGAGGTCTCCAGTCGTCCTGCCTTGAAGGGGAAGCTGTTGCTCGTCAAGAAGCGTGAGGGACACGTTCCCAGCAGTTGAGAGAGTGAGGGGTGGATTGTCTGGGGGGTTCGAATGCCCCGAAATGACTATGTACAAGAATGCCCGCAGGCTGAATCAAAAACACGTGCTACCACACGGAAGATAAGCGGAAACCGGGCCCGGGATGCCTCGCGCGCCGGGCGCACTCGCCGCGCGCGATCCGACTCTTCGCACGCCTCGTGCGCGCGCCACTGATGCGCCCAGCGGACCCGCGCGCGCGAGCAGCTAGGGCAGAGGGCTCTGGATAGCGACAGGCATCGCGCGCGCCGTGGTGAAGTGCCCCGCGCGCATCTTGACCTTGCGCGCGATGGGCTACGCGCACTGCGCGCGCGACGTAGGGGGTACCGAAGTGTGCGGTGGGCTCTGCGCGCGCTGTGGTTGGCGTGCGCGCGCAAGGGTGGAGAAGGAGGGTTTCTGGCCGGGAACGCCTGTGGAGCGTATCAACGTCTATGACCATGGACTGGGAGCGGGTTCTGAAGCGCTTCAACCCTAGTATGCACCGCACGGAGTTCATGTCTGGACAAATCCGTAAGTTCTCTGCTTCTGTTAAGTCACTGCGTAGTAACGTACCTCATGCGGTCCTGCGCCTGCTTCTGCTGCGTCACAAACTCCGACATAAGCTGGTGCATCTGGGTATGAGACTCCTGGACGTGGTCGAGCAACATGGCCCCGAAGCGGTTTGTCATCGTATCGTCCACGGGGGTAGAGGAAGGCACTGGCGCGGGAGTAGTTGTCTCGTCCACAGGAGGAGAGGAAGGCCGTGGCACAGGAGCAGTCGTCTCGTCCATTTCCACCTCGTGTACCCCCTCACTCGACATCCCGGGAGTGGGAGCAAAGTCAGGAGCCTAGAACAGTCAATATATATTGCTCCAAGGTATGACTGGAGGACGTACCTTGCCCTTTCCATCGGCCGGTACTTCCTCACCACCTACGGTCACGGCCGCACGGTGGCCAACGTCTGTGTCCGCATGCGCAGGCAGAGCATCAGCCATTTCACCAGGGTTCTGGTATTGATTTAAGATTTCCTGCTGTTGCGAAGGATGGAGGTGCTCCCAATGCGGGACAGCAACCTGTCCAGTATTTAAAATTGGGTGTTTACAAGAACAAAGTGCGATCTCACCTGCGGCTGCGGCTGACTGGCGTACCCATACGGTGCCTGCACGGGGTATCCGTATGGATTCATATCCATTCTCGTGACAGGTACTTGAGAAAATGGATGGACGGGGGGGTATGCGGGTACCGGTGGTATCGCCGGGGCGAACGCTTGCCCATAATAAGCTTGGCCGTGCTGAAAAGATCCAGAAGCACATATTACTTCGTGCTACATCACGATGAAGGCGATCACGTACTGTAGCTGGAATAACCGGAAACGGAAACGGATGCGGAAACACCGGCTGGTCAGGTTAGCATCGCGTGTGGCATAACAGAGAGCATGCCCACATACTTGATAGCTACGCGGCGCGTCGCGAGTATGGACAGCCCGCGCAGATCCGCTGGTTTGAGCGATTCCAGCGCTTGCATGACGACGAACCGTGCTGCGAGCATTTCCAGGCTGTACAAGGATTTCATCAGTTGAGTGGATAAGGTACAAGATGTTCGAGTCAAACGCACCAAGGGTGCAAGACGGCGACTTGCAGTTGCTCCCTCGCGTGCGTTGGAGTGCAATTCCAAGGGGACAACATGATCCTACAGGGTGGTTAGCAGCTAGCTTCTTGCACAGATAGTCAAAAGATAACATACAAATTCATGCGTCTTGTGAAGCTTGCCATTGTCGAGCTGATGCGCGCTGGGAGTGCGCAAAGTCCGCTTCACCCCGATCACTTGATCAGGTCGGTGTGCCTCCGTCTGCGCCGTTGCTGCAGAAGAAGTAGGTAGCGGGTTAGGCTCCTCCGGGTTAGGCGAGGATCCGATAGAAAAAGCCAGCCCAGACGGGGTGGAAGACATTTTGTGTGGCGTTGTCGGTCAAGTTGCTTGGTGTGTAACGGGATGAAGGGTTTTGAGGCGAGTCATTGGTAAAGTACCAGCGTATAAATACCACATTTTGGGATCCAAGCGTGCAAGGGAGAGCAAAGCGAGAGGTTCAAGCGAGAGTTCAAAGCAAGAGCGCAGCTAGCAAAAGCGGGAGGAGTAGAGCGTCTATACATAGGCGCTCAGATAGCACGAGGAAATTGCACGTGATTCGGTTTGGATTTGACTGCGCGCATACTCGACATTCTGGAGGAAGGATTGTAATTCGTACTACAACAAGTTACGATTACTCTGTCCTGGTTAACACCCTCGTTGGGTGCCGATCACAGCGGGCTCACCATGAATGCGAATACGGTACAAACACACATCGTTAGCGCCCCAATTATCTACAACCTCCAGAACGAATAAGCCGAAGTCCATGTGCAACGAAGTGATATGGTCGAAGACCGCAAATGTTTGAGTCGGATCGTTATTGATGTCGTATTCGAACGCTGCGAGCGCAACGAAAGCGTAGTTTCCAGCGAGTCGTGGCGAAGTACGACCGTGCGGCACCAGATTGAACGGGAGTTGGAGGTCGGGATCGAGTGTCCGTAGTGAGTCCAAACCGTGGATATTGGGCAACCCATCGACGACGCCCCACAACACTACACGGCGGGGAGCACGGTCGATATCCAGAGCAACCTGCCGAGGGATGTGGTCGATCGTGACGTGTGTGGGGTGGACTAAAACGAATGTTCTAATCCCTACTTGACCCGTCGTAGGCACGCTCCAGCATCGGCCAATGCTTATGTCTTCATCGATGACCACCTCGGGCCCAATCATTGACGTCGGAGAGGGAGCCCGGGAACGTGCTTGCTCTGGCTGCCAGGTGAGCTCCGGGTAGATTCGTGCTCCGTTTGCTCGCAAAGCGTAATCTGGACGAAGTACGGGGCCCCAACGCGCAAGAAGAGCAGCCTCTTTAACCAGACTTCGGGTGACAGAGGATGTGTGGGTGTCGGCGGGGGCGGGGGCTGGGGGAAGTGGTTGTTCGCTCAGCGCCCATGTGTGGACACTAGCCGTGATCCAATGTGCTGCGCCAGAGTAGCGGGACTTAATACGTGAAATATCGGTGAATGAAGGGGGCAAGAAGGCGAAGACAGCAGTGAGAGCGATCAAGAGGCCGACAATCAAGTGTGTGGTTGAGATTGTCGGACGGCGGCCGGTGGAGGTACGGGGAACACCGCGATATGGTGGAGTATGCGGACCTGAGGGGATTTTCTCGCTGAATGAAGCCTCCCGCGATTGAAATCGGACCCCTTTGCTGCGGGCTGGAAGACTGAGAATTCGCCGGAGCCTCATCACAATGAAGACTCACTTGGAGACCGCTCCGACGGCTCCTCGTAGACGAACCGAGAGGGGTCAAATGGGGAACGTGCTCCGTTTCCTCCAGACATGCGCGAAGTATCCAGAAGGAGAGTTCAGGAGGAAGATCAGCCCGCTTGAGCTTCAAGACGAAAAGACGAAAGGGAGTGGCTCGGCGAAGAGTAGCGCTTAGCGCTTAAGACTTGAAATCCATTTGAAAGGCGCGCAGGCACCGTGTCAACTGAACGACATTAAGACGCCCACTTTGTTTTCTCGCCGGCTGATCACTCATTACAGCAATACAAGGTCGCTATGTACGCTTCCCCGGTAGAGGTCAAGCAATACACCGACCACACCTCCGCCGCGAAGAATGCTGGGAGGCTACAAGGACGCACGTGCTATAGCATTATGCCGTTATTGACATTCAGAACTAATACAACTTCAACCTTGATCATACCGAAATTCCGTGGTGCTTCACTACGCACAAGTTATCGTCAGTGAAACCATCAAGCATGATGAGTGATAATAGACACACGAGCTGAAACGCGCTTGTGGCACCATTCCAAGCAGACCCAGGAGGGCTCGAGCTTCTTGTCGGTGACGGACAAGTATCTGCCGTCAGATCGTCGATATCCCAATCGCACGGACAACCAAGCCAACCCCGACCCGTCGTCATCCCAGATCCAAACTTGGATGGACGTTGCTGTTTTGTGACAGAAGACATCACCCACTCGGACGTCATATTGGTTACGAAGAACGGGCGGGCTGACGATACGGGCGGCACCTTCAGTACCAAACCAGCTACCGTGAGCCTTCGGCTGGCGTTCGATGTAAGGGCGCTGCAAACACCGTTAGTACGTGCACGAATGGTAGGTTGAGATAGATCGAGATGACGGACCGCCGACTGCGAAAAGTGATCAAGACCTATGCACTCGTCTCCCATAGCGGAAACGGGAGATGGGGACCGAGGGACGCGATGAGTAGCTTGGGATGAGTATCCAACAACACCATCGCCAGGTGGGAGGCTTGGAAAATCGCGAGACATGGAGGGGCGTGATGCCGAGCGCGTAATTCTTCTCGAGGGCGTGGGGGTGGATGAGGAATGTTTCTCGACGCTGGCATGGCGCTTGACGATCGGTTCGATGCGAAGAACAGAGTTTCTGGAGGGCGTGATCTTTGTCGGCACAGGGCGCGACTCTGGTTCAGCTTTGAGAATGCCGCGTGGTTTCTCGTCGCAGGCTGATGTGTCGAGGAGCCTCGACACGTTGGTGCCACTCACGCGATCAGGGGTGTGAGACCTGTTAGACAATATGAGTGCCATAAACTCGCAAAAAGGTGATACATACCGGGCTCTGGCCTCAATTACGTTCAGAGCATCCAACGTTCTGAGAATAGTGGGTATGATGTTCTCGTTGTAGTGAGATGGAGATGGGGCAACATATTCCAACACAGTGGTCTCTCCAGAACAGATCGGCGTCCTGGCGGAGAAGTTGTACGACGTCGATGGCAAAGAGCTAGGGGATTGCTTCCGAAGCTGTCGCCACAGAACGAATGGCCATAGGACCGAGAGAAGAAGGAGAAGGACATCGCGGCCGGAAATTGACATGAGAAGAGCCATGAGAAAGATGAGAAGGATGAGATGCGCGTTGAAGAGGAGAGAGTATAGTCACAGGAGGAGAGCGAAGCAGTCAAGGCACCATGGCGGGATATATAGCACGACATGGTCAAAGCGTAAAGCGTGTAAGCGCTTGTTCTTTGACGCGTCTTTTGTTTGAACTTCCGTGGTGCATCCACGATCACGTGCGGACTATGGCATTGGGAGTCGCGTGCGCATGCTGTACGGATAGATAAATCGTTCACGTTTCGTGCTCACGGGCCTTAAATGCTACGACAAAATAAAGCGGTCTACATCCGAACCCTAAGAATATGATCCCCCCTTGAAGAAGGCGGTGGCGACGACAGGAACCGTAAAGAGCCCCGCAAACAATGTCGCCTTGAGGTATGCGGGCCATTTTGTTTTCTCGCGTGGGAGCGGCTCCATTGGACCTGTATATCATCTTATAGATCACCAAATATTGCCGTTCTCAATTATCGCTCACTCACCAAGCTCCTCGGCTTTCCACACCACGACAGAGGAACCGACACCTGCAAGTACACCCATGGCGATGATAAACGTGTCTGAAGCAGGATTGTAATGCGCCTATAAGGAGATTCAATCAAAGTGCAACCATGAGGTAAGAATATGACACGCACTGCCAAGGCCAGGATCTCATCGTCTTCTGCATCCCGCGAGGCCAAGTGAGCGTGATTCGGAGTCAATGAGCACAGGAGACTCACCGGAGTGGACCAGGCTATGCAGCTTCCACCCCGAACCGACGTCCCATAGATGAACGTTGCCCTGAAGATTGCCCCCCAACACAGCAATGGCGCCGTGGACGAATAACACGGGTATCTTTTTTTTTTTTTTTTTTTTTTTTATGGTGCAGCACGGTACGGGCGGTAGCCCATATTCGCGCCTTCAGCAGGGTATAGGGGAGGTTCTACTCCCAGTCACCAACGGAGGAAATGCTTTACGCACACAGCCGCAGCTGTAGTGTGGGGCTCTCCGACGTGGTTTGCGCAGTTTTTAGCCCGCTCCCATTCTAATCCAGCTTGCCGGCATACCCACTAAAACCCCCTTTACCGCTGCCCAGTCGTCTGGCAGGGACTCTTCATTGTGTAGGACTCCTCGCCAGGTAGCGTGTAAGGTGGACTTGGAGAGGGCACTTTTCCTCATCGAGGGGTGCGTGAGCGCCTGATCTATTGCCAGGCGCCTGTTTAGGCTGGCTCTCCATCTTCTTACTATTTCTCTCATTGAGTGGTACTTGTCTTTGTCAGCCTCGAGCTCGATAACCCTCTCGCATCTTATTTTCCAGAGTAGGTGGACTGTCTCCGTCAGGATTACACGCAGGAAACGTGATTTCCCCGCTAGGCTACACCCCCGTTCACCTGTTAGTGACAGGGCCGG